>CM053600.1:149315977-149334989 GCA_028646575.1 Pseudocheirus occidentalis | reverse complement strand
AAGAAAGAAAGAAAGAAAGAAAGAAAGAAAGAAAGAAAGACAGGAAGGAAGGAAGGAAGAAAGACAGGAAGGAAGGAAGGAAGGAAGGAAGGAAGGAAGGAAGGAAGGAAGGAAGGAAGGAAGGAAGAGCAAGCAGAGGGAGGAATTAATGTTGTTAAATTATCTTTTTAAAATACAAAATACATTCATTGTATCTAGTAATTCATAAATTATTCTATAATATAGTCTGAAAATAAGGAACCTCCCAAAATGAATTGTTTTCCTTCCTATTGGAAGGAAATACATATTTATGAATGAAAATTTCTAGTCTTTGGGATCTAACTGAAGATTATATGCTGATGTAAATAAGCAGCTTAGGTATCAAGCCCACTCAGTTATGATAGATTTACTGACAGATAAATATACTTTAAAAATACCTGAAAGGGGGCAGTAAAAAGTTTTTTCAAGATTTATTTGAGCATACTGGGTTAATATATTGTACCTGTTAGACTTTTTTTATGTGAATTTAAATGTAATACTCAGTTAGATGGGCAGTTCAATATGTATTTTGTAATAACAGAATGGGATGCTATGCCCAAAGATATACAACAGCTTTGGGGAAATAGCTGAGCAAAGAAAATTTCAATTTATACCTTAGTTGGAGGGTCCTTGTCTGGGAAAATTTGTGCCTTCACAGCTTTATGTATTATTGTCAATTCCAAAGATTCAAAGGAAACTGTGCCTCGGTATCATTTGTTTTTACATATGACCAGCCACTTTATTAAATGAAGGGAATCACCTTTGATTGGAAAAAAATAAATATAGAACATATTGCTAGAGCTTCATCAATTAATTTTTAGTAAAAGGAAGTTGACAGTGCTGCTTTTATTTTCTAGGATACTACTGAAACAAACGCAAAGTAATTAAAGAATTTGAGTTGGAAGTGGCGTGTATGCCTTAATGGTCCACAAAACTGATATTGGTTCATAGAGAAGAACTGAAAAGTGAAATACAATCTGTCCCCTCCTTATTATGCAATGAGTTCCTAAAACCGACTGTTTATAGTTTGTTTGAAATTTTACTTAGTACCATCCTGCTCCGAAGTTCTGTTCTCTCATGAGGGATTTAACAGTGATAATTACAATTTACATATTCCCAAAGAGAGCTTATATAGGTGTTGTATACTTGGATTTTTTCAGTTTGTGTGAAATAAAAAGCAAAGGCACAAAATTATAATATGATTAGAAATAAACAAATAAAGATTCAAAAATAACATACAACTATTATAAAGTAAAATGAGGAAATACCAATATAATATACTTAAGGTTCTATAAGGAAATGCTCCCTTGGGAAACTTAGCTACGTGTTTATCTTCTCTCTAGTACATAAGATTAAATGACCTTCTAATAATGAAGGTCATAATAATACAGAAACCTTGCATTTCTGTAATATTTTACTGCTTACAAAGTTCTTTCACAGGAACATATCAGCATTAAATAAGCACATTGCAGAGGTTATATGAAAACAACAAGAAGCTGAAAATGTCAAATGAAATCTTGATTTATTCTGATTGACCTACATTTGTCTAGTGTGTATGTAGGACCAGATGATGTGGACTTAAAAGAAATCTTAGGAATTTTCTAGTTCAACTCCTTCTTTTCATAGCTGAGACCCAGAGGAATTATATGACTCATCCAAGGTCACTGAGGTAAATAAGGAGTAGAACTAGGAATAAGAACATATCTTCTAACTAGCTCTCATTGCTTTCCTTGCAATACTACTCTCCTGAAAAGGTTAAACACACTTGGAAAGTGCAGGAAACCATATTGATTTTACTCAGTCTCCATAGGATTTGTCAACAATGGTGACAAAATGGCCTTAGGAGAAAATGCAAAAGAGTGGGGGGGGAGGACAATACAAAGGCTCTAAAAGGACAAGGCTGATGAAAGCTCTAAGCTTGGGCATCCTTAATAGCTCCTGCTTCTCCTTGAGCTTTTAATCATCCAGTTTAGAATGGGAGAGCCAAAATTATTCTCCCCTACCCCTAAATGCTAAATCACTGAAGAGAGGAATCTTTTACTGTAGTAAGTCTCCATGCCTGTTTGTAGGAATCCTGGATTCAAGTTTGTTTGCTTGTTTGTTTAAAGTTTCCTCAGAGGGTGGAAGTGACCCTGCCTTCTTCAAGGATATGGCAGCAAAACACAGGCTAGGACAGCTCCTCCCCACATATAATGACTTTGACTATTCAAGGACCAGCCTCCCTAAGATCAGGAGGACCACATGAAGAATGGCAGCCACCAGCAGTGGAGCACTATTGTCTACTAATTGGTGATCATCTATCTCAGTGTAAGTCATGAGAGGAAGTTAGAAAATCTACAAACACTGAACTCACAGAAATGAAGCAAAGGGGGATAATTGGAAGCATTTGTTTGCTGCAGCAAAGCCAGAATAACCGAAAAGAGTTGTCCTATACCTTTCCAGAGTGTAGCTTCAAATTTCTTCTATGATAAAATAAGAATAGAACCTTATTTATAGTTTGAAGATGTAGGTTTAAATCCTAGGTCCAGGACTTATTTTCTCAGTGACTTTGAACAAGTCACAACATCTTGGTTATAAAAAGGGGGGAGAGGAAGGGATTGGTGGAACTAGTTACTAGAAGGGTCATGAAAGTGTTTCCAAAAGAAAACACATAAAATAAAATTTGTGACATGCCAACACAGATGTATAAAAGGGGATGATTTTGAAATAACTCCAAACTATACCATATTTCCTATTTTCTAATCCTTCTTCCCTATCCATACACTAACGTTTCCATTTGTGCACTTATTTGAATTCTCTATATGAAAGCAACCACAATCAATTTCTGTGTCTTTCCTCTCTTGATGGAATTTTACTTTGAATGAACTGAAATTGGTATTAACACTTGCCTTGATGTGAAAACATAGTTTAAAGGACTTCTTAACCTGAGATGTGTGAACTTAATTTTGTTTTAATAACTATAACTATAAATATATGTGTATATACATATATATATATGTTTTCCTAATACTGTTTTCATGCATTTAAAAACATGATTCTTAGAAGGAGATATAGGTTTCACCAGACTGCCAAAGGGGTCCATGACTTACACACACACACTTACACACACACACACACACAAATATTAATATCTTCCAGAAATGTCTTTGGTCTCTATGTACTTCATACTCAAGAAGGTCACAACCCCAAAAGACAGGCAAGGTCAAGTATATAATGGGAATTGAGGAAGAGCAATCAATTAGAAAGGAAATGATCAGGAGAAGGCATATGGAGTAGATTGTCCTTGTGGTTTCTCTAATCATTTTCCTTCTTATTTTTATCATTCTTAGCATAAGAAGACAAGCAAGTATACGATAGTGATGACAGGTACAGGAGTTAAACTCTGTAATCTAAGTTCTTTGTGAATCACTGGCAGGAGTCAGGCACCAGCTCAGTTCCAACATTGATTATCTATCAGTCTCCTTGGAGAGTCTTCCCCCTTCTTACTCCTAATCCTTTCCTTGCACTTTAAGCACTTCCTAAAGATAAGACAGGAATTGGACATTAAAGTTAAATCCCATACAATTTTTCTGCAACCTATGTCCTTTATCATTATTATTTTACTTGGAAAAAGATGTAAGCAGCTCAAACTTTTGGGAAGAAAGTGATAGATTTAAAGAAATTCTTTTAATAATTCTTTCTATTATGGTAACAAAAAAATCTTAAAACTTGGGATTTACCAGGTTTAGAAATAGCCCTGAATTTATCTATCATGCCTATCTGCTTGTAACCACTCATTATTATGCCTCTAATCTCTTTTCTTTTGTCTATAGGGCAAAGTAATATCATCTATCTTTCTGAGAAGAAAAACGATTGTAGACAAAACCTATTGTCACTTGCTACATTTTAGCTTTAAAAAATGAGCCAAAAATTACTGTTGCCAGAAGCTGCTACTATGAGCATAGAGCAGTTTTACACAGGGTTAGCTGACTTAAGGCCAACTGGATCCATGCCAAGGGACCATTTTACATGTGAACTACAACCTAATTGGATCCTCTTGGTACTTCAGTATCTAGGTCTGATCTAATACAGTCTATGATGGATGAAGATTGCAGCAAATTCAGTTTTGCAGTAAAGATAATAATGAAGTTCCAAAGTAGGATCATCAGAGATGTGGCCTGATGAAAATACATGTTGAATATGAACAAAACATATCTTTTCAAGCATGTATTGAGGCAAATAATATGGCTGTAATGTTAATGGAGTGTGAGAGCTTCCCTGCCCATTAATAGGTCTCACATGGAATCCATTAAGGGAATCTTATTTACGCGAGGCTTGCTTGTAGGAAGGCTTTCATAGCTTTTGCTAATTTCTAATTAGGTACTGAGTCATGAGGCTTTTGATGCCTTCTGGCTCTGAGAAGTGTATATATACTCTGAGTTGGTATTTTCTTGTGAGGGCCTGCTTATGAGAAGGATTTTGTGATTCCCTGGTTGAGATTCTGACTGGTCATATGTTCAGAGCTCCCTGACTGCTCAGATGTAAAGGCTGCCTCAATATAGAGATGTATGTAAAGTGTATAGTTGATTCAGGTAGTCAGAGTCATGACTTTTGGTCTTTATTTCTGTATATTTTCCTTGAACTAGTGAATATAATTTTAAAAGATTGTTGACCCGTTAAACAGCTGTCTTTCCTTGTAAAGCAGATCTAAGAACTTTTGCTAGCAGCCATCCTGGGTATGCTACAATGTTTAATTAGTTTAGTATGATATTCATTTTTGTATTTACCATATGACTGAGATGGTTTGTTACATAAATAAAATTGTGTCAAAATGTCTTAATTTATGGTGAAATTTTTCCAATATCAGCTTAAGTGCCTCTACTATACAGCATAGCATAGCAAATAGAGGGTCAGTCTCAAAGTCGACCTGTGTTCAAGTCTCACATCTGGCACATACTAGTAAATTGACCCTGGGGCAGTTACCTAACCTCTCAGCGCTCTAGGTAGCTCCCTATTACAATTGTAGAGAAGATGCCAATTCTATATAGGTAGAGGGATTTTCCTCACCAGGGAATTCTGTATACCAATGAAATCAAAGGACTATATGCATTCCTATCTCTAATGACAACAGAAAAAGATTACTAAAAGTCCCCACCATATATTTATAGTAATTATAGTTTCTTTTATATTTCCAAATGGTCTAAAAAAATTTCCAAATTTCTAAAGGGTCAGAACTTTACTGAGGGAATGACAATAAGTTCTTTTATGTTATAAAAAGGATGCATACCTGAATTAAAAACTATAGCCTTTTCTGTAACAAAAAACACCTCCAAAACAGTTAAAAATGATAATTCTCAAATTTCTGTTTCAAAATTTGTGGGTCATCTCTGTTAAATGGTTCAAAGTTCTTCATGTAAACTATTCAGCATTTTCTACAGCATGACATTCCCTGTCATTTTCTAAAAAATAGTATTGAACAAGAATCTGGAAGTCAGGGTTTCAAAGAGGAATTTCTGGCCCATTAACATAAGATTTGATAAACAGTGTGGTGTAATATAAAGTCAACTGACTACAAAGCCAGGAAGACTCTATGTTCAAGCTGTGCCTATGACACATATTGATTGTGTAATGGTAGGCAAAGCAGTTAGCCTCTCCATGCTCTAAGAAGGTCTCTACAACTGCTAGTTTAAAAGAAGAGGCAAAGTAGTACTGGTTAAGGGTGTTTCCTGTGCCAATTAAAACCACAGATTTACTCTCTATTATTACTCATAAAGAGAAGATACATTTACATATAAATAAAAGTAACATTTGGAAGATCCTAGAGCCCTATGAAAAAAAATGAACACGACTGCTTCAACTGCTCAAAAAGAGGTCTTACAAGGAAAGAGGATATATAATACACTAATTAAATCTCTTATAAAAACATGAGAATTATTACTCAAAAGCTGATTAAATGATATTGAACTATAGGAAGGAAATAAAATCAGTTAAATACTACATTAGAATTAAAAAATTTTGAAGATATTAGGGAAACAAAATAGTATAATAAACACTTTCCTTTAATAGTTTAAGTTATTTTATCAGAAAATTTTGCAAAACAAAATATCCTTTATTGCAGGACATGTTCTATTGGACATAATCAATTGTTGTAATTTTTAAATTAACATTAGCTAAATATTTTAAATAAGTGAATAACTTTGGGGGAATAGGTAGAGTCCAAAAATTCAAATTATTTATTAGGCATTTGTTCTTTGTTGAATTGAATTGAATCCAACAGTACACAATGCCATGCACTTAGCAGATACCTAATAAACGTGTACTAAATATTCAGAAATAGACATAGCGTGGCATAGAAAACTGCAAAGAACTGATATTTGTCTTTGTTCCTTTCACCTACATGACAGTCATTTCATAAGGCTGCATACAATCACATTAATTTGGAACTCATTCAAACTGCAAGTATAAGGTATTGCAAAATGTTGTGCAAGGTACAGAAGCTGATAATCTAAGACAAACAATAAGACTGACAAGTATTCAGAGAATATATAAGCTCTTAGAAATGTCATTAAAAACACTAGTGGTTGAGATATTTGCATAATACATTTTTAAAGTAATTCCACTAAAGTTGTATGCTTGTGCTTCATCAGATTGTGGTATATACTCTGGGTTCTCAAAAGTTATGCTGATTGAATAAATAGATCTGGAAATCATCCACATGGGATAATAGTTAAATTTGTGGAAACTGACAAAGTTATCAATAGAGAGAATGCACAAGAAGAAAAAGAGTACCTTAATTGAATACACACAAGGAGAAAGGCACTATGCAGATGATGAGTCAACAAAAGAGAAAGAAAAAGAACAATGAGATGAGGAAGAGGCAAACCAATAAAGAGCAATGCCATGATAACACAGCAAGTAGAGAACAAGTACCTAGTAGGAAAAGGTGGTCAACAATGTCAAATGCAGCAGATAAGTCAAGAAGAATAAGGACTGGTAAAAGACCATCATATTTGCCAAATAAGAAGTCATTGTAATTTTTCAGAGAATAGTTTCCATTTAGTAATGAAGTTGGAGGTCATGAATGTATATGACTGCAGAGTGAGTGAGAGAAGTAAAGGCAGCAAAGGTAGACAGCTTCTTCAAGGCTTTTGGCTAAAAAACAGAGGAGAAAAGCAGAATGACAGTTTGAAGGGATGGTATGGTCTGGTGGGAATTTAAGGTTGGAAGAAGATGGATGTGTTTGAAAGCAGGAGGAAAGGAATCAGATGTAAGAGTAGGAAAAGGAAAACAGGTTAGTTTACAGTTGAAGAGCAAGCAACCAGTATAGGTCAACAATAATTCATTTTTAAACTGAACACTGTGAGAAAATGAATATAGCACTGGGATGGTATAATTAGACAAAGAAACCATATGAAACTTTAGAAATTGTATGCTTTCTAGCAGTCTCGTGGACATGTAGAAACATGAATGTCTACACAATTTGATTGCTGCACATAATTTATGGGGTGTTTTACAAAGCTCTACTAGTTATTATTCTGGTGCTTGTATAATACTTGTATTATATCTTGTACTCAAAAAATTATATGTATGTGAAAACTAGTAAAATGTCCAAATAAAAATTGTAAATGTAGTGACTTTTTAAAGCTTTCATTATTATAGATAACTCATTTTGTTTTAAATTAGGCAAATATTTTAATAATTTTATTTGTTTTGAATATTTTATTAATCTTTTGCATCACTCTTCCTTTTCTCTCAAATTACATCACCATCTACAAACAATTTTTGATATTCCATTTTAGGTTCTGTATGGAGTAAATTACTTCTAGAGTAGCTAACATTAGAAATATGTCCCATGATTTTCAAGGTAGCTTGTATTATTTCAACCTTGTGACACTGGACATGTAACTATCATTATCCCCACTTTATAGATGAGGAAAATGAGGTTCAGACAGATTTAGTGAATTGTCTAAATCACTGACCTGGAAAATTAGAAAGCCAGGAATTGAGTTCAGATTTTACTAGAAGTCAAGTGTCCATTTTATTACACCAAAGCTTTTATTAATTTACAATACTGATAAGATACACATTAAAAATATAGAAAACTGCAGAAATATTTAAAATCTCATTCCTTCAAGGGTGTGCAATTTCTTTAGTATGTGTATTCTTTCCAACAATGAAGACTATAGGCCCTCTAGGTCAAAGTAGTTGGGCTTCAAGAGTTATGGTTCTGGTTTCCATTACATTATGGTCAATCTGAATTTGTACTTCTCTTTAATTTAAATAGGCTTGTCCTAGGTCAGTGGATGATATACAATCCACCATTGCCCCATACCTGAAATCTTTTCAGCTTGGTAGGATCAAGAGGGAGCTACCATAAGACTGGTTTGAGCCAAGTGGAATTATTTCAAGTGTTTGTGTATGATGTTTCTCTCATCTTGATATGATTGATGACATTGGAAAGATTGACATTTAAGTGGATGAGTACTCATTAATTGATGTTATGCTAGCTACATAAATGTTTTAAAATGTTCTGAGATGTTGGGTGATTACAATTATTTTCATTGCAGCTTAGTAAAGGTTTCAATGGAGAGTGTAAGAATGATTTATATTCAGAGCTATTCAGAAGAAATGTGACTCCCTATGGAATAATTTGAGCACCTGCTGAGTAGTTAAATGGCTAGTATGAAACTGGTTACTGGTTTTAATATAAAAGTATCTGTTCTCGGCTATTTCTTTTATTACTATTAATTTAAGTCGCTGTTTCTCATTTAACCATAGCAATGAATTGCTGAATGACCTTTGGTGAATTTATTAACTATGCAATGCCTTAGTTTCCTCACCTGTCAAATGGAGTGTCATGGTTTTGTATTCAATAGCAAATAAATACCTCAATACATAAAGGATCTATGTGATTTCATACAGAATGTAATCTCTCTAATTTTGTGCCTCAGAAAGGAGACAAAGATTTGATAACTCTCCTACCACCTATCTTTAAAATAGGAATTTTAACAACTCAGTACTACATAAATGTCCATGTCATACCAATCTTTGGAATAAACTAAGGGCTTTGTACCAAAAAAAGCAATTAATTTGGCACCTTTCTTGAGCACTTTTTGCTGAAGAAAAAAGAAAAATTTGTAGGAAATGTATAAATCCCAGTACCAGTGAAGGAATTAAGAAAATATATTGTGTCTTCTGCAGGGATGTGCCAGAATAATAGTATTAAATCCATTTTGAGGAAAAAATGCATATGTATTAGATATTATAATCTTCCATTACACTGAATTACATTCTGTAATCCTTCATTATATATTGAAGGACATAACATAGCTTTCCTTTCTGATGCTTAGGTCAGCAAGAGTATTTGAATGCTATAAATGAAGCAAGATAGTATAGAATGTTTCTGATGATCCCAATTATTAGTGAGGATGTTGCTTTTTTAGAATTAATTTGTAAATTGATTTCTATTTCTTTTCTTGCTGAGTGGGCATTAGCCCAAAGACCACAGGTGTGAATTGATATTCTTTTTTTTTAAGTATCTAACCTTTATAATTATTCCTATCCTTTTTTATTTATACAAATTCAATGTTGTATAATGCTTAAAATATTAATAAGCTAGGCTCCTGCCCTGAAGAGCTACCATGTAGAAATCATTAATAAACTGCATGACAGTAAAAATCTTTTTTACATTATTATTACATTTTAAATATGTTTCATATAAGAACACCAGAGGTCTTACAATATGGTGTGCATATAAATTAATAATTTAGGATTATGCATTACCAGCTTGTTTCCATATAAAGAAATGCAGTTCTCCATCCTGCCTTTTCAACTCAGTCATTGGGTTACTTTAGTAATGTTATTCTATATTTCTAGGTCTCTCCCTTTCTCACTGGTAAGACAAAATTGTTACTTGTATCCCATCACATAGGACATAGGGATAGCTATCACCTGGATAATGAGGCCTGCAATCACTGAAAATTACCAATAATTACTGCTTATATAATTACAGTACCTATAAAGTATTAAATGTGCTTTTATTGTTGGATTTGCAAGTTCAGGTTTTATGAGCACAGAAATGACCTATTAGAGCAAATCTAAAACATAATCATCTTGCTTAGTTCTGACAAAATGCTGAGCAAGCATAAACATATCAAACTCTTCCACGTATCATTAAAATTTGAGTGAATGTTTGTTTGAACTGTGGTAGTATACATGTCCATGGAATGTTGTACTTGAGAAGAATCAGGGTGCAATGGGAAAAGAAGGAAAACTTGGTTGTTCAATAAGGACTAAGTTCTGACACATATGAGTTGTGTGGCCACTAACAAGTCATTTCCCCATGCAACTCTCTAAAATTAAAATTACAACAAGTTGGAGGAGGCAATTTCCACACCAGGAGCCCTGACCCCTTCTCCCTACCCCATCTCAAACAAAAATACAAAGTGTCATTAGCACTGTCAAACCAGTTTGTTCCTTCCCTTCAAAATCATTTCTTCTCTCATGACTCAAGAATGCCAAGTTCTTATTCCTTTAGCCTTGACATCTCTTATCCTTTATCTTCTATACTTCGTCATAGGTCATCGACAACCATAGCTCTATCTTTAGAAACACTTATCATGCCTTCACTTCTCATAGCTCTTAGCACTATCTGTTCCAGGTGCCAATCATTTCCTTAAAACACCTCTGTTACTTTGTGAAAACAATGGTTACATTTTTCTCTCTCTATCCAGGCCTTTGTGGATATGCTGTCCATAGTCCTGATCACCTGAATACTATCTCCTTGCCTTTACTCTAAATTGATTGGGACATCTGGGTTATTTATATCTATTGTTGACCTCCATTTCACTGATATAGAATTACTTCCTTCATTATAAATGAAGCTTCATTTGATTAAAAAAATAGTATCTTGTGGGTCCCAGACATTTTTTTTCTTTCATGCAGCTCTCAAAATATGAAACAATAGAAGAGGTTTTAAATAAGGTTATATAGATTTGTTTGTTTGCTTTTGTCAATCCCTTCATCACTTGGAAAAACTAGTTCTCTCTGATCACTACTTTCTGGTCCAGTTGTAAAATGGTCCTTTTTATCCCTAGTTTGTATAGAACCATCTCAACTTAATACTAGTTTTGTTTTGTTTCGTTTTTTTATCACTGTTTTCAAAATCTTTCCATTCAATTCCAATTAGTTTAATCTATATAATATTTTGCTTACTAATTTGGGGGTGGGGAAGGGGAATTGACATAAGAGCCAGGAAACTAGGATTTTAATAGGAGTATATACAATAAATACCTGTGTGACAGTATGTACATTGTGCAGCTAGATGGTGCAGCGGTTAATGTACCAGGGCTGGAGTCAGGAAGACTCATTCTCCTTTGTAAATTCAAATCTTGTGTTAGATACTTACTGTCTTACTCTGTTTGCCTCAGTTTCCTCATCTGTAAAATGAGCTGGAGAAGGAAATAGCAAACTACTCAATTACCTTTGCCAAGAAAACCCTAAATATGGTCACAAAGAATTGGACATGACTAAAATGACTTAACAACAATAGGTACCTCACCTAGCCCCTCTGAGTCTCACCTAGCCCCTCTGGGTCTCACACTCCTCATCTGTAAAATGCAGAGGGTTGGATTTTTATTTTTTCAGAAGAAAATAGAGTCAAAAGAAGGCTGAAGGCCCAAATACATTTAAATTGCATATTTATCTAGAATAAACTTACACATAATTTTATGGAACAAAGTCATGTGTGTTAGGTAGTGTCCTGATGGTTCTCATAACCATGTTGCATGGATGTTGTCAAAAGGAGAGTAAGTACCAAGGAGGAACAGCTGTGTTAATGAATTTAAAAGAGTGTGAGAGAAGGGCCTGATCACCTTAATGAGGAGGAATAAACTACTGACATTTTAGAGGTGAATTACTTTTAGGTGATAAGGGTACTAATTTTAAAACAAAATTTCTCTTCCAGTAATCTTAATGACCCAATCAAAAGAGATCATTCACCCTCTAAAGCCTAAGAGAACAATTTAATCTGTGTACTTTATAGCTCAAATTCATGTAACCTAAGAGAAGGTATCTCTCTCCAGTTACCCTTAAAACAAGCCCCGAAATTTAAATTGTTCCCTATGTCATTTAAAAGGGTCACAGAGTTAGAGCATGCCAGAGGCCATCTTGAATAATATCCTCGTTTTATAGAGGGGGAACTAAAGCTCAAGGAATTTACATGATTTACTTGCCTTGAGTCTCCCAAGCAAATACCAACCAGTATTGCACCCAAGTTGTCCAACTCTTTCTTGTTGTTGTTGAGTCATGTCTGACTCTTTCTGACTCCATGAACCATAATCACACCAATACTGTGCAAGAGGTTTTCTTGGCAGAGATACTGGATTAGTTTACCATTGCTTTCTTCATGTCTGACTCAAGAACCACTCATTCTTCCACTGGACAACAATGCCTTTTTGTTTCCCAATTTGACTTCCAGGGAAACAAAACTAGTTTATTTTTCTTTGCAAATAATGACATATTTCTTATTTCCTTTGATCAACCACATTTTATCACTGTTGGTGTCTATAACATAGTCCTCTGAGCAAAGCAAGAGACCAAAAGAAAGAGATGAATAATCTTTAATACAGTAAAAAAAAAAAAGGCTGATCACAAATGAAATAAAGAAAATGTAAAAAAAAACCACCCAAAGAAGAAAATTACATGCATCACCTATGCATCTAACAATAATGGGTCAGGAAAGATCTATAATTGATTCAATATATTGAATTCCTGGTTGTGGGCACATTATCCATCTATAGATAGTTACTTAGCTATGACTTGGTAGATAAGTTCTAAAACATTACCTGAAAAACATAGAGGTAAAGGAACTTGACCAGGGTAACAAATAGGCAACAATAAAGGGAGAATTTGAATTGTCTTCTTGGTTCCAGATTTAGCATTCTACCCATTGTCAGGATGCCTAGTAAAACAATATACAAGATTCATAAAGTGCTGAAAGTTTTGCGCACAAGTGCTGAGAGGTTGCACTATAAATTTATTAATAAACATTTATTAAATACACTGACAATGTGACAGACACTACATTAAACCCTAGGAAGAAAAAAAATATGAAGCAAAAATAATCTCCACCAAGAGGCTGGCATTCAAATGGAAGAGGCAACATAGACATGAATAATTATATACATGGCATTGTCAGGGCAGAAAGGGATTGATGAGTGATTTTATGAGAGTGGAATAACCTAAATTAGTAAGAGAATGGGATGGACCTTGGGAAAGCCCCCAAATGGGAAGACAAAAGATAAGAAGTTGAGGAGGCAGAGTGGTAAAATACAAGAAAGTTTACATAGTTTAATTTAATGTGGAATAACGTGATGTGAAATAATGAAAAAGCAGGGAAGGTATACAGTCAGTATAAAGTCTTACAACTCGTGCTGACCAATTATAATGTGTTGTAGATGCTAGGTAATTATGATGATATTGGTGAAAATTCTTATTGTAACATGTAATGTGAATAGTCAAAGATGAGACCTGAAAATATAACAAAACAATAATGTGTTAACCTTCAGAATTCAACTTGAAATCAGGCTGTTTGGCTACTGTGGGGTATAGCAGAAACAGCACTAATTTTGAACCAGGGGTTCCTATGTTAAAAATCCTTTTTCTTATACTTAATAGTGGGAAAATCACTCATCCTTTCTTATATTCAGGTTTTCCAATTAAATGGGCACAATAATACACCAAACTATAATATTGGGTTACTAAGAGAATTAAATGAAATAATAAATGAGTAGTAATTAGAGCACCACACAATTGTTATTAGTGTTCTTGTTCTCATGGCTTTTGATGGAGTTCAGACAGAAATAGTTCTGGGACAATTTCTTATCCTACTATCTCCTTTTACATTTGATCTTCTTTGGACTCTTGCACAGGTGGGTAAAATGATTGTTTTATAGCTAAATGAATGCACTGGGGCTTGAGTTCATATTCAGTAGGCCTTCTTAAGCCTCTTTGGGGGAACTCTGCAAGCAAAGTAACAGAGAAGAGAAGCACCTTATTATGTTTCCACATGATTCTGATTTCTTCTGTGTTGTTCTCATTCAGTCATTTCATTCATGCCCAAATCTGCATTACCCCTTTGGAGAATTTTCTTGGCAAAGATATTCAAGGGGCTTGCTATTTCCTTCTCCGGCTTATTTTATAGATGAGGAAGCTGAGACAAACAAGGTTAAATGATTTGCCCAGGATCACACAGTTACTAAGAGTCTGTAGTTGGATTTGAACTCAGATCTTCCTGACCTCAAGTCTGCTGCTCTATCTACTGCACCACCCAGCTGCCCATTACTTCTTTTTTTTTCTTTTTTCTTTCCACATAGTTTTTTCTTTTTTTTTCTTCCCACATAGTTTTTTTTTCTTTCCACATAGTTTAAATCAGGGGTAGGGAAGGTGATGACTCAAGGTTACATGTGGGCCTCTAGGTCCTCAAATGTGGCCTTGACTGAATCAGACTTCACAGAACAGACATTCTTTGTTCTGTGGGGTTTGCATTCAGTCAAAAGTTCACACTTGAGGACCTAGAGGGCCATACATGAATGAAGATTCCCCAACTCTAGCTTAAGAAATTATGAATATTTATTTTGATGACAACTATTAACATCACTGTTTTAAGTATTTTATATATCAAGGTCATATCCAGGCAATAGTAAGCAACAGTTTAGTCTGTGGTAAAGTTCTGATTAGAGGACAGTTTATCTGAAGAATTCTCCCCAATATTCTGAAATCTTTATAGCAAGAGGCTTTGTCATCTGCTAGATTATGAAAGAGGAGGATGTTTAATTCTCATCTTCCTAAATATGTGATATATGCTGGAATTTTGCAATCTGCAATGATGTGTTGTACAGTTTCTATCATTGCTGTGCCTAATCTGTGAACTGAGCCCCAGAGATGTTAGATGATTTGATGATAGTGAAATAGGTAGTAAGTTTCAGAGCTAAGATTCAAACCCAGAACTTTTCCACTGTACACTTCTCCCCCATATATGGGGAATCATTACTCATTTATTTGTATATAATATTTGTTTTCAAGTCCATTACAGGGAGATAAATGTATGTTATAGAAGTTTCTACTATTCATTTTGACTAAAAGCATCTGAAAATATCAGATGATGAAAATACAGACTACACCTTCTTTGTTAAAAACTTCTTGTATTCACCATAAGAGAGATGAATGATTTCCTGGCTCCATACTGCTAACTAGTTAACAGGAAAATTCCATTTTTATTAGGATAATGCAAAAGACCTACTCCACAAGAATAGAGCAAATATTAATGCACTCATTAGTTTAAAAGCTGCTATAGAATATTTGGCTAAAGATGGCATCCTAATGTACACCTTACTAAATTATCACTCAAGGATAAACACTCAAAATGTGTTCACACAGATAAATTGAGGGGTGGGATCTATACAGTATTTCACAATTGGACTTCCCCAAAAAAGATTACCTCCTATTGAGAATTTGACAACAGCAGTAACTTTACTATAAAATTTCTACCATGGGAAATATCATATCTCACTACATAAGCTTTTAAAATTCTGTATGTTTTTCCCCCTGCTGAACACTTAAACCAAACACCTGAACATGCTTTATGGACTAGTATACCACGAATGCAAACTGCCCTAATGATTCCTTTCAACATTTATTATTTCATCAAACAATTTTAATAGGCTTTCCCCCAAGATGAATTTCAATTTCACTTGCATAATACATTATATACAAAAATAATTTCAGTTAATGAATATGTAAGTTAGCATTGTTCTCCAATATATTAGTAATTCCATGTACATCTAGCTTAATTGCATTATGTATTCTATTAATAAAATCAAAGTCATATTTGGAAAAGGACAAGCTTAAGCTGGAGAGTATACAGAAGAGGAACCAGGTTAATGAAGGGTCTCAAGATCATGATGTAGGAAGATCAGTTGTAGGACCTGGGAATGTCTGCCTTAGAGAAGATTTAAGATGGAACATGACAGCTGTCTTCAAGCTTCTCTTGTATGAAAGAAGGATTCAACTTCTGCTATTTATGACCAAAGAGGGCATAACTAGGAAAAATAAGCAAAAGACACAAAGAGATAAACCTAAGCCTTATAGAAGGAGAGATTTCTTAATAAATATAAATACCTCAAAGTAGACTAGGCCACCTACTATGGTAGAGTGTTCCCCTTGTTAGAGACCTTTCCAAAGAGGTTGAATAACCACTTCATGAGTTTGGGGGTATTTTGTAGAGAGAATTCTTGTCTAGCTTGGACTAGATTACCTTTGAGGCAGGCTCTACTGCTGAGTCTGATTGTGTAAAGTCATCTGGTCTATCTTCCCCCACCTGATGCACGAAACCCTTACAGTATACCCAATAAGTAGTAATCTTATAATGGTCTTGACTTGATAACATATTTTTCTTTATTACAGAAAAAAATGGATAGCAGAAGGTCCCACTATATTTAATTACAAATTAATATAATTTATGATAAAATATGTTATCTAAGGAAATGGTTATTTTTATTAAATAAATGTATTAACTTATGGCAAGTTTTACTTTTTTTCTTTGAATAGAACCTTAAATACATGTTGCTTTCTCTTCCTAAAATCTCTCTCTTTCATGTGGTATTTGCCAACATTAGCCTTCTTTGGAACTTTTTATCCAAACCACTGCCTTTTACTTAACCACATTGCTTTTATGCCCACTGGGAACTCCGGGCGTCACTCATTAACATTCATACCAAAGCTGGCTTTAGGCAGCAAAAGCTAGCTTCTTCAGGGACTGCTGTGCACCTTCATTTAAAATGCTATATAATGTAAGTAGAATGCTCTAGTAAATGAGCTTGAAAAAATCGACTTTCATTTTAGTATTTGGGTCAATTACGATGACTACTACTACTAATCATGGATTTATCTCTACCTATATTGTAGAGATTGAGTGACTCTATATTGTTATACTTTTATTAGCTGTATTTCAGTATTTTAATTTGAAAAAATTAAAGTTAAATGTTAATAATGTTCTCTTCTCTCAACTTTGGATCTCTCTGCTGAACCCCAGATTATTTGTGCCTTCTTTAAGTAGAAAACTTCCTCAAATTCTAACTGAAGTGTCTTTGCTCTATTAATTATACCATATTTATGCTGTATATATTTTACTTTGTATGTTTTCTTTACTAGATATTGTCACCCCCATCACTGCATATTGTAAGCTTCTTGAGGGTAGGGACTGCCTTTTCCCTCTTTTTGTATTCCCAGTGCTTAGCATAGCCATAGAGGTGCTTAAAAATGTTTATTAAGTGACTGCTTGATTGCCACAAGTAAAACTGACCCTAATGTCCTATTCTCATTATAACCTGATTGCTAAAGTTCCAGATAATTAAAATCATCTGTTGTAATGCTGAATGGGACTACTAATGAATATTACTATTCCTGGGTAAGATATCTGCATTGGAGAAAAGACCTATATAAATAAACTTTACCTGGAAGAGGATGAAAGTAGGGATATAACTATCAGAGACTGAGAGAACAGTTGGGGGAAAATGTTAATCTTTAATTAATCAAAATTATGATTAATAATAATAATAACCTGTATCAAATAAGAATGAAAATAAATTTGTATAAGCAAAATATATTACAAAATCTAAGGGCATATTTTATTCTCATTCAATTTTCATAAATTTTGTAGTTTCTTTTTAAAAATTAATTATTATATTTATTTTCTTGTTTACATCATTAATTTCCACAAGATTTTGAGTTGCAAATTTTCTCCCCATCTTTCCCCTACCCACAACCCCAAACAGAGATCCCACTGTAAAGCCCCTCCCCCAATCTGCACTCTTCCTATGTCCTCCAGAGCCCCTCTAACTTTCTGGAAGGGCAGAGTGGGTCTCCCTCCCCCAGGGCCTGTATATCTTAATTCCCAGTTGCATGTAGTTAATAATAATTATTATTATTATGTATACCCACATATACATATATTTTTTAACATTTGATTGTAGAACATTAAATTCTAGATTCTTTCAGTTCCTCCCTCATCACCCAATTCAATATAGGCTGTACATGTATAATTACACAGGACATCTCCACAGTAGACATAATGTGAGAGACTGATTATATGTCCCTGCTTCCTATCCCATCCCTTCCCTTGTTCTATTCTCTACTCTGTCACTGTCCCTTTACTGAAGTGTGTACTTCCGGCAACCCTACCCCCAACCCTGCCCTCCTGTCCATCATCCCACCTTTCCTCCCCATCCCCCCTACTCTCCTGTGTAGCAAGATACCCAGTTTAGAGTTTGTCATTTTTTCCCTAAGCAAAATTCAATGAGAGTAAAGTTGACCCTTTCCCTTTTGCCTTCCGGTTCTTCCCTTCCATTGTAACAGTTATCCCTTGCCTCTTCTATATGAGATGATTAACCACATTTTGTCTTTCCCTGTCTCCTCTCATTCTAATCCTCTCCCACCTCAGAATTTCACTTTTTAAAGTATCATCCCATCCTATTCAATTGATTCTGTGCCTTCTATGAATTCATATACACACATTCTCAGAAATGTAGTCATACACATATATACCCTCCTACATAGACATATGTGTAGGTATACATATATATATACATTTGTATTCCCTTCACCTATCCTCATACTGAGAAAAGTTTCATAAGTTACTATTATCATTTTTCTATATCGGCATGTAAATAGTTCAACTTTGATAAGTTCCTTATGATTTCTTTCCCATGTTTACCTTCTCATGCTTCTTGTGTTTGAATGTCAAATTTTCTGTTCAGTTCTGGTTTTTTCAGCAAGAATACTTGAAAGTCCTCCACCTCACTGAATGATCAAATTTTCCCCTGGAACATTATACTCAATTTTGCTGGGTAGGTGATTCTTGGTTTTAATCCTAGCTCCCTTGATCTCCAGAATATCATATTCCAGGTCCTTCAATCCCTCAGTGTAGAAGCTGCCAGATCCTGGGTTATTCTAATTG
>CM053600.1:149289782-149315477 GCA_028646575.1 Pseudocheirus occidentalis | reverse complement strand
ATATGACAAAAACAAAATATCTCCTGACTTTATCCTGCTTACCTGTTTCTTCAGAGGTGGGGGTGGGTGGAAGGACGTTGTCCTTACCTCCAAGTGGTAAGTTGAGGTTACATTCTATTTCTTTGCTGATCCTTCTGGTTATAAGTGATCTCTCCTTCCTATTAGTCAATCCACAATCATCTAAGTACCTACTGTGTAACAAGCACTGCGCTGAAGTCTCAGAATACTTTGTTCATTGTCCATCCATCATCCATCCATCTATCCATTTTCTCTCTCTCTTTCTCTCTCCCTCTCTCTCTCTCTCTGTCTCTGTCTCTTTCTCTGTCTCTGTCTCTCTCTCAACAAACTCCATTGGCTCCCTATTACTTCCATAATCAAATACAAAATTCTTTATTGAGAATTCAAAACCCCTTCATAATGTAGCTATTCCTCAAACAAGACTCTCCTCTCAGTTCTTAGCATTTACACTGACTCTTCTCCATGCCTGGAATGTTGTCTCATCATCTCTGCCTCCTGACTTCTTTCATGTCTCTAATAAATCAGATACAAAGTGCACATATAGAAGTAAGATACAAAGTAAAAAGTGGATGAAAAGTAAATGGCTAGGGGAATAAGTGAGGGCTTACATCTAAAACTGAAACTTGAAAGTCAAGGATTCTGAGAAGCAGTGACTAAGGAGTTCTTTCTAGGGATAAGAAAGAGATTGTGAGTATGTACAGAGTCAGTAAACAGAATTTTGATTTCAAAGAACCCATAATAGGCTCATTTGACTGAAATGTACAGTAAATTCATGTAGCAAATGATTATTAGTTTTATCCTAGGCAGGTACTAGAATAGGTACTGGGAATACAACAATGAAAGAAATTACATTCTGCTAGACAATGAGTTATATGAAACAATGTTAGAATTGTAGGTAGGAGTCCAATTGTTGAGAGTGTTGAGTGCCAGACTGAGGACTTTATATTTTACTATAGAGGCCATATTAAATTGTTTTCAGTCATGTCTGACATTTCACGACCCCATTTGTAGTTTTCTTAGTAAAGATACTAGAGATAGGCATTCCCTTTCTAGCTCATTTTACAGATGAGGAAACTGAGGCAAACAGGGTTAAGTGACTTACCCAGGGTTGCACAGGTAGTAAGTATCTAAGACTGGATTTTAAGTCGACTTCCTAACTCTAGGTCCAGCACTCTATTCACTATGCCATCTGGGTGACCCATTGAAATGGTTAGGGAATTTGGAGATCTTCCCTGATTTGAAAATTTACTCTGCCCCCAACAGGCTGAATGTGGTCACATGGAGACTGTAGCAGAAGGAGATTGCTGACTGGTGGAGCAGAGCCCAACAAGAGAAGTTTGCTTAGAGGAGGCTGGTTTTGCAGGAAGTCCCACGCCTTGTTACTTTGTTATTAGGTAGTGGATCACAAGTGTTGTGGTGTTCTCTGACCCTGGAAAAGGCTATATATACCTCTGTGGTGAGGTTTTGCTTTGGGGCTCACTCATGGGAAGAGTTGTGTGATTTGGTCAGATGAGACTGGACAGTCATTGAGCCACCCAGCTTTGAAATTGAAAACCCAGATGTTTGTACTTCTCTCTCTGGTAACTAACTGTGTCTGTCTGTCTGTTTGTCTGTCTGCCTGTAATGACCAGACAGGTAGAAGCCCTGTTGATTTGTTGAATTGTGCTATTTTCTCTCTATTTTTTGTCTGCTTGTAATTTCTGTTTGTATTCTCTGAAGTTCAGGGTGCTGACTTCTCCCTCTGAACTAGGTAAATGATATATGTTTGATTAAAGTGAGATTATTAACCCCTTTTGAGTTGCTTTTCTTTAGAAAAGCAGATCAAAGAACCTGTGCTATCAGCCATCCTGGGAATGCTAGGGTGCTTGCTCCTACTCCCATAAAGGCAGGAAGTCACTGAAAGTTTTTTGAGGAGGGAGAGGTATGTTCCAACCTGTGCCAAAGGAATATTAGATCATCAGAGATGTGTAGGACGGATCAGAATAAATGACAAGAGAAAGTACGTAATATAGCTATTATAATTATCTAGGTAGTTGAAAAATTTAATTGAAGAAAAAGAAAACAAACCAATGGTTAGATCATTAATAGGAACTAAGGCATGGACCACTCCAGTGCTGCAAATGTATTTTGATCATAAAGGCAATGATAGCATTTATGGATGCACATGTTAATATGCATAAATCACTTGGAATTCCATTTTAGGAGCATAAAATTATAAAAAGTGTTCATGATTATTATTTTTTAATTTGGAAAGCAAAGTTGTTAGCATGACTAGAAAAGGTGCTCATTGCATAAGAAAATATATAATAGGTAATTCAATTACTATGCCATGTAAAAGTGATATAACATCTTCAAGGTACTTTCTTAAGGAAAATAGGGAATTTCATAGAACACATATAGCAGCTGCAGATTTTATTAATAGAGTACAGTAGAAAATATTAGATGTCTAATAGCAGCACAAAAAATAAGACTTTGAAAAAGTTCTATTTCAGAGAAAATTTGGTTGATGGATATCAGTTAACTTCACTGCTATTGTGAGGGTAGTTCTTTAGATCTTTGCTCACCCTGAAGAAAGATGGGACCACAACTTCTTTTTAAAACATATAAGAAATGCTTACATTGTGCACTATTTTTTTACCATTTTTTTAAATTTTACTGAATTATTTTTCTTGAAAAAGTTTGAAAACTCATAAGAAAGAATTACAATGATGGTGATGGTGGTGTCTCTGTGTGTGTATTACCAGAAAATACTAGAGAAAAGGTTTGTCATTTTTTTAGATTCTTTTTCATTGTTCTTTGTCATGATGCTACTCATTTGATTTTTGTTTTTCTCCATGCCAAAAAATGTGCACAAGCATGATAAAGAGATATGGAATTGGCTTTCTGGGCATCACATTGAGAAGACATTGTTTATTTTTTTAATTAAGTGATTCAAGATACACATATACAGTGATCATTCTTGTTCCAGACATTAGAAAAGATGGTGAAAGAAGTTAACCACATCTGTCTTTTTGATGGCACTGTCAGAATACTTTAACCTTTATTATTTTTCACTTATTACACCTTTCTATTGATTTTATGCAATTTAATACCTCTTCAGCAGAAAGTACTTCATTTGCATTATATGTTATTCCTTTAAACCATAAAACATATGTTAAAAGAACTGTTTGTTTTAGCTTTTACATTCATACTTTTATTAGTGTATTGACATTTCTGTTTGTCATGTGCTTTGTGTAAAGAAATCTTATTTAAACAACAGTAAATGGTAACTATCAGTTATGTTGATAAAATCTCATTCTTTTGACATCTTGAGACTTTAAGGGAAACTAACTTGTCCACTGAAGACCAGAAGGTCTTACCCCTGTATTAGAATTTATTCCTATTACTTGGAATAGTAAATGTAAAGTCTTCTTTTGAATACTGGAAACTGATGGCCGCTGTTGGAATGGTTTAGCTTTGTGTTCACAGAGATTAACCTATTCATTTGAGACATTGAATAGTGAATGAGAGTGGGCCTTCAGTGTAGGATGTATTCATAATAATAAAATTTAAAATGTACTGTGAAAAATTCAAAAAATTTTAAATACAAAGGATTAATTGTAAGAAGCATGTTACAGTAAGAACTTTGTATCTATTGCTTTCTTATTAAACTCAATGCTTGCTTTAAAAAATGACCTACGTGAGAACCTTTGTGCAAATGATTTTATTAGTTACTGGATCATATAAACCCAGTATTTATTTAGTAATGTTTTATAATGGTGCTTGGCACATAGTAGGTGCTTAATAAGTGTTTATTAACTGACTACATAATTGTGAAACTATGTGCATATATAACTTAACCCTCTGCCTTCATGTATGACAGTACATAAACCTCCCCCAACTGTGAACATCTTTATGGAGAACTCACTTCAAATAAGAAAGTGTATTTAATCAGGCTATAGAACTATAGCAGTGTCCGTAGGGCAAAAGTCATCCTTAATCTACTTTCTACAGGTCAGCTGTACTGGATAATGAAAATTGATTCTGTATTTGAAGACATGCCTGCAGAAAAAGAGATTCCATGCCCTATCAGAAACATTCTAATGTTTCAAATTCTCAAAGGCTAGAGTGATATTATCATATTTAAAGTAACTATCCTCTTCCTCAACAAAAATGGAGAAGAGCTGGCCACCATCCTTTGGATGGTGTCAATTCAGTTGCCTTCATTCACATTATGACCAGCATTTGGGTCACTTGTCTTCATGGCTTATATCCTAATTCCTTTATGATTTCTCTTAGGTCTCAGTTTTCAGTGATAGGATATTTTGTAGGAGGAAGTATTCCGTGATGAATTTTCACTTGAGCTTTTCATAGTCTTTTGAAATATAACCTAGAACCTAGATGTAGTACAGAAAATCTAGAATCTGGAAGAGTTGCCTCATCATGTTTATAAGTTATCTATGCTATTATAGACAAGAATTTAGGAATAAAAAGGACTCAGAACAAGGAAATGTAACTCACAGGATGGCAAAGGAAACCAACTTTATTTGGGGGAAGAAGCTCAGAAAATGAAGAAAATTTAGGGAAAATGATGGAAGTAGGCCTGCTAGACCTCCTGGCAGAATTGAATATCCTCCTGGGACCCAGTTTTATTTGGACACCTTCAAAACCAGTGAAGTCTGGTGGGATTTATAGGGTTCTTGCCATGGATGGTGTTTTAGGATCAGGTGTTGGGGGGAAAGGATTAAGAATCTTGGAACTATAGTATAGGTCAAGGTTTAAGACTGACCCTATCTCCTCTGAGTGGGAATGCAAGGGGAGATTGGCAGCTAATTGATAGCCAAACTTCCCATTTGGGGAAAGGAGGAACAATGAAGGGCTTCTGTTTCTGAAGGCATTCCTCTGAAATGGTGATTCAGGTTTCCTGTCACCATTTTTTGAGTCTCCCTGGGACTTCTTCATTTACAAAGCTAGGGAGGCTACTGTAATCCTTATAGCTTTCTTTGTATATTGTATTGTATAAGATAACATATCCTTATGTTATCTTATATAAGATATATGACATATATGTCATATATACTTATATATGTATATATACTTATATATACATATATAATAATATATACTATAATATATAATAATATAATATATAATATAATAATAATAATATAATATGCATGGGGTCACTCTCATTTGGCAATCTTCCCTCAGTTCATGCAACACTTGTCCAATTCCTTGAGACTTGCTTGTCTGGCTGCTAAAGAAATACTAAGATATGGGGTAGCAAGGTGGTGCAGTGAATAGAGCATGGGCCCTAAAGTCAGGAGGGCCTGAGTTCAAATCCAGCCTCAGACACTTAACAATTACTAGCTGTGTGACCTCAGGCAAGTCACTTAACCCCAATTGCCCTGCCTTCCACCCTCTAGAAAGCAAAAACAAAAAAACAAAAGCAAAAGAAATACTAAGATACTGAGAAGTTTTGTGAGGCTACATCTTGTTTGTTTTGTGCAATTACTTTAGTTACTACTATTTCCAGTCTTTATGTAAAGTTTTCAACTGCTATAAATAAATTTTTATCAGAATTATATTCAGAGCCATTCACTTAGGAAATCAGGGCCTACCAAATGAAGCCATATTTTCATCTGCTTTACAGCCTCATATGTGAGTTTGTGTGTGTGTGTGTATACACACACTCACACATCTCTCTCCTCTCCATTTCTACCTTTTTATACTGAGAATAGTAATCAAATCATGCCATTGTTAATGAGAATGGTATAAATATTCACTTCCCTATGACTCTGCTCCCAAGTCCTTTGACTCTTCACAACAGAACTCAGTGAGGGGCCTTCACTGACTCCTCTCACTATACATTGACTCTCTTTATATGAGTATAAGCTTCTTTGAAGGCAAGGGAAGGCTGAACTGAACATTCGTATCCTCAACACTCATCTCAGTACCTTCGTGTGTTAGGCACTTTATAAATACTTTGGCATTCACCGATTCTTTCATAGTAGTGAGAGATCCTCTCCTGTTCTAGCTGTTGAGGTAACTTAGAAGTTCCTCAATAATGAAATCATATGCCACGTTAGATGATCTAGGCAAGGGAAGTTATCAAAATATACTAACTCTATAGCCATTCATTAACCAACACGCCCTTCTCTGTTGCTAAGTATCAAAACACAATTGATGCTGCATGGAGATCTACCAGTAAGTCTGGAAACTGAATTCTTGTCCTTCTCTAGGCTTCTATCTAGGTGATACCAGCAATTTAAGTTAAGGAAACACAGCAGAAACCACTATACCACATTTCACAGGATCATAGATTTCAAGATTATATTGATAATGATTGGTTGTATAGTAAGGATATTTTAATGATTGTATTGCCACCTAGGTGGTGGAGTGGATAGAGTACTGGGCCTAGTCAGGAAGACTCACCTTCCTGAATTCAAATCTGACCTCAGACACTATCTGTGTGACCCAGGGCAAGTCACTTAAAAATGTTTTGCCCCAGTTTCTTCAAGTGTAATATGAGCTTGTAACAGTAATGGTAATTTGAATATCTTCTCTGCCCCTTAATAAGCCTAAGGGAATTTGAAGACCTTCCCTGCTTTGAAAAATCTACTCTGCCCCCTAATAGGCCGAATGTAATCACATAGATACTGTGGTGAGAGGAGTTTGCTGAAGGGTAGAGCAGAGCTCATAGGAAGCTGGGAGTCAGAGCAAGCTAGAGGATTGGGAGGAGAGGATGCTTCTGAGGGAGACAGGTTGGTGAATAAATATTGATCTTGTGTTGGTTTGTGGGAATGGCAAGCCACTTCAGAATCTTTGCCAAGAACACCCCAAATAGAGTCATGAAGACTTAGACACAACTGAAAAAGGACAGAAATTGCCAGACAAGGTGGTTTAGAACAACACAGAGAGAGCTATCCTAGAAGCCAGGAAAACCTGGGTTTAAATCCTGCCTCCTGGTCCACACTGACTGTATGACTCTGAGCCAGTCATTCAACTTTTCACGTCTCTAGGCAATTGTCTAAAACTCAGAGCTTAAGGGAATAAGCTGCAGAGGCCCTACTGACATGCCCTGCTAGAACTGGTTTCTTAACCAGGCAGTTCCCAATATTAATGGAACCGCAGATCTAGTCACTATTCTCTAGATTTAAAGATAAGGGAGCACCTTAGTGATCATTCAGTTCAGTCATTTCCCAGAGCAATTATACCACTTGTCCGGTAGCTAGTATTAAACAGTCACCGTAACTCTAAGATTTGTGAAAAACTTTTCAGACATTATTTCATTTGAGCCAAAGTTTATACAGATAGTAAGGGGTGGAGCTGAAATTAGACACTTCCCTACCGGGTGGCACCTGGGCCACATCTAGTAATTATATTCTTTCACTTGATATTAATAATAAGGTGACAGACAACTAGCAGTGGGAAAGCCAGGAGGATTTGTTCTAAAGATGCTCTTTCTGGAGCAGTAACACATGCCTTGCACCTCCAATCTGGTGCCCAATCCCTGCTTATGTGAACTAGGAAAGAGATAAGAGGAATGGTCCAACAATCTTCAGTGTTCTTGTGCTCCCTGAGCTGTCAATCAATCAGCAGCAGGCCAGTCAGCACACTCTACCAACCAATTAAAACTGCCTCTGGCAGGTCTGATGTTGATTGACAGCTCAATCAGCCAGTGACATTGGTGGAAAAGAGGGCAAGGGATTAGTTTCCTCCCTTTGTGTGTTTAAGTGACCCATAGCTATTATTTCTTGAGACCTATTAGTAGACAATTCCTGCATGACCCTGTACCTGAAATAAAATATGTTCCCTGTCTCATACAGTTTTCACTGCTTGGAAGTGACTAAAGGAAGTAAAAAGGAAGAACCAATGGGCATCTTTTATAATGTCAAGAAATGAATACAAAATTTGTTAGAACTACTGTCTTAATTTTTGCAAGTAATTAGATTTTTCCCCTTAAAATGAAATCTCTGGCGTATGTATTATAGTAAAACAAAAGCATTTTAATTTGTGTCATAGGTAAATTTGGGCTTCTCCAGTTCAATCTGGAAAATGAGTGAAAGAAATGAATAGAAACCATTTCTATGCAAAATTTGCATTTATGCAAGTTCAAACTTGTCACAGCTCTCAGGGAAATAATAAGAAAACTTGCATTTTCACACTATGTGGGTGTTTTTTAACTGTAGGAGAACTATGCATTTATCCTTTCTGTCCTTCATTTTTTCCTAAACTTTACAAATGGATGTTAACACTTGCTAACTACTTTTTAAAATAGGAATAATTCCTTGAACAAAGATGTCATTTCTAAATAAAGGTACATTGCAGCTCATAGAGTTATTATTATTAGTAGTATGGCTATATTAAAAATCAGATAATGCAAAGAGTATGTCTGCCCCTGTTTTTCCATGTAAACATCTGTGTAGCAATTACATGTATTCAAATCAAATCATGGATAGTTTATATATACAGCTATTGATTTCATCAGACTTCAACAACTCCCATCTTAAAAATAGCACTAAACACCTCAGATTTTGGAACTTTTTAGCTTGCTAAAATGATTTAAACTGCTACTGAATTATTCTCGGTACTTATATTCTTGATTACATTGCTTAACAAGCTTTACTAAATGTAAAAAAAAAATCCCCAAAAGAGCCAGTATGAAGTATCTTTTAGTAAATTGAACATTAAAAGTTATGGAGAAAACTTATTATCATTATTATTGTTACCTGTTTAATTCACTGGAAAAGAATATCACATAATCAGTTTCTCGACAAATTCTGATGATCAAATCCTCAGTGTTCAGATAAGCTATCAGAGTAACAAAAGCTGCCTTAAGAATGAATCACTTTGAATGATGTCTGATTAACCTATATGTCAAATGTGAAGAGGACATTGATTAAATAAATACTATATTGGACTTGTATGAAGGGTTAGTTACCAACACCAACAGTAAGAGGTCTAATTTGGTTCAACTGGTCAGCATATATGGCCACACATATTTCCATACATATATCCATATATCCTCAGATATAGATATATACTACACACACATGGATATAAACACACACTAATTGTGAAGGTCACTGCTATTCTCAGTATTATTGCCCAGAATTTCTCGTGTTCCTAATTCAAACTTGTTTCATGTGGTCTGCATTGATAAGGAAAGTCTGCATTTTATGCCCAATTTTATATAAATGTTAAATTATATTTATTTCCTCTCTTCATTAGTGACTACCCTATTAAGACTACAAAGGCAGGTTATTAGGCACGTGCAAGACGTTAAAAGGCTCCCCTAACCAGAAGATTCTCTTTGGTCTGCATGTACTGTATGTGTATACACACACATATACATTCATATGGACACAATATGTATACACACTCGATTTAGAATTGGACTTATCTTTGTATTTAATTAAAATTCATTATTTGTTGAAAAATTTATTTTCAACACCTACTTTGTCCAATATAGTACTAGACAATCACAGATGTGAAGAAAATGTGTATCTTGCCCAAGAGGCCCTTGAAATAGAGTAGGGGTTATTAGATCGGCTGATATAACAAATGATTATATCCTGTCAAGCGTTACCATCTGCTTTGTTTCGATGTACTCCAGACTGCTGGCACTGACATATGACCTACTAATGGAATTTATGGACTCTGCTGATGTAGCATTAGGGCTTTCTTGCCTTTCTACCTTGCATCTGAGCTTTCTTCTATATTTTATGTCCCCCAGTTAGAGTGTTAGTTCCTTGAGGGTAGGAATTTGTTTATATTTTCTTTTTGTTTCCCCTGTACTTTGTACAGTGCAACTTGGTACCTAGTACTAAATAATAAATTAATTAATAAATCTTCCTTCCCTCCCTTCCTCCCTCCCCCTCCCCTTTTCTCCTTCCTTCCTTCCCTCCTTCATTCCTTCCCCTACTCACCAGTTACTCCTTTAAATTCAGCGAATCAATCTCATATTCTCTTCACCCGACTCTCATTCCTGTTATGAATGGGTCGCTCCAATTTCCCCCCATCTCCCACTGGCCTCAGGCTTAGCCTCCTCTCTGCCTCACTTCCATTCAGTGTGAGATTCTCTGCTACTGTCTTCTGTCATAAGCAAAACAGCAGTCTCCATTTAGCCTATTCATTTTTTAAAATCATCACTTTCTGTCTTTAATCCCATCAAGCTATATCATTGTCAATAGCTTTGCCTGATCAGTGCTTTGCTGCCCAAACCTGGGGGAAATCAGACAGTGGGTGTTTTGCTGACAAGTAGGTGAGTCTGCTATGTTTTTGATGTTTCTAAAGGACTAAGTTAGTGGGAATACTGACTATTCATTCAGAAAAGGGCATGCCCAGACACAATGTAAGGGAAAACTGCCTGACAGAGCTATCTCATAGCAGAAGGAAGGCCTTGAGGGGTAGTGTCTTTCTTGTCATTTGAGGATTTCAAGCATTGACTGGGTTATCATTACTTATTGTTTGTTGAGGTATAGCTTGGTACAAATGGGCTCTGATGTCACTTTTGCCTCCCAGATTCCATCTGTAGTGGAAAGTAGATGATTTGGAGTCAAAAGTCCTCAGTTTTGGGACAGCTAGGTGGCACAGTGGGGGCAGCTATCTGATGCAGTGAATAGAGCACAGACCCTGAGTCAGGAGGAACTGAGTTCAAATCTGATCTCAGACACTTAACACTTACTAGCTGTTACACTTAACCCCAATTGCCCTGCCTTCCCCCCTCCAAAAAAGACCCAAAAAATCCCCCTCAATTTGAATCCTGTCTTTCTGTGTACTACTTAGGTGATTTTGGATTAATAACTTAATCTCATTGGGTCATAGTTTTCTCATCTATAAAATGAGAGGCTACATTATTTAACCTCCAACTCTAAATCTGTCTTCTTAGGATTCTGAAACAAGGAAAGGGAGCCCTTATCACTCACCTTAGCCATCAGGTGACAAGTTGAGGAATGGGAGGTTGCTAGTAGTACATGATCTTCAGATATAATTAAGAAGAGAGAAGGTTCATCCTGCATCCCATGTGATAGCAAACAAACTTCAGCAGTTTTAAAGCATAGAACTTTGTGAAGGTCTTCTATAGGAAACAACTCCATTGAACAAATGATGCTATTTCTCTTTTACTTTCAAGTGCTGTATTATTTTTCTCTGCTGTCAATAATTTCTTTTTTTGAAAATGTTTCAGACAAGAAAGTACCTAAGGAGGCTCAGAAGCAGATTAAAATAGCCAGAGAGGAGAAGAAAAACCTTAGCATGTATGCAGGCATGCACTTCCATGCACACAATATATGCATGACTACATGTGCTGGCCTAAGCACACATGTAAACATTCAGGTGTATGTGGATATATTTGTATGTGTCGTATGCATGTTGTATATGCCTATGTACATACATGTACATGAGATTAGTCTCCAAGAAAGATACCCTAAAAGGAAGCTGAAGTAGACTCAGGTTGAAGGACTTATGGAATAATGAGGAAAAGAACCTGGATTTGAAGGCAGAGGATGTGGGTTGAAACATAGCTTCTCCTCATTACCATCAGTGTCACTAAGCCACAAACCCTCCGAGCTCTCATTTTACTGTTTATAAAATCAAGGTTTTGGAGTAAATAACCTTCAGGATCCTTTCGTTGGAGGTCCTGTGATATTAGATCCCACCTTCTAAGAAGGTATATCTACTTCTCAAAAGAAAAGAAAGCAGATCCTTATTGAGGCCATTTAGCCACAGGTGTGCACAGCTCGTAGAGTGACAATTTGATAGACTTTGTACTAATGTTTAACTTAATCTTAACTTGGAGTCAGAAACTTTTTCCAGTACTTCGTCCTTAACTTTGAAGTTTGCTTAACGTCAAAACCCCTTGGCATCAGAATTGCATGGGCTGCTTATTTCTGTGCCGCATTATGGCTTCTTGACATGATGTAGTGGAAAAAACCATAAGATTTGGATGTAGCAGACTGGTGTTCGTATTTCAACTTTGCTACTAGCTATGTGATTTTGAGAAAATGTTCATTTCTATGAGCCTCAGTCTCCAAATCTGAGGAATGGACAGGGTAATTAGAAAATTTTAGGGTGCTAGATACATACAAAATATCATTATCTTTGGGAAAGTCACTTAACCCCAGTTGCACTATCTTCTACCTATAGAAAGCAAAAAATTAAAAATATATATTTATAAAATATATATAATGATATAATTATATCTATATAATTACCTACACCACAGAATTGTTGTCAGGACAAAGTGAAATAACATAAACAAACACTTTGTAATATATAATTCCTACAGAAACATCAGCTATTAGCTTTTATTATTGGATAAGCTTATTAATTATCTCTGCATAAGTAATTTAAGGTAATCACTGCAGCATCCTTAGTATAATTTTAAAAACTGACTTTTGAGTACTCACTGATCCTTTTTTCAATACCAGAGCAAAGAAAAACAAAAGAAAAGAAATTACATAGAATATCCTACCATAGAAAACAAATTTTGCTTGCCTTTCACCTAACCCTTTCCCCTACTATTCCATATAACTATTCATTGATTAGGGAGAAATACTTCCTAACTTTGTTCTCCTTAATTTCCCCCTTCTATCAGCTATAATTTGACCTTTGTGGATTTAATTCTCCTCATCTGTAAAATGAGACTACATGATCTCTAAAGGTTTTCTATTACAAAATCCTAAGATTTTATGAATTTCTTTATGAGAGGATTTGTATACAAGACTTTCTCCCCTAACTACACTTACCACAAGAGATGGTTTGAGATAGAGGCATAGAGTAATAAGAATGTATCCTTATCCATTCTGTTCCTCTATCACTTGTACACAATATGACATTTTCAACAATATTTAAATAAGCTATTTCCATAAATAAACGTAGTTTTCTCGTTTTTGACCTGAATGAATTGCCAAGATTTGCATGGGAATGGGGAGGAGGAAGGACATTTCAATGTAAAAAACAATTTAAAATGAAAACTGAATTTTTATTTTTTATCAATTTAACAGATTAGCAGGCACAAGATACAATTTTGTATCCCCTAATTCCCAATAATTCCAGTGAAAATTGAACAGCTGTACAAATTACAGATTTAGTCCTCCAGGTACCTTAATGCAGGAAAGAATTTACCAGTTTTCATCATTTCCATAAAAATATCTTGGGGGCAAAATTTCTTACAAGTAATTCCCTTATATCAAATTGCTGCCAGCAGCATTTACCATAGCTAGTATTTCAGTATTCTCCAGGTTAAGGCCTTGTGCAGCTCCATATTAAAGCTTTCTCCCTACTTCCCCGTTATGTCAACCAATCAGAGTTTTCTTATTTTATCATCCCCTAGAATACAGATAAGCTTTGGGAATCTACCTGTTCATCTTCTCAAGACTTTTCAATATGTGAGATTTCCCCAGTGATTTTGCAAGAGGAAACACTCAATGGGCGAGATAGTTTTTAACAAAAATTAGTCCATTAAAAACTATCTCATGACACATGTAAGTTTTTTTTTTTTACTTCTTATCCTTCCAGAAATCTAGGTTAAGAAGTGAATAAATAAAGCATTAAGTGATCAAAGGCAGGCCAGTAGTATTAGCCTCAGAAGAAAAAGATATGTAGGTTTCTGGATTATAAATGAAATGTAGAAAGAGGGAAAAGTATGATGTGGACAAGAATGTAGTTCACTAGGTAACTAGATGAAAGGGAGACTGAGACTGATAAATTAAAGAAAATGGGGAATAAGGGAAGGATAATAATGAAAGGAAACTGTATTAGCATTAGGGGTATGTTGGTAAATAACAACTGACTAGAAAAAAAAAAGTATTCATGATACACTTTTAAGTTTAATCGGAATTTTTAACATTTTGCCATCAATTTCTTAATTTAGGCATTCAATAAGATAATAAATCAAGCCCTTGTTAAATAACATTTGGCTTACATTCCATTATAGTTTTCATTTTCAGTAATGTCCACTTGGAGTTATCACAATTTCCTAATTTTTCTCTCATGAGAAATACTTTCCATGTTCCAAACTTTAAAAAAAAATCTGTATCTAGCAAATTCCATCTTTTGAATATAATTTAAGAAAATATACATGATTTTGTCATTAAAATTTTTTCAAAGTTGCAAGCTATATTAGGAATTCTGTATGTATATTTAGGGTCCTTATTCAGTGTTCTAGGCCAGAGAGTGCATTGTTTTTCTCTTGATTGAGATATTTGTAGTGTTATTTGTACCTTTTGATGGAAATCCTGGTCTTTCCCATCTTTACTTTTGCACAAGGCCTGTTTTAATCAGATTTGTGCTGATCTGTATTTAAAGTGGTAACTTTGCTTCTTTCTGTCTCTAAAAGCTGACCCCCACTGGCGTCACAGTCTAGAAGCCTGCTGTCCCTGTCTGGGCCTGAAGCTGTGATGCTGAGTGGTGGATTTGGTTGTAGGCTCCTGTTGCATGCACAGCATGCAAGACAGCCCCAACAGCCAGAATCAGGGTGATTTGGGGAATGGAATTTATTTAGAGTCTGCTCACAGCTTAATCAGCCACCACGAGTGTCAGTGGCCTTGGCCCTGTTTCCTACTTTCCTCTACTTGGCCACACAACTTGTCGCTTTCCTACTAAATAATATAGGTGCAATTTGCCATGTTAATCCCATACTCATGGCATAATATTGTAGCTTGCTTTTTTTCCTTTAAAAATGTTTAAAATAGTATGAGTCTTATGGGAAAGCTTATATTGTTTGTTGGTCTTTTTATTCCCCTTCCTTGGTGTTTTGTTTGGCCTGTAAAAGCTGCCCAGTTGTATTATCCCCAGCTTCCCCATTCTGCAGATTGCTGACTGAGAATTCTTTATTAGCCATAGTAAGAGTCAAGGGGCTTGAGACAGAAATTCATTTTTTTCTTGGGAAAAAAATCCTAGTTCTAATTGGGCAGAGAACATCATGAAGAGACATTGCATTCAGGGCATCACATCTCTGCCAAAGCAGACTCTGAGTCATCACCCCAGCCTCCTTCCAAGGGGGCCACCTCCTCCCTTCCTGCTCCCCAAACAATCAAATGGCTGTATCCGAGATTGATTCCCGAGAATGGCTAATTACAGGAGGAATTGGAGCAGCTCAAGGAAGCCAAGGTATCACTTTGTTAACCAAGTTGCAAGATCTACAAAATTTATTTCCTCCTTGCTCTACTTTTGAAGCGATTTCTCACTACAGAAGTTTAAGTTTTTCAATAAATTGCCAATTTGATCAGGCAGTGAGTGTTTTGTGGTATAACCCAGGATAATTACAGGAAAGCTTACAGGCTTTTCCCCATAGCTAGTCTTGTCATTCCCCCTGAGCTCCTCCCAACTTGCCTCCTTCCCTTTGGAAAACCAGGTTTATGCATTTATAGTCAGCATGAGAAGCATGTCAACTAAGGAGAACAGTGTCAGGAGGAGAGCAGCAGGTATTTCATAAACACTTGTGGATTGATTGACCAAGGATCGGGAATTTTCATTTGACTTCTTTATATATGTAGTTATTATATAGGAGTATTTAGAGAAATGTGTCAAATTTGGATACCAAACAAAGAGTTTGAAAATTGGGAATAAGCCATTCATCCATCAATCCATCCACCCGCCCACCCATCCATCCACCCATCCATCCATGCATGGAAATATATATGTGTATTGTATGTGTATTGTGGCTTTGTCTCTGTCTCTGTCCACACACACACACACACACACATACACACACACACATGTGCACACACACCCCTATTTGTATCAAATGGAACACATCTCTGGGGAAGAAAGAAAAAAAAGAAATTTACATGGTAATATTATTATGTATTTAAAAGGAATAAAAAATTGTATATAATAGAATTGCCAAATAAATAAATAAATCATCTCTATTCATATAGACCACAATGGACCATAATTTCATGTGGTATAAACACAAACCCTAGAGCAACTGATCCATTTAAAGAAACAGAGCATAATATCCTGTGACTTTTGTCTACCTGGCATCAAAACAGCCAATTAGCAAGTGGACTTTCATCAATGGAAGGATTGTTTTGTCCTGATAATACCCAGTGATGGTTTCTTCCCCTCTCTGAATTAACAGGTTGTTTTGTTACAGATTTTTTTACTAGTTTCAAAACCTTGTAAAACACAGTATATAACTTAATATATACCAGGCTCCAATATAACACGAAATAGACACTTTTATATAATTGCCCATCTAATTTATTTTGTGGTTTATTTTGCCTTTTATTAGAGCAATAAATGTAGGTGCTTTCGAAACAGTTTGGTTGAAGGAGGCAACTAAAATCCTCCTAGATGTCAACCAGTCTATATTGAACACCTTTGTCATAGTAGTTATAACAGAATCACAATCACTATAGCTGGCATTTATGCACCCACCATGTGCTAAGCACTGTGCTAAATACTTTACAGATGTGATCTCATTTAATACTTATAACAAGCACGGGAGGCGGGTAGTGTTTTAATCCCCATTTTACAATGAAGAAACTGAGGCAAATACAGATTAAATGACTAGTTCAAGATCACACATCTAGTTCTTGTCTGAGGTCACATTTGAAATCAGGTTTTCCTGACTCCAGGCTAAATGCTGTTGTATCACATACATTTTAATTTCTGAAATCCTCTTTTAGAGATTACTTGGATTATGCTGTAAGTCATTCATGCAGTCAAGCAAAATTAAGTAAATTACTTACTATGTTTTTTGACTTTATTAAGTCCAAAGTGGAAATTTGTATTTTTAAAGGAAAAAAAATACAAATATATGTTTCTGTTACTCACTGATACGAGAATAGAATTGAAGTCAATCATGACTGGAAAACTGATAAATCTGTTAGTTTTATTTAAAATGATAATTATTTTACCATTTGAAGTTTCTGTTTTCTTGACAGCATCATATTTTGTGTGGAGGTGCCTTTTCCTATCCTGCAATTTTTGCTAGGATGGATCTACATGTACCATTTAAACATATATCTGTATATTAAATATGAGTTTAAAAATTGTAGTGTCATTATTGCTTTAGCAAAGTTGAAAAAGAGGAATACTATGCATCAGAATCTCAACAGAGAAATAGAAATTGAAGGCCCAAATTCAGTAGTATCATGTATAATGGAACATATACAATGGATTAGCACACTTGACATCTGATACAGGTCTTTTTGTGATTTTTTTTTGTCCCCAAAGCAGAGAAGTAGAATTTATAATTCAGTGAATGGACACATAGATTATTTTCAATGGACAGATACAGACTTGTTCACATATCATTTTTATAGAAAGGAAAATAGGCTTCTCTCCCTGACTCCTGCCCTCCTTTCTACTCACAGCCCACTTCATTTAAAAAAGAAAACTGTTTTCATAGAAAGCAACAACAACAACAACAACCAGAAATAAATCCTGAAAATTGGCACTGTACCTTAAAACAATGATTTTTGAGTTAACTATAATGGGTTATTTTTTTCTCTTTTATAAAATTACATTTTTCTTTATAAAAGAAAAAAGTAGAGTTGTTTATGGTATCCCCTTTTATGTTGGTATTACTGTTAAACCCAAAAGGTATAACATTCTCTATTGAATTACTATTGGATTTTTCTTATTGTTCAGAGAAGTGTTTTCAGTGACTGTCTATATCAGCAAAATGAAGTGTACTCTTTTGGAAAATTCACTCACATATATGTTAATCATCCCTTTTCACTAGGTAGCAATCTATAGTACTGGGTACAATGATAAGCTATGAATATCTATAAATACAGTCAGCATCAGTGGCGGTACACACACACACACACACACACACACACACACGCATGCATAGACACATCCTGTCAGTTTCTCTAGTTGCACTGGCTGCTTCAGCATTAGAAATTACAGTTAATAATATCTTACATACAGTAGTAAAAATTCTATGTTTATGTGGGCTTCTGATGATTTCTTTAATGAAGACAATTTTGAAATGTTTTAAGAGTAGTGTTGAAAAAGTCATATAAAGTGGTAATATTTTGAATTTTCTGTTGTTTTGATTATCGGAGCTAGTTGTCTTCCTCATTAGTACTGCTAATTGCCTGAGGAAATTTGATAACTTTATTCAATATTCTAGTTTTTTTTATGGAGCTGAAGGTTGATAGAGGAAAAAATGCAATCTTCAGAATGAAATTTTATTTATTTTATTGTTATTTTTCATTCTTTTAAATATACTGTGGTTATAAATTGTATGAGAAAGTTGACATTTTGGGATCTATCAATCAGGAAATATATATTACGTCCTTATTATGTGCCAGGAACTGTGCTATGCCCTGGGGATACAAAAAGAGACAAAAGACAGTCACTGCCCTCAAGGAACTTACAAATTAAGGGGAGTAGGGAAACATGCAAACAACTATATACAAAGCAAGCAGTATGCAAAGTAATTGGGAAATAATTAACAGAGGAAAAGCACAAGAATTGAGAACTGTTAGAGAAGGTTTCCTGCAAAAGAAGCTATGTTACTTGGGATTTAAAGGAAGTGAGGGAGGTTAGTAGGCAGAGTGAAAGAGGGAGAGAATTTTACTTATTGGTCCAAACCTATTACCTTGGAAATTTCTGCCTAATAACATTTGCAAAGTTCATTTGGGTCTGGCTTAGGGAAGAGAATTTAAGACTAGGCGGTAAAAGAGTTGACTATCTTCTTTTTGAACTTCCTCCTATTGGATTGTGTCTTTGTAGAGAGGCATTTATCTGCCTTTTCTGAGATTTCTTATATTTCTACTTTAATACTTTGTTTCAGTCATGATTTCGTTGATACAAGATACCCTCTCCAACAGTACAGGTTAAAATTCTTATTACAACTTCTCATTTTGGACAATTCTTGTCCATGTTTGATAGTAAATCTTTCATCTACCACTGTCCTGGGGACCTTCCTCTTGTTTCTCTTGTATATGGAAGATATTACTTGACTTGTCAGTTTATAATTTCTCGTTTTCCAAATGCTGTCTTTTCTGCTCGGATCTTCCTCTTTATTTTCTTTTACTCTGCCTTTATTTTCCTAATAAGGACATACCACACCCCCAAATTCACCAAGATTTACATAACATTTTGATTGTTATATGAAAAGCAAAATGTAAATATCAAATATTGATGTTTCAGTATATAATGAGTCATACAGGGGGAAAATGTATTATTCACCTGTCTATGCCAAGCAGTATAATAAACATGAGAATCATCATATATTTGAGGGATTATAGAGACACTCTACCCAGTATGAAGTTAGACAAAAATTCTCTCTACAACATACCTGGCAAGTCATCTGGCCTTTTCTTGAAGCCTTCTATTGAAGGGGAATCCAAAGGCTCTGGAGTCAGAAAATTCTACCTTTCCATAGTCCTAAATATTAGAAGGGGCACCTATGTGGCAGAGTGGATGGAACACTCTGCCTGAAGTTAAGAAGACTTGTCTTCCTGAGTTCAAATTTGGCCTCAGACTCTTAGTAGTAGTATGACCCTGGGTAAGTCACTCAATGCCATTTGCCTCAGTTTTGTTATCTTTAAAATGAGCTGGAGAAGGAAATGGCAAATCACTCCAGTGGCACTGCCAAGAAAACTCCAAATAGGGTCATGCAGAGTGAGACACAACTGAAAAACATCTCAGCAATAACATATTCAGAATTTTGGAAAGATTTTCCCTTTAGCAAATTTACCTTTGCCTCTTTGTAACACCTCCCCTTGCACTTATATTACCCCTAGTTCTGCCTTTTGGTGCCAAACAGAAGAGATCTTGTTCCATTTGGACATGACAGCCACATAAAAACTTTAAGATTGCCTTCACTTCCTCCAAAAATTTTGTTTTCTCTAGGCTAAGCAATCCAATGCTTTTCTTAAAAACTTGTGTCCAGAATTTTCTTCAATAAATAGGCAGTTATTAAGTGACTACTATATACTATATCTTCACTAGGCAGTGAGGATAGAATGATAAAAATAAATCATTATTGCCCACAAGGAGCTTGAATTCTACAAGGAGCATCAGTCACGTTCACAAATGAGTAGGGCGTGTATTCAAAATACACGAAAATGGAACCCTAAAAGCTGGAGCCAGATGGGAGGGAGGGGTAGAACACATCTCTGGATGGAGCCTTATAAGGGTAGCAGATGCTCTTTATGAAAGGCATGGGAGAGAACATGGGCAAACACAAAGATGTAGAAGATGTAATCCTTTGTAAAAAACAAAACAAAACAAAACAAAAACCAAAAAGCTAGTAGGCTGGTTTAACTAGCATCATATCAGACTCTTTGTGACTCCACTTGGGCAAAGATCCTGAAGGGGCTTGCCATTTCCTTCTTTAGGTTATTTTTACAGATGAGGAAACTGAGACAAATAAGAGTGAAATGACTTGTCCAGCTAGTTTCTGAGGCTGGATTTGAACTCAAGAAGATGCCTTCCCGAGTCCAGGTTCAGCACTCTGTCCACTGTGGCATTTTTAACTAGTATAGAGAGTACATTGTTTATACTACTCTAAACAATGCACTAGATAGTTCCAGGAGTCCTTCCCAACTCTCTTCTCCTGTGATTCTGTGTAATAAATAGTAAGAGTTGCAAGGGAAATGGGAGATTCATTATGGGGAGCTCTAAATATCAAATGGAAGAGTTTGAATTTTATCCTAAAGGCAATGGGGAGTCTTTGGAACTTCTAGAATGAAGTATTCATGTAGTCAAATCTGAGCTTTAGAAATGTCAATTTGGCACCTCTAAAGAGGATAGATAGGGAGGGTAGAGACTGTATGCAGAGAAACCATTTGGATGGCTATTGAAATACTCACATGAGACATGATGAGGGCTTGGGGGGAGGTTACTGAGGTTTGAGTAGAAAGAGCAGATCAATGTGAGCACCATTTCCCCTCCTGTAGCTGAGAAGAATAGATTATTACTTGCATAATCAAGGACACCTTACTTCTTTTAATGCATCCTGAGATCTTATCTTATTTTTTTGGCTGCTATATCATACAATTGACTCATATTAAAGATTTGGTCCACTGGATATGCCAGATCTTTGTCAGATGAACAGTGATCTAACTGCATTTTCCCAGTATCTCAATCTTTGAGTTTGATTCTTTTGAGCCCAGCAAAGAATTCTATATAAACTCATTAATTTTTTATTTTACAAGATTCAGCCCAGCATTCTAGTCTGGTAAGATTTTTTTTGATCCTGATTTGTTGAGTGAGTTAGCTATTTCTTACAACTTTGTGTCATTTCTAAAGCTGATAAAATCAATTACAAATTTCTCCAGTCACCACTGAAAACTACCCAGCTTGGTGCTAATCTACCTTTTCCAGCCTTTTTATTTATTTACTCCCTTTTAGCCTTATTACACATTACTTTCTTTTATGTGTCCTATAGCTTACTCAAACTAATTTCATTGTAATTCTTCATATATGACATTCCATATCCCACCTCTATACTTTTGTACAAGTTGCCTGTAATGTCAGTGGAATATGAAGATCTTCCCCATCCATTAATACGCCTAGGTGACCACATGTGTCCCCTTCTCCTTTGGAACAATAATCATGTTCCCAGATCCAAAGGTACACAGTTATTTCAATCACAACTGTGATACACCCTGAGTCACAGCCCACTGGGGGAGGAATTCACCTAAAGAGGAGCTTGTTTAGGGAGAGGCTTGCTTGTAGGAAGAATCTCACACCTTTTGGTAATAAACTAGTTAGGCACTGAGTAAGGAGGGTTGTGATGTCTTCTTGCTCTGAGACTATTAGCTGAAAGTGTATATGTATTCTGAGATGAGATTTTACTTTGGGGGTTCGCTCATAAGAAGAACCTTTTGATTCCCTGGATGGGACTGAGTAGTCATTTGTTAAGAACTCCCTGACTACTTAGAGGTTTGTGCTCACCCAGTTCAGTTGTGGATGCAAGTGGTTGTATTCTCTTTAGACAGTTGGAGCCCTGTTTATTGGATTCTTCCTTGGATACTCAATTCTTTCTACTTATCTGTAATTAAAGTCAGATTGTGGACCCCTGTAAGTTCAGAAAAGCACATCAAAGAGCCTGTGCTAACAGCCATCCTCAGTGTGTTTGCTAATATACTGTCCCACATGCCTGGAATGCCCTTCCTTCTTATTTTTGTCTCACAAAATCTCTAGTTTCTTTAAAAGCTCTTCTCATGGATGACCCTATTCATGAGGACCTTCCTGGCTTTCCCTCTCCTGGTGTCTCACCATAACTTTTGTGATTTTATTTGTATTAACTATGTTTATTAACACATATAAACTATATGAGCAACTAATTTGTAGAGTAGATTAGAGTGCCAAACCTGGAATCAAGAAGACTCATCTTTTTGAATTCATATCTGGCTTCAGACACTAGCTGTGTGACCTTGGGCAAGTCCCGTGATACAGTTTGCATCAGTTTCTCATCTGTAAAATGAGCTGGAGAAGGAAATGGCAAAACTATTTCAGTATCTTTGCTAGGAAAACCCCAAATGGGATCGCAAAGAGTCAGACACTCCTGAATCAACTGAACAATGGCTTTGACTATATAACAATGTGGAATGTGGAATAGTATAGAAGAGAAAAGTAAGTTGGCCATGTAGTTAGGATGAGGGTGAGGAACGACAATCTATGACTGATATCCTCCCCAAAACGAGAAAAAACAAACCTTTAAAAAAGTATTTGCATGTAAATAGTTATAGTTTAATTACATGGAAATTCCATTCACCTTCTAATGATGCCAAGCAAATGTATTTTATAATCAAATATTAAAAAACCAAAACTTTACATCTTCCCCAAATATGATCATCATGACAGACATTAATTCTGTCATTGAATTCTGTTTACCTTAGCAATGCGCTGTGGGATGATATGCTATTAGGCAAGGAGCAATAAAATCAGACTGCCTTTGGGGAAACTAACACAGGCTTGGATTCACAATTTGGCACAGAGAACCTGAATGAGCAGCGAACAAAACAGTGGTGTTTGGCTAACCAAGTATTCTTATGGGAGGTCTAGACCTCTTCCTGGGAGAGATCTTTGGCATATGATATTGGTGAACTGCCATACTAGGCTTTGAAAAATATAATTGCCAGTAATGGGGTCTTGAATTTGTTAAGTCAATACAACTTCAGCAACAAAGGGGGAAAAATGATAATAGATGGCATTGAAAAATTTAGCTCGTCTACCTACCTCTAACCCTGTCCTGTTTTCACTGCAACCTGCTATTCCCTCCCCCACCCCCTGAAGAAGAATGGTTGAGTAACAGTTGTCAACAGAAGTAAAAAAACTTAGGAAGTTTTCAATTGACACACCAACATATAGCAATAAAGCATCTGAAATCCAACATTCTTTGGAACCATTTCTCCAACCCAAAATGCATTTGAGGATCTCTAACACTGGATGCTCTAGGGCAGAGGTGTCAAACACATGGCCAGCAATACTTCTCCTTTTTAAAGCTTTTTTTGGAAGGGAGAAGGCAGGGGAATAGGGGTTAAGTGACTAGCCCAAGGTCACATGGCCAGTAAGTGTTACATGTCTGAGGCCAGATTTGAACTCAAGTCCTCCTGACTCCAGGGCTGGTACTCTATCCACTGTGCTATCTAGCCATCCCACCAGCAACTTTAGTGAGGCTAAGCATAAACATAAAATGTAAAAAGAATATATAAACATAAAATAAGCAAAACAGCATAAATATAATTCGGAAATGTTTAATTAATTAAATAAAAATACAGCAATACATAGATAACATTGCATTTTAAAACTGTCAATATGCTGTCTAAATGGGTCCTTATGTAGATTAATGATGTCCTTTTCTGTTGAATTTGAAACCCTTTCTCTCCATCTTCAAGAAGTTATAGGTATTGCTGTGCTGCTGGTGGTAATGTATGTATTACATGAAAATGTCTATTCTAAGTCATATATAGCATGATTTTTTTTAGGAAATAACTACATTTTTTACCTTTAGCATATTGAATAAATAATATTATGTTGAACTCTGTGGTTCTCTTCAAAGGATTTAAATACAAAATGTGGCAATTCTTCTTTAGACAAAAGTATCTCATTGACTTCATGTGAAACCTTAGCTACCCCTAGGAACATAACTTTCCAAAGAGAGAGAAGAGACTTAGTTTCTCTCTCAAGGAAAAAAAAGAATGAAAAATAACCCACACTGTGTTTCCCTAAGAAATGAAATTATTTCTCATTTTTCCTGGTATAGCTTTAATTTCTCTTTCCCTTTAAACCACATAAAAAGACCTTCACCCTAGGGCACTGCCTTTTGCATCCTTTGATGTCATAATGCATATGTAATATGACACTAGACGTCAACTCAGTCTACTTAGGAGGTTTGCTCCCACAAAACCACCTTTCAGGAGATTTCTTATCTACTATCAGGGGAGTGTTTGCAGTTGCTAACTCTCTTAAATGTCTTGTCTCAGAGAATGATGGGGATTATTCAGCCACTGTTGTCCAGTGTTCCCCCTTCCTTTATTGGTTTGCCTGAAATTCGTGAAAAGATGTCGAGACCACCAAAAAGACCTTGACAATCTCGAGGTTTCAGTTGGACCTAAGTACTGTTTTTATCGGATTTTGTTTTTGACTCTCCTGTTGGCCATTCAGCCCAAGTACAGGTAGAGGGAGGCTTGTTCAGCTGATGTAACTCTTTCCCTCCTCCTCCTCACCATGCAAAACTCAATTGTTTTGTTTAATCTAACCAAACTCAAAATTAATCAAAATAAAACTCATTCAATTTGATTAATGAAACAGGGCTGGGTAACTAGAAGACTGTTGTTTTGTTGTTGTGAAAGCTCAGAGATGAAATATAAATTCTAATGTGTCTAAGGAGACAGATGTAATGATCGTGATCTGCAATCACCAGTATGTATATTAGGGTGTATTTTTCTAGAACTCTGAAATTCGATAGCAAATTAAGGTGTTATACAAGATGTATTTCTCTCTCTTTTACTAATCCTCTAGAGAAAGAATCTTAACAAGCTGTTTCATGAATGAGTTTGCAAAGGCGCTAGAGCAAAACAATTTATCTAAAGTGTCCATTCCATGAGTTAGGAAGCAATATTATTCTTACTTAATGTAAACTTAGTGCTAAGAATTGGCTAGGGACCATGTACATTTCTTGATCCCAATGACTCCCCAACACATTTAGATTCAAAGCTCAATGTTTAATGCTGGTGAGTGTCTGCCAAGTAATTATTTATTAAGGTGTGACCAATTCTTCCCCTCTGTACTTTAATTCACTTTTAATGAGTTGGTGATGATGGCAACATTTAGCCTGTTTGATCCCTAACTGGCACCATACTACCATTTATCATGTACTTTAAATTTATGATATGGAACTTAGGGAACAAATAGAAGAGAATGACTTAATAAATAGCCTCTCACACACCACAGAGATAAATGTTTAATTGTGTTGGCAGTGGACCTAATATGACCTTGGATATCATTTGTTGGGGGAGGGGGAGGGGGAGGGGGGAGAGGGAGATTTGTGGCGGAGAGAAGGACACATAGAGTGGGTGAAGCAGGGTAACAATTATGTACAAACTTATCATCAGTTAAAACAAAAAAGAACCTAAGAAATCTCTAAGATTTAAAGTCAGAAGCTAAGTACAAGCTAAATTATAGAGAACAAAATGGGGTGGCTAGGTGGCTAGGTGGCACAGTGAGTCAGGAGGACCTGAGTTCAAATCCAGCCTCAGATACTTAACATAA
>CM053600.1:149265647-149289282 GCA_028646575.1 Pseudocheirus occidentalis | reverse complement strand
ACTGATAAGTTATTCCATCTCAGATATGGTAGCATACTTTTCAGCAGTAGCACTGGGTTTATTTATATGTGTTTTAGAAAACAGCTAGAAGATTTTTGATTTTTGATTAAGTTCAAGGAGTTATTTGGAGGTCAGAATATGAATAGGGAAATATTCTAGTGTAGTGAATAGACTACCTACCCTGGATTTCCAATAACTCTGGACAAGGTGGAATCTCCCAATGACCCTGGCACTCTCTAAGAAGGTCATCATGAACAAATCAGTAAGCATTTCATTCAAGTCCTGTTATGAGCTTCAGGCTAGGTTCTGGGGATTCAGGGAAAAACAAGATGGAAACTGCTTATAAATGACCTTACATTCTGCTGGCGGAGTTGGGAGAGGGAGAAGATGGAATATGTAGAGATAAGTAAATCTAATATGTAAGTGTATGTCTGTGTGTATGTATTATGTATGTGCATATATTCATACACACATAGATGTGTGGAAATAAGCAGTTATTAAGCACGTGCTGTATGACAAACACTATGTTAGGTGCTCTACAAATACCTCGTTTGACCTTCACAACAATCCTAAGAAGTAGGTCTTATTATTATTATCACTATTATACAGATAAGGAAGCTGAGGCAGATTTGTCCTATGACCCCATGACTTGACCAAGGTCACATAGTTAATAAGTATCTCAGGCTAGATTTCAACTCAAATCTTCCTGACTTTATACCAAGTATATCGTTCTCTCTCTGTCTCTCTCAACATATAGGCATATATTATTTCAAAACACACACAAACATGTATGTATATGCACAAACATGTAAATGTGCACATATATAAAGATGCACACATGTCTGTATGAGAGCATTGCATCTATAGGTACACATATGTGTAAATATAGATATCCGCACATATATACTGCACATGTGCTAGCAATCTACATATATGTAAACATACATATGCGCATGCATATATACATAGAAACCAATGTAAGTGGACATATATGTTTGCATATGTAATTCTTAATATCACCTTGTAATTTCCAATGGAGTACATGAATAAAGAGGTGGGAGCATAAAGAGAGGCCTAATCAAAGGATATGTCACTTAATATAGGCCTTGAAAAGAACTAAAGATTCCAAGAGAAATGAAAAAAAGAAAATAAAAGGAGAGTATTTTAGACCTAGGGAAATACTGACTATACAAAGGTATGGAAGTGGGAGATGGAATCATATATATGGGAAAGGGCTAGCAGTCTAGCTTGATTAGATGATATGTACTTGAGGGAGAGAAATACATAACTTATGTGAAAAGTTAATCTAGAGGTAGCCAGTTGCCATTTTGTAATGGTAAAGGAATTTCAAGATCTTCTCTGTTTCTTAATAAACCTCACTTGGAGCTCAGCAAGAGAAGTTTGCTTAGGGGAGGCTCATTTTTTTCAAGAAGGACCACACCTTTTGTTCCTTTGTAATTAGGCAATGGGTAATGAAGGTTGTGATGCCCTCTGACCCTGAAGAAGTATGTGCGTGCGTGCGCACACACACACACATGCACATGCACTCACACTCACACACCCACACACACCGACACACACACTTAGATGAGCTTTTATTTTGGGGATCACTTGTGGGAAGAGTTGTGTAATTTGCCCAGATGAGATACTGGGCAGCTGTTGAGCCTCCCAGATTTGAAAACCTTTATGTTATTGCTTCTCTCTGGTAACTAACACTGTATGTATGTAATCGTCAGACAGCTAGAAGCCCTGTCTGTTGGTCTGTTGAATTGTGTTATTTTGTCTGTTTGTATTTTTTTTTCTACTTGTAATTTCTGTTTTTGTTTCTGAAGATCAGGGTACTGACTTTTTCCCTTGAACTAAGTGAATGATATCTATATTTGATTAAAGTAAGATTGTTAACCCCTTTTGAGTTGCTTTCCTTTAGAAAAGCAGATAAAAGAACCTTTGCTAGCAGAAATTCTGGGTATGCTAGGGTGCTTGCTGCTACACATCTGAACTCATAGAAAGCTTCCACACTGTGAATTCCTATTTCTGATAAGATCATAGGTTGAGACTGTTCTTCTTATCTGCATCCTCAAAATCCGATTTATAGAACAATGCCTAAATGCACATCAATGGATCTGTTTGTGAATTGATTTAAAGCCATGTCAACTTTTACTACTACAACTACAACTACAATCTTTGAAATGCATTGCACAGATTATCTTTAGTTTATTATTATAATGCTTTTGAAAAGAAAAATAGTTTTTAATGTATGCTAAAATAAATTCAACATTGGGGCCCTCCCTCTTTGCTTAGAAGAATGAAAAAGTAATGGACTCAATGTTAAAAAATCACAGTAAAGTTGAATTTTCCTAGTACAATCTGAAGAATTCCCAAGGAAACCACCTAGATGGTACTAGACGCAAGATTTGACCCAGAAAATTTCTTTGACAAATAGCAATTGAAGAAATAGAGTGCGTTCAAAAACAATCTAATGGAGACTCTGGATGAAGCTAGTGACAATCAAATGAAATCCATTGCCATGAAATTTGTCATTGTTTACCCATTTTTTGAACAGCCAGTCCTAGAAAGACCCTTTGTTCCCCTGCCCCACCCCCACCCTGCAGTTGCTGACTGTATTCCATCACTGTAACATAATGATAATTTTGCCTGAACATATTGCATGCCTTCCATGCAGTGAAGGTGATCAGTGCACAGCTGCATGCTCTACTTTGGATAGCAAGCTCTATTTAAAGAAAAAAATAAACATTTTAAACGCACACGAAGGTAGTTAGGAAAAATGAAAAATAAAACATTTATTAAACTTTATTTTCTTCCAAGCCTTGGTTAGACACAACAGTACTCTCCTATTAAACTGGAAAAAAGGGAAAAGTTGTAATTTTGACAATTTAAATGCATATATTGAGGTATGTATATATTCCCACACTGTATATATCACTTTTTCTCTATGTAAGGATGTTATATACAGATTGAGCATATTATAGCTTCTATACTGAATGGAATAACATTATACACTACACATAATAATAATATAGGTATTCTGAAATTCAAGATATTTATCACAGTGCTAAGGGAATGAAGGAGTAGAAGGGTAGGGGGCAAAGATAAGATTAGAGGAAGGGGTACAAATTCTCAAGTGCCATTATTTCCATATGTATTTTCAAAGCCACAAAATCTAGCTCAAGAGTCTATTATATTGTTTTTTTTAAATCAAATTGTGACTATTCTGTTTTCACCAACTGAAACACAGATTGCCTTTGTTAACATCTGACCTCCCTTCATATCCCAAAGCAACTATAAATAGTAACAGGAGTTTTATCAAGCCTTTTCATGTTTTATTTGAAAGACTCAGAACCTTTTGGTTGTGGATAAAATGAATAGTATTTCTTAATCAATACAACATTCCCTGGAAGGGGAAAGTGTAGAATTGATATTTTATTTATTTCCTCCCCACCAAATAAAATACTCAATTTTTCTTCTATAGCCAATAACTCTAAGTATCTCTAATACTTCCTCCTACCCTGATATGTCAGTACAAGTTGTCCCCACAAGGGGACATTATAAAAAGCACTTTGCACTTAGTAAGAACAAGTGCACTAAAAGCACTTCAGAATGCCAGTTCATTCTTTTTCTTAAACAGCAGTGATGTTAGATTCCAAAATCGCAGAATCTCAGGACTGAAATTGACCTCAGAGTTCTTATAGTAGAACCATTGCTTGCACAAAACCCCTTCTACGGCATCCTTGAGAAGTATTCACTAATTAGGGTGAAATTCATTAACTCCTAAAACAATCTTTTTCCCATTTAGAGATTCAAATGCTAGAATGTTATTGGGTTTTTTTTTTGAGAAGGAAGGCAAGGCAATTGGAGTTAAGTGACACGCCCAAGGTCACACAGCTAGTATGTGTCAAGTGGTTGAGGTCAAATTTGAACTCAGGTCCTCCTGACTCCAGGGCCAGTCCTCTACTCACTCTTCCACCTAGCTGCCCCTTTAATATTTTTTTAAATCACTTTCAACAAGTGTTTATTCAAAACTAACTACAATATGTGGAAGGCACTATACCAGATTCCAGAAACAGGTAAAAATGAAACTATTTACATGCCCTTAAAAAGCTGGCATTCTGTTTTGTTGTTCAGAAATTTTAGTTGTATCTGACTTTTTGTGACCCCATTGAGGCTTTCTTGGCAGAGATACTGGAGTGGTTTGCCATTGTTTTCTCCAGCTTATTTTACAAATGAAGAAAATGGAGGCAAACAGGGTTAAGTGGCTTGCCCAGAGTCACATGGTTAGCATCTGAGACTGAATTTGAACTCTGGTCTTCTTGACTTCAGGCCCCAGTCTTGCCACTGTGTTACCTTGCTGCCCCTGACATTGTATAGAGTGAAATAATACAGGGTGTCCCAAATGTCTTCGCACTGTTGTAAGCTACCAGAGTTTAATATGGCACTTTGGAACAGCCTACATTTACACCTATCAGTAAATTCAAGGTAATTTTATAAGGGAAAGAAAAGGAATCACTAGGGAAACTGGAAAAGGTTTCCTTCTGCTTTACCTGAGCTTTGTCATCTAGGGCTTCTAAGAGGCAGTGATGAAGAGGACTGCACTCCAAATTTCAAGGAATTGCTTTTGCAAAGGTAGGAAGGGAAAAAGATGTAATGGGGAAAAATTGTTGGATCATGTGGCTCCTTGAAGGGCTTGGGGATAAAAGGAAATGTCTGGAAAGAGAGGTGGGAGCCAGAATGTGGAAAGCTTTAAATGTCAGACTGAGGCATTTGTATTTTGGAGGAGTTAGCAGAAACAAAGAACAGAGAGGTGAGATGTGAGAATTGTGAAAAAGTACAATGTCAACGGGAAAAAAAATGAAAACTAAGTTTTAGAAAAGACAGGGTAATCAATAATGTCTGGGGCCAGAGAAGTGAGGATGAGGACCTTCTGCCCCCACCAGGACTGTTGCTCCTACCAGGTTTCAGACATCTGCCAAAGGAAGCTTCCTCATTTAAAGATCTGATCATGCCACCCCAGCTCCTATGCACGTGCTCAGAAATAGTCAGGGGCCCTCCATAGGCTACAGAATAAAATACAAACTCCTTACCTTCCGTCTGCTCTGGAAGGCTCTTGTCTGTCCAGTCCTTTACATTCTCTATCTGCCTTTTGCATTTGAACTGTTTGAGGGCAGAGACTGTATTTTGTCTTTCTTTGTACTCCCAGCCCTTAGCATATTGCCTCCAACACTGTAAATGCTTAAAAAGTCATTGTTGGCTCTTTGTTCAAAGTACTCCTCTTCCTAAAATTTAGCAAGTTTTCATATATTTTTGACAGTCACATTGGTAGGGACCATACAGAGAGGTGAGAGGTCATTTAGTCTGGTCTCTTAAAAGAATAAACTAAGGCCTAAAAAACTGAAGTGACCTTCGCAAGGTAGGAATGAATCAATCACAGAATTATTTGTGGAAACTCTTTTAGAGTACTAAACAGCATTTGAAGGCAGTGAGTGGTTTTTTCTTTTAATCAATTCCTTTACTTAAAAAAAGGAATTTACTTTTATTGCCAGTGCTGATGTTAGTTGCACGGAAATACCAACAACTGCCCACATTTGAGAGTTTGACTCATTTCTGTATATGAAATGGTGTAACTTAATTTTATTCAGAGTACTTACCTTTTGCAGGTATGATTAAAATGTGTATGTCAACACTCTCTGTTACGCTTCATGTAGCGACCTTAGAAAAAGTTTGAACATGGGATTCTCTGGTTTGCAGAGATGGTTTAAGGTCATTGGTGTTTTCATCACCTTAATTGTTAATAATTGTTAATTTTACATTTTGTTTCCTTTTATATTTCTAGCATCTAGATATCCATAAATGAGTTTTTTCCCTTTTGGACGATATGTTTTGATGGGGCTTTTTTGGTTTTAAAAATCTTTTTATTTTGCTTTTTGGAGGGCAGTTGGGGTTAAGTGATTTGCCCAAAGTCACATGGCTGGGAAGTGTGTCAAGTGTCTGAAGCCAGATTTGAACTCAGGTCCTCTTGACTCCAGGGCTGGTGCTCTATTCACTGCACCACCTAGCTGCCCCAACTGTACCACATAGCTGCCCCTTTGATGTTATTTTTATTTATGAGTAAACCAGAACTGCAGATAAGAATTTCCTAAGTATTTTGTGGAACTAGGAAAAGTAGCTAAGCTGCTAACCAGAAGCCTTGCTCCTATGCCTTCAGGCTTTCACGTAGAAGGGTTTATCTCCTTTGGATTGTCCAGAGCTCTTAAGCAAGCTAAAGCTGGGAGAAGCCACTACTCATTCAGTGACCATTTAAGGACTTGGGGAGGTTTGGAGGATCTTTACAATGGTCTTCAAAGGAATGTGATTTCCCTCTTTAACATAGACCACTTCCCTCCTTACTATGGAGAGATCAGTCTCTAACACTGGAGGTAAAAGTTGGTATTTGAGTTTTGTCTTCAAACTTGTGCTATAATGAACCTTAATATCTTCACAATTTTACACTGGGAATAATACACTTAGCCCATGAAATAAAATAACAGCTCTGCTTCCGAACAGCATATGACAAGGTAGGAGTAGAAGGCAATCAGATGGGAGTGGATAGATTGCAAAGGATGTCATGTATAATTAAATCGTGGAGAACAATTTTGATTGCCTTAGGCATCAGATAAGACTTATTCTTGTAAAAATTTCCAGAAGGACTTTAATGGCCACAGATGTGATGATTCTCCATTTTGATATTATATGTTTTCTCCTATAAATTGCTGGAAGAAATGGACTTGTCTTACTCATATTTATCCCCTCATGGAACTGAGTATATTGGTGTGGGTATGGTGAATGCTCAATAGATGATTGTTGAGTGATGAACAGAGAACAGGTAAGGGTTAGCCAGGTCTGAATTCAAATACCAACAAAGGCTGTTCACAAGGATTCCTCTAGATGCATACTGACTTAGAAAAATCAGATACTGACATTATATTTCGTTGTGTTTCCATTTATTTTGTTATTTTGTTCAACGTGTCCCAATTACATTTCACTCTGGTTTGTCAGGCTCTGTGCTTGACACCTCTGATTAAGAAAACACTCTGTCTAGTATATGTCATGTTGGGAGATGGCTGATCAAAGCAGCAGAATGAGGTCCACTTCTTGTTTATCTCTCTCTCCTCTCTGCTAGATTGTGTTACAAGGTTATGGATCCCCAGTGATTGTGGTACTGCCATTTAGAATTCCACAATGTTCCTTCTTTAGTAAATGCCCATGAATGATCCTCAGGGCAAACTTGAGGGAATGGAACCTGAAGTGTGCATACTGATGTTATTGATGCCTAGGTAAGATCACCAATAAACTCCATGCAGGGGTGGACTTATAAATGTTTAACAACACAATCTCCATAAAAAGTGCAGAAGACACACTGTACCCTGCATTATTTATATCTTTATGTTTATATATATTCATATTTAATATTTGTATTTTCCACTGCTTTTGTAAATCTTCATGAGTAAACAAAACAAAACAAAGAAAAAACCCAATAACTCAAACCCTGATCTGTAGTAGCATTTGCCAAATTTCTGAGGTGTAAAATACACAGACAATTTAACAATTGGTTCTACAGTGGAGCTGGTTCCAGCAAAACACTGCCTTGAACTATTAGAAGAGGTAAATGGGGTTTATTGGTATTGTTTCTAGTCTCAGCTAGGGGTTTTTATGCAATCTGATCTTTGACATTATGGATACTCAAGAAACAACTGAGATCACTGGATTTAGAATCAGCACACTGGAACTAGAATTCTGGCTTTGTCATTTAAAGCCTGTATGACTGGGAGCTAGTAATTTACCTTCTTGACCTGTGTGCTCTATGAAATGAAGGAGATGCATTCTGGGACCTTTTAGATTTTTACTACTTCTAAACTCTCTTATCTACTTTCCACTATGTTTTCTTCCACCACCACCCCCCCCCCCCAATCTCTTACTTCTTATGTGCCAGGTTGGAGAAAATATTCAGGTGGCACAGGTAGATGCTGGTCTGCTCTGCTTGTGGCATGGTAGATTTTTTTTATTGTCTCAAGAGGTTCTGAAAATCTTTAACTTTTCAACAATGCCACAATCTAGATTCAAACTCAGCGCTCCAATTTTCCTCCACTCTGGAGATCTCTATAATTACACTGTGAGTTATCTGTGTGTAACTGCGGCTTAGTGTCCCATTAGTCCTTTTTTATGCCGCTGTTATGTCATGGTCATTGTTTAAAACCTGATTTTCTGAGGAAAATTACTTGAAGTCTTGGAGGAAAAAAAGGCAGGATCAGGGACAATCTTCAAGCTCATGTTCTATGTTATATACTGATGCCATGATCATGGCACTGATTGTGCTGATCATGCTTTGATATAGCACCCATATAAATGGAAGGTATTTGACACAGATTTAAGGTTCCTTAAGGCAAAACCAACAAGTATATTTAGTTTCTTGGATTATATTTACTTACTTGGCAGTTAGGTAGCACAATGGATATAATATTGGATCTGGAACTGAGAAGACCTGAGTTCCAATTTAGCTTCATACACTTATTAGTTGTGTGACCCTGGGCAAGATGCTGTTTCAGTTACCTCACCTGTGAAATGGGGATTATGATAGCCTCTATATCCCAACACTGTTGTGAAGATAAATCAGTGAGATAATATTTTAAAGTCCTTTGCAAACCTTTAAGCATTATATAAATGCCAGCTGTTATTATTTACTTTACCAGGCCTTAATATATAAATCAAGAGGTAATTATTTGCATACCAAAAAGATTAAGGAAGAATGTATTGAGATTTTTCTTTAAAGAAGAAATTGTCTGATATACTTAATTTATAGCAGAATTGGGGGGGGCTCTTAATTTTACATGTAGTATTTAGAAAACAAATCTGTTGTGCAAAATGAAGTCTAGGGTCACTTTCAATAAAGTAGACATTGATGCTTGTTCAACCCACTGCAGATGATTATTTGACAGAAGAGAACACATTATTTGTTATCTCTGTCTCAAGAAAACAAAAGGGCACCTAACAGTTTGACCTCTTCAATATATAATATAAATATCACAGTTTTGCTCAGAAAGTTAAGGGTTAAGGTATTATTACTTAGAAGAGAGAGAGATTGGGTGGCTAGGTGTCATAGTGAATAGAACACCAACCCTGGAGTCAGGAGCAAATGAGTTTAAATCCGGCCTCTGACACTTAATACTTACTAGCTGTGTGACCCTGGGCAAGTCACTTGCCCCTAATTGCTCCATCCTTCCCCCTCCATAAAAAGAAAAAAGAGATGGCTAACACAAAATGTAAATCATCTGTCACACCTTGAAGAAAATGTTTTCACATTCTCTTCTTGCACAATATTGCATAACTCTTCTGAGGATGAAACCAAGGGCCATGTCTTCTGTTTATTTTTTGTAACATTTATTGCATTTGGGCTGTTCCATAAATGTTAAATGGTGCTGATTATGATCAAACATAACTACATTCCCTAAATTTAGTTTTATCTGAAATTAGAAAGAAAATGTTCCTCCAGAGGAGGCCCAAGTCCTGGCCAATTTGAATTTACAAGGTCTTACAGCCTTTAAAAATTCTTCACACCATTCAGGAACAAGGGCCAATTGTGAGTCATTTGATGGTTCATGTTTCTGTCTAAGGCACTTTCCAGTAGAGTAATTTATAAATTACATGTCTCTTCATTGACCTAAAACCATGCAATGATGTCCATTTTATTGCCTGTTGGTCCCAGTCTCTTAAAGATTCTGGAGGCTGAAGGGTTTGAAAATGCATAGCAAGTTAAAAAAAATTAAAAGGCACACTAAATATATTTTTCTTTAATCTATTTTTAATTAGTACTTTCCCTGGATTCTATGCCAAACAGTGAAAAAGTTACTCTACTCCATCCTGTACATGAGTTTAACTATGATTTACTTGAGAAAATTTGTCAAAAGGACCAGGTTTCTGTCTACTAGATTACAGAACTGCATGGCATAATGTTACTCCTTTGGACACTTTATTTGCGAGTTTTAGTTTATGCTACAGCTGCTTTAACATCAGTGAAGCAGTAGGTATCAATCTGTTAGTGATGTCCTTGCTTCGAACTACCCGACCACAGATTTCTGGAACAAACATTTCTAGAGGGCTGTAGACAAAATTAACAGTGGTGAGATCTCCAGCTGGGCTCCTATCTGTCTAGGAGAAATCTCTGGAGACTGATGCCCCCTCTGGATTTTTATTAGTCATGAAATCATTAAAGTTTTGGGACCCTGCATTTGTTGCCAGAGGAATTCCATTCCAATACGGTAGCAACCATCTCTGGCAGTGTGCCACTGAAAATGCCCCAGGATTTGCATGACATAAAGCCGTATGGAAGGGTGTCTGCTGCTCTACATTGGAGAGATCTCCTTCCTCCCGGTCCTGCTCTCCTTGCCTAAGCATTTAATATCTTCCTTTGGGTTTGAGAGGATGGGGGTGCATATAATCCAATTGTCTTATAACTTAGGTTCATTTGGGATAGCAAAGAATAATATCTTATTTGTTAAGGATATAGTCATAATCAATTTGATGAAAATTGTATTTACTTTAATGTTCCTCCATTTACACATTTTTAAAAATACCTTTAAAAGAGCTATATAAGTGTTTGTTGGAGATCATTTAATAGAAGTGTTCATTAAGTGGAGAAAAAATATATCCACGTATTCCACTATATGCTCTGTTTTAGGAAACAGAAGAATATTGAGTCACAAAACTTTTGTTATTTTTCTGTGGGTTTTGATGAATTGGACGTTTTTTTTTTGAGTTGGTGTTCAGATGTTTCTTCTTGAAGCTTATTTTCTGTGATATTCACCATAAAATAGCCATTGATTTATCAACTCATATTTGTGGGCAAATTCCTCATGTATAACCTTAGCAATCTAATGAAATAAGCAGGAGAGGAACAAATTGATATTTATCTTAACAGCAATTTGCTCACATATTTAAAGCAACTTTAATTTGTAGAATTGGGCAGCTAGATGGCTCAGTGGATTGAGTGCCTGGTCTAGTCAGGAAGACTCATCTTCCTGAGTTCAAATCTTGCCTCAGACACTGTATGACCCTCGGCAAGTCACTTAACTTTGCCTCAATTTCCTTACCTGTAAAATGAGCTGGAAAAGGAAATGGCAAACTACTTAAGTATATTTGTCAAGAAAACCCCGGATGAGCTCATGGAAAGTCAGACATAACTGAAAAACAACTGAAAAAAAAAACAAACCAAAAATTTCATTAGATTAACCCTCTCTATACAGCCTTCTAAAAGCTGATATCACCTATCCTTTTTGCTGCCTGGCTACTTGTTATGGGACTTTGAAGATCTTCCCTACTTCTAGGCTCTTTGATAGGCTGAATGTGGTAACATGGAGCCTGTGGCTGGAGGCTTGTTCTTCAGGAACGCCCAAGCCTTATTACTTTGTGAATGGGCAGTGGGTCAAGAGGGCTGTGACAGTCTCTGATCCAGGAGAAGGCTATATATATCCTGATGTGAATTTTTTGCTTTGGGGCTCACTTTGGAAAGAGTTATGTAATTTGGCCAGATGAGACTCTGGGAAGGTGTTGAGCCCCCTCGGCTTTGAAAATCCAGATGTTGGTGCTTCCCTCTCTGGTAACTAACTAGGTATGGATATGATGATCAGACGGCTGGAAGCCCTGTTGGCTGATTTGGTTTTTTTTTTGTCTGCTTATAACTTCTGCTTGTAACTTCTGTTTGTATTCTCTGAAGTTCAGGGTGTTGACTTTCCCCCCTGAACTAGGTAAACGATATACGTTTGATTGATTAAAGTAAGATTGTTAACCCATTTTGAGTTGCTTTCCTTTAGAAAAGCAGATCTAAGAACGTGTGCTAGGAGCCATCCTGGGAATGCTAGGGTGCTTGCTGATACACTAGTAGAGAATCTTTGGGGATCTGTGATCAAGGTACTATCTGTTTATCATCCACAAATTTGGCTAGAGTCATACTTTATAATACATTGTATTCTATTTGAATTCAATTAGAAGAACTGTAAACAGAAGATTAAAAAGTCAATCCGATTGGATGTGGCAGTAATATTAGATGTTTCTAAAGTCATTTTGCATTCTTTCACCTTCTGTATTACTGTTTTTACTGATTTAAAATCATGAACATACATAATAGTTGAAACTGTTTAAATCTAGTGTATATTTAAACCAAACAAACAAATATCAAAACACCTAAACCATTGAACATCATTATTTTTATGTTACTGTATCATAGAACTCACAGGACTGGCAATGTTATTGAAAGTTAATGACTTCTGTTTTCCCAGTTTGTAAATCATTAACTGATGGTAATTTAAGCATCATGGGTGACAGGGTAGGTGATAGTTCTTTCGGGTTATTAATATTATTGTTGAACTGTGATTTCAAGGGGATGGGCACAAAGGCTCCCACATCTCTCCCAATCTCATCCCATCTGCTTAGTACTATCTGAAATCTCACCTACAGCAGCTTAACATTTGAAGTCTTTCAGGTCTGTTAAAAGGAATACTTCCTTGAGAGAAATAAATTATTACTTTAAATTCCTACCTATGGTTTACATTGTGCACAAATGTATTCCTTAGCCTTTCTTAAAAATGCATTAGGACTAGAGTTTGACTCAGTGGTTTGAGGCATAGAGTCTGCTCTATAATTAGTGACCCCGAGATAGTGATTAACAAACGCCTTAGCCCAGGGCACAGATTTTTGAAATTTTGTGTCATGCCTCCTTTTGGCAATCTGGTGAAGGCTGCCCCTTATCATAAGCATCATTCTGAATGCATAGCAGAAAACTCAAAGGATTATAAAGAAAACTAACTATACTCAAATTATCAAAGTATAAGAAAAAAATTAACTCAGTGTACCTCAGGTTAAAAAAATCTGTGGCCTAGGATCAGTACCCTACCTGCCATTGAAACCACTCCCATCCATACGTATTCATGATCTTTCAACGTTGTTACCTTTAATTTTTACATTTGAAGATATATGTTATTCATAGTCACATGAGCATCTTCTTTCCCCCTCTCTTCCTCCCTCTCTCCCTCTCTCTCTCTCTCTCTCTCTCTCTCTCTCTCTCTCTTTCTCTCTTTCTCTCTATCTTTTGCTTTTTGGAGGGGGGAAGGCAGGGCAATTGGGGTTAAGTGACTTACCCAAGGTCACACAGCTAATAAGTGTTAAGTGTCTGAGGGTGGATTTGAACTCAGAGGTCCTCCTGACACCAAGGTTGGTGCTCTATTCATTCTGCCACCTAGCCACCCCCTGTTCTCATTTTTTCAGAGCATTTGAAATTTGAGCTTTCCTGCAATATTTATCTTTCTAATAATTTGGATTGTTTTTTTCCTTAGTGATAGTCACCATGAATTCTTATTAATGCTCTTAATAATAATAATAAATAGCTTGCATTTCTGAAATACTTTAAAGTTTACATATTGTTTACTTACAGAAGTCCCAGAAAGTGGATAGTGAATTATTTTCCTTTTAATAGAGAAGAATTCACCCAAGTCTCTTAGTGCCAATGCCTGGATTAAAATCTAGGTCTTCTGATTCCATGTCCATTGGTTTCCATGATACCATACTGCTACCTTGAATTGGTTGAATATTTGTAGCTATCCTGTGGTCTTCATTCATATCAAACACCTATTGTATCTTTCTGGGTTATCAGGACATAAGTGCTAATTGATGAAAGACTGAAAATGGGAATGGGAGGGGAACTAGGGTTTCATACTGTAGTCAATTAAAATTATATCACTCTTAAACACATTATCAGAAAATAAGGCATTTTGTGTCTATGTGTTTCCAATGTGAAAATATTGAGGTATTTGGAAGAAACTCACCTGGTCAGAGAGTCTAAGGTTTTTCCTTAGAATATTAACTTGAATAATCATATTGAGGCAGCTGGGTAGCTCAGTGGAGGAAGTGCTCGTAATGAAGTTAGGAAGATCTAAGTTCAGATGCAACCTCAGACATGACCCTAGGCAAGTCACTTAACCTCTGTCTGACTCAGTTTCTTCAGTTATATTAAACAATGGGGATAATAATAGCACTTACTTTGAAGAAATGTAATGAAGATCAAATGTTCTTAGCCCAATACCTGGTACCTTCCTTTCCCCTTTCCTTTTCCTTTTCTGTCTCCCCTTCTCTCTACTCTTATCTTTTCTTTTTTCCCTTTCCCTTCCCCCAATTTGACCCCTTCTCTCTCTCTCTTTTTTTCTCCTCTGACCTCTTTTTTTAAAAATTAAGATTGTTGATTTAGGAATTAGTCTTGCCTTTTTAGTGGATGTATTATACTATTATTATCAGCAGTTCTTAAAGTGGCAACTCGGTGAAGTGGATAGAAGGTCTGGCACAAAGTCAGGGCCATCTGGTTTCCAGTACCACCTCTGATACATACTGACTTTGTGACCCGAGGCAAGGCTTAAGTGCCTTGCTATGTACTCAGTTGACAGTTGAGTATCTATTCTGGTAAAGGGAGTTCCTTTACAGAGCTATGTCTACACTAATAAAATCATATCTGGAAAACAAAATAAAACAAAGCCAAGGTGGGATGGTAGCCTTAATCTGGTTCCCAAGGGGTTATGTCTCTTTGATAGATTTTAAAACAGGATACACAATAAAGCGATCAAAAAAATAATGCTTGAAAATTAGTGGATGCCCTGGATTCCCTTAATGACTCGGTGATCATGAAACGTTTTGAACCCTTCCTATTGTTTCACTATTCTTATTCTTTGCTTAAAAGTCTCAGACAAGAAAATTTGCTCTAAGTTCCTTCTTCCAATGAGGGAAGTCTTAAAAAACTGACCGGAAAGAACTATACGGAGAACTTAAAATACAGAAAATGAATGACCATATTCATGTGTCTTTCCTAATACTAGTAACAATCACCATGATGGTGAGAGTTTACATTTTAATAGCACTTTAAAGTTTTCAAAGCCTTTGTCTTCTGTTATCCCAGTTTTCCATGGTGCTGTGACATACATGACCACTAGATGGCACAGTGGGTAGAGCATTGGACTTGGAATCAGGAAGACTCATTTCCATGAGTTCAAATCTACCATCAGATGCTTACTAGGTGTGTGACCCTGGGCAAATCACTTAACCCTGTTTGCCTCTGTTCACCATCTGTAAAGTAAGCTTGAGAAGGGAATGGAAAACCACTCTAGTATCTTTGCCAAGAAAACCCAAAATGGGTTCACAGAGAATGGGATAGAACCACAACAACTCAACAATAACAAAATAATGTAGATCCTGTTGCTGTCATAGAACACTGGAGAAGTCACTGGAAGCCTCATCTCCAAATAGTCATTATTATTTGCCAGAGATCCGTCCTAACACCCCTGGAAAATTTTGACCCTTCACTTTGAGAAATATGGTCCTAATAGAAAAAGTTACATCCTAGGCATATTTTAAAAGCATTTCTTAAGCATAATATCTTGAAAATAAATATGAATTGAATGGATGAATTCCAGAATGAATAAAAATAAACAATTGGAAGATGATATATGTCATTATGAAATACCTGGATATTTCATAGCATCATAGATTTAGAACTTAAAGGGACCTTAGAGACCACCTATTCCATCCTCCTCAATTTATAGATGAGGAACTGAGGCCGAGAGAGGATAAGTGACATGTCCATGGTCACACTGCTTGCAAATGTCTGAGGTGAGACTTGATCCCAACCCTTCATGACTCTTTAAGTTCACTGCTGTATGTATACATTATCATGCTGTCTTTATTGGGAGGCTAGTTTCTAAAGTAATACAGTCAATAGTGTGTGGTTCCTAATTACAGAATTACTGCCCCAGATCTGTGGGCTCATTGGTATGGGTACTCTCACCCCTACAAACACAGAAGTCATTCATAAGTATTTATCTCTGAAGAATAATAACAACCACTTCTTTAATAAAATAGTTCATGCCTTCCAAGATAACTTTTTGTGGTTCTTTATTAATCTTCGGCCTTCTTGACAATGAAAATAAGTTGAATTCAGTTACTATGATATGTACCCATGTGTCTGCAGTGGGTCAATGCTTTTAAAAACCATGCCAGGACATTTTTTTTTCCAAACACAGTGGCTTACAATGTTAGCTCTCAGTCTTATCTGATACAGTGCATACAGATAACACTGTGCCAAACGAATTCATATATTAGCCAACAGCCAAGCAACCTAATTCATATATCAGGAAACACTTGATTTTATTTTCACTAACAAGGAGTGCCAATCAAGAAACCTATTATCTTGTAAAACCAAGGGGCTAAATAAATTTTAGAAAAATAATGGAAAAAAGTATGTTTATTTTATTCTGCATGCTCATCTGTCTAATCAGTTTCATGGTTCTTCACTTATTTCCTTAAACATACTAATAGAAATGTTCAGAAAAAAATATAACAAATATCCATGAAATCAATTTTATATCAAGTTTTATTAGGCGCTAGTTGTATTTTACTGATTGCTGTAACTTCAAAATAACTGGTACTCTATTACTATTACTCTAATAGCCTTAACTCAAACTAAGAATGGGAATATACACGGATGTCTTTCCATTTCTATACTGGTTTAATCACTGTGTTTTTCTCTCTGAGGAAATACAAAAATAGATATTGGATCATTGAGAACTGTAGATAAAATGAACGTGTTAAGCATTCTGTTGCTATACGGTGCTGACTTAAATGTTGATAAGCATATGACAAAAATAGTGCTCTGGTATTCTTGGCTGTAAGCACAATTTATCTGCCCTGACAAAGAAGTGGCTATCTCTAGCCATAAGTATGTGTTTCTAAAATTAAAATCAAAATTGTATAGAACCTCCAATGCTATAGAAAAGTTAAGCTTATCTATTTAGGTAAATTCATGAGAATGTAAATTTCACAAAGGACCTCGTAGTTCAAAGAAAAATGAAATTGTATTTTTCCCACCATAAATTGAGTAAAGCTCCTATTGAGGAAAATACTACATTGATACAGTATTGTGCAGACTGTTCAATGCATTCTATTCTTACTTTTGATTTCTAGTTATAGTGATAGTGCTTTTACTAGCAAAACTTGAATTATACTCAAGTCTCAGTTCAGCAAGAAATCTTTCTTAAAAGAAACTCAGTAGTGGCAATGAACACAGAGAATGCAATTACTGTTTTAAAACATAATTGTTCCGATACTGAAAACTTTGGTATCCATACAACCTAGATTTAATTTTAGGAATTGTGATAATGTGATCTAAAGGGAAAACTTGTCTGCTTTATATGTCCACCAAGCTGAAGGGTAAAAGAGAATCTTAGGACAGTTTTTATATTTCATCTTTGTAGAGAAATGTGAGGTTTGCAAAGTTGCTTTTCTTCCAAAATTATCTGGTGAGAAAGGTACATATGTACATTTCACGGATGAAAACAATTGAAGATCACAGAGGTTAAATCACTTGCCCAGGGTGACACAGTAAATTTCAGAGCTTGTATTCACATTCAGGTTGCTTCATACCAATGATAATATTCTGATCATTCTATGAATATATTCCTTATTGAATGTTGTTTGATAATTCTTGTTCCATGATATATTAACCTAATGAATTTTCACAGGAACCCACATTTCTTCTTTATATGGGGCAATATAGAGTAAACTCTAATTGATAATGGTTTTGTTGGCAATTATTTAAATTATGGCTTAATGAATAGAGAACTGGGTCTGAAGTCAGGAAGACCTGCATTCAGATTTGGCGTCAGACATTTAGTAATTGTGTAACACTGGGCAAGTTATTCAACTTCTGTTTGCCTCAGTTTCCACCTCTGTAAAATGGGTACAATAATTGTGCCTACCTCCCAGGGTTGTTGTGAGGGTCAAAGGAGGTAATCGTTGTAAAGAGCTTAGGGTAGGGCCTAAAATGTGGTCATTACTGTCTACATTTGAGCTATTATTCTTTAAATCATAGGTTATTACAAAAGATGCATCAAAATAGAATTTTAAAATCAAAGTTAAATAGTAAAAAATCATATATATCTGCAGATATCATACAGAATCACAACCTGATTCGGCTCTATTCACTTGAATCTAGTGCCCTAAATTGAATTGGAATTGAAAGAGTTGGGTTTCAATCTTGACTCAATTACTTAATACCTTTATCACTCTCTAAATTGGGCTAAGGACTTTGGGCAAAATGACTTCTAATGCGGTTTTTTTTCCAGTTAATGTTTTATTTATTTTTTTATTCTGTGTGCCAAATAACATGGAGGAGAAATGGTGTATGCATTTAGTATGATTGATATATTTTATAAATTTCCTATATAATTTAGTAAGCAGAATTCATAGAGTAAGGAATAGGATGCTTAAGGAATAAGCATAATAAGGAATAACTTTTCTTTAAGTTAAAATGAGTGTGGGTGCTATGGATCAACTCTTATTTGTAGTTGTAGAAGTTCTAAGTCTCAGGAATGCCCTTCAGCAATTCCAAGATTGCATCCCATGGAATGTCCTTGATACCTCCATTTATTTGCTTGACACCCTGCTAAGCCTCTTAGGATTCATCTTGAACATAAATGGAACTTGTCTCAACTCTTTCAGGCCTTTGTTAAGTAATTTCACTTGGGTCCAACTCTTTGTGACCCCATTTATTTTTGTTTTCTTTTTGGAGGGGTGAAGGCAGGACAATTGGGGTTAAGTGATTTGCCCAGGGTCATAGCTAGTAAGTGTTAAGTGTCTGAGTTTGGATTTGAACTCAGGCCCTCCTGATCCCAGGGCCAGTGCTGTATTCAATATACCACCTAGCCTCCCTCATTTGGGGTTTTCTTGGCAAAGGTACTGGAGTGGTTTGCCATTTCCTTCTCCAGTTCATTTTATGGCTGAGGAACTGAGGCAAACAGGGTTAAGTGACTTGCTCAGGGTCACACAGCTAGTAAGTATCTGCAGCCATATTTGAACTCATGAACCTGATTCTTCCTGATATCAAGTCCAGTGCTCTATCCGTTGCAACCTTCTAGTTGTTCCTCTCAGATTCAGTCTCCTATAAATAGTAGCGTATTTTACTTTCACATAAAGTGGTCTACAAGTGGTAGTTATCTGGTAGATTCAAGCATTCAGACTTAATTGGATCTCAGGACAATGATGACTGATTATAAAACAGATTAGCAACAATATTAATTGGAGAGCTAAAATGGGTGTGCATTATGCATATATATATATATGTAAATCTATATAGTGTTAATGTTTTGCTAAGTATAGATTTAAACATTTGGACTGCTCTCTGCTTCTGGTGTCATGGTTTAGAAAAGTTTATTTCCAAACACATTGTTCACTGTTTCAGAAATGGCACTGCGTGTCTTCCTAACCCCATACAACTTGGTTGCACAGTAAATAACTGGGCCTGGAGTTAGGAACACCGGAGTTTATATCTATCATCGGGCAGTTGCTGCCTGTATGACTCTGGGCAAGTCATTCAACTTTGCCTCAGTCTCCTCATCTGTAAAATGAGCTGAAGAAGGAAATGGCAAATCACTTCAGTATCTTTGCCAAGAAAACCCCAAATGGGTCCAGACAGTAATGAAATGATGCAACAAAGCAAACTTCACCATCCACCGACTGTTATCTAACAAGATAACCCTCGGTATCTTCATCAAATTGTGGAAAGACATCAGCAATTAGTCTGGCTCCCCCCACCTTTTTATACACACCAGAAAACTGAGGCTGAGAGAAGTAATGTGTCCAATTTACCATAACTAGTTAGTGGAAAATGTTTAATTAGAAACCGAGTATTCCAATTTCCTGGTTAAATGTTCTTTATTTGTATTGCTTCTAAATTTATTTGGTGTTTTCACCTTCCACCGTTCCTCCAAATACTTAGATAATCCTATATAATTTTCAAGTAATAAGTGAAGATTGATGTTAGAGTGTAATCTATGGGGGTGCTGCAGTAGAGTCTATCCATGATGTCAAGGGGAAGCATTGCAGACTTACGGAGAAGGGTGAGTGAGACCTGTGGCTTGCAGATATATTTTCAAATATAGCTCTGGTTTCTTGGATCTTTTTTCAGAGGGGAATTTTCTCCTTACTCAGCTGGAAAGGTAGGGAAGACCGGACTGTTAACTCTAGCTAACAAGGAGCAGTTAAGGAATAGGACACAGGGCCCTCGGGAAAGTAACAGGAAGGCATAGACTCGCCCCAGGCTTGTTAAAGTGATATAAGAAAAGGCTGCCTGAGTACTTAATAAAACACAAATTTTATTTCATTGTTGATTCATAAGTGAAATAAATGACAAAGGGGCCTCTGATTTCTAACTACAAACTTGTTTTTACAAACTAGATAATCATGTTTATTCATTTCAATGTGTAAACACAGCAGGTGTCATAAACATGTAATAAATCAAACACATGATGTTTTACTAATATTTTCTGATTTCCAATAACAGCCCCTTTTAAAATTATTTTATCATTAACCCTATTGAACTTGTGATAAATTAAAGAGAAACTATTGACTTGTGATAGATTAAAGAGAAACAGTTCCCGATATGCCTTCATGCTAATATAACCAATTTGGATTTGGCATAGAGCAAAGATACCTAATCTTTGAGTTTTTTTTTTTGTTCCATGTACCCCTGTACCAGCTGGGAAAGCTAGAGACTCCTACTGAGCATGATTGTATGTGTCTATGTCTGTCTCATGGTCTCTCTGAGAGTCTAACTGCCAATCTGTCTATCTGACTGGCTCTTTCTTCCTGGGCCTAGAAATGTGATGACCATTTATGGCCTGATCCCAATAGGATTGACACAGAAACATTAATCTAGTCTGTGTTTTTGAACTGAGCTGGTTGGAGCTTCCTTAGGCATCCCGGGGCCTCGCCATATTGGTGCCAGACTTAGTTCAGACATCTACTTGGCTTTTTGCCTACTGTAGTCCAGAACTCCCAAGCTCCAATGCACCACTGGGCTTAGTCTCTCCAAGCAGGAGACAGTATAAGCATGAAGTGCCATGGTCAGCTATAGTATTTTTAAATGTATAAACTAAATTTCAAGGGAATACAAAGGAATCTAATCATACTGAAATATGACTTTTTAAAATATATTGGGTTTTTTTTAAGTCAAACACCTCAGGTTAAGAATCCCAGGTATAAATATACAGGATTATAGATTTTGAGCTGGAAAATGCTCTATATGTTCAGGCCTCTTATTTTATAGATGTAGAAATTGAGGTTCAGGGATTTTGAGTAACTCAGTCAAAGACTTAGAGGTTGTAAATATGTGAGTTGGGATGCAAACCCAGTCTTCTGACTCCAAATTCAGTAATGATATATCGGTTATTGTAAAGCCTTATAAGAAACTTTTGTTTCTAATGTTATCCTCTGTGATATAGTCCAATTTGTGAAATATTTCCTCCAAGATTTTCTCCATTTGGTTCCCTGTTGAGTAGTATTATCTTTTTAAAGGGGAGAGATCCTTGTTATGTTTGCTGTGTTGCCTACAATAAAGACATAACACATTTAGTTTTAGGAGCTCTTTAGCCACATGTGAAATCCAATCACTTAAGTGGATATTTCCAGTGGATATTTTTTTATTCCCTTAACTATAATTTCTTCGAAGAAATTTCTGAGAAATGACTTCCAAGTGATCTGGAAAGTCTAATTACCACAGAGTGGGGACAATGTGAAAAAGAATGTGCATATTTTGGGGGGGAAATGCAGACTTAAATTAAGATGTAAATTCTTACATGGAGAAAGGGATGCATCCATTAAATGCCTGTAATTGTAATATGCTTATCAATTCAAATGTATGCAGATCTTAACCAAATGAAATATTTGCTGTGACCTTTTTCAGCAGTGTTTGTGTTCAAAGGTGTAACATAGCACATGAAAATTGTGAAAAATAATTATCTATATTATTAAGGTCATGGTTTTCTTTTATAGGCACTTTCCTTGCCATTTGGCTGAGAGGGATTGCTTTTTTTCCCCAGGTCTTTTACTTATAAAAACAATCAGCAGTCTAGATGTTCTCCTGGCCCCTTTCCAAATACAATAAAACCCCTTATAAATCCCTCTCTCCTTGATGGATTTGGTTTTGATGCAGTGGTACAACATGAATTGTAGTGTATGTCTCTCATTATGATAAATAAATTGGGTGTTATCCCTTTACTTTTAACATAAAAAGAGGGAGAGTGATCATTTAATTTATTATGAATATATTGCACTGACAGAAAGACAAACTCTCTCTGTGTCTCTGCCTCTGTCTCTCTCTATCTCTCTGCGTCTCTCTGTCTCTGTCTCTGTCTCCCTGTCTCTCTCTTCTCTCCCTTGCTTTCTCCTCTGTCTCTCATACATTTCTTTCCCTCTCTGTCTCTCCTCCTTCTTCCTCTTCCCTTCCTCTCTCCCTTTCCGTCCACAGCCTACTTTTCTCTCCCATTTTGGTCTTTCCTGTCTCTTTCCCTCTCTCTCTCCTCTTTCCCCCTTCCTGCCTCTCCTCTTCCACAAAAAAACCCTCTTTTTTCCCCTCTCTTTCCTTTCTCTTTACTTCCTTCTTCTCCTTCTTTCATTACTTCTTTCTTCCTTCTCTCATCAGTTCTCTGTATTCCTTTCCTTCTACTTCTCCCCTTTTGATCTGATAATTTCTCATTTCTAATCAGTTTTTTTCTCTTTCCCCAATCTGCATACTTCCCACGTCCATTTTATGCTGTCTTGTGTTTCTATCTCTACTCTTCTTTAATTTCTTTGACCCCATTCCCTCTTTTATTTTAATTTCACATAGTCACATGTTTCTTAGGAGCAGGTGTTTTAAGTTTCCACAGACTTAGTTACATGTGGAGTTCAAGCCTTGTAGTCAAAAATGTTAATAAAAAACTTAATATAAGGCTGGAGGAATATGAAATAGTTGACCAAAGGGACACCGAATTATTTAACATTTTCATTTGCGATTTTGTTGATAAAATAGAACGTATTTTCAAAGCTTTTTGTTTTTAATGTGGTACTGGTTTTGTAGGGTAGTTAAATACTTCTTGTTGATTAGAACTGAGTATCAGTGAATCATAGTGGAAATTTATGAATGAAATGAACATGTAATGGGCATAAGTGTAACTATATTTTGCTTAGGTTGGAAAAAAAGATCATACAAGGAACACATGGGAAAGTCTAAGTATTTTTTGACTCTATGAAGATACAGTAAACTGAGTCAGGAGAATCATACTTTTGAAACATTTTTTAATCATAGGCATAATAGAATCACAGATTGAGATTTGGAGGAATTTTGGAGTTTATTTAGGTCAATGATATCAAATTCAAATAGAAAGAGAGGGTAATATTAAACCATCTCTAAGGATTCTTATGGACTATACAGAAAAAAAAACCACAACACCACCTATTAACATTATCTAAGTTCTATTGTAGAGGCAACTAGGTGGCCCAGCAAATATTGGACTGGGTTTGGAGTTAGGAAGACCTGAACTCAATTCTGGCTTCCAGTTACTTAATGAGCTGGGTGACCCTGGGCAAATGATCTCACCCCTGTCTACCTTAGTTTCCTCAATTGTGAAATGGGAAGAAGAACAGTACCTATCTCATCATGTTGTGAGGATCAGATGAGATACTATTTGAAAAACCCTTAGTGCAGTGGCTGGCTGACACACAGTAGGTTCTTTTAGCC
>CM053600.1:149225055-149265147 GCA_028646575.1 Pseudocheirus occidentalis | reverse complement strand
GGCTAAAAGAACCTACTGTGTGTCAGCCAGCCACTGCACTAAGGGTTTTTCAAATAGTATCTCATCTGATCCTCACAACATGATGAGATAGGTACTGTTCTTCTTCCCATTTCACAATTGAGGAAACTAAGGTAGACAGGGGTGAGATCATTTGCCCAGGGTCACCCAGCTCATTAAGTAACTGGAAGCCAGAATTGAGCTCAGGTCTATTTGTCAGTACCTGCGATGTAGCTGGCACTTAATAAGCATTTCCTGTGTGATTGGCACACTGGTTCATGATGTCTATTGAATGTGTAAACCAAAAGTTTTGAACATCTGCTTCGCGGGATGTTATTCTATGGGAAAACAGAAGACTAGTTAGTACTAATACTAGTCATAAATGACAGTGTTGGGGTCATACAAGTGAAATCATAGTGTTTGATGCATTTTTCAAATAGTTTAATTTGTATTAAGAATCTGGTAGAAGAAAATTTAGCGTAAATCTAAATTCTTTAGAAGAAGACTCTTTCTTGCCTTTCCTGAAGTGGAGAGAAATTAAAATAAGTTTCCCACAGTTTAGATGTATTTTTGAATACTTAGCTCATTTTATCAAAGGAGCAAGAATCAAAATTCTCTGACCTTGGCCAGGTGCACAATTATTCTGTAAATGAATCAGTGGTGAGTGTTACTTTTTATTGAGGAGGAATATACAATTAGTTGAAACCTAATAGTTTTAACTTGACCTCAAGTTAAACCATTGTGGGTTAATTTGCAAAAATAACACATATCTCTAGGGTCACACAATGTGTAGTATATGATTTACCAATTCTACACTGTGTTTTAAAACACTCCAAGTAAAGTTCATTGCTCAAACAGAGAATAAAAAATAACTCTTGTGGCAAATTCTCTATCTTATTTTATAATAGAAAAGCAAAAATCCCAATAGGATAAATCAGTATGAAAAGTTCAAAATGATCACTAGGGTGACTGAGCATATTTTTTCTTATATTTTTTATACGTTGTCTAACTTTGGGAAAACGTACACACTTAATTTCTCTTTGCACAATTTTTAACCTTAGCCATTTGCATGTTGTTGGTCTTTCAGTTGTCTTTGAGTCACACATGACCCTTTGTGACCCTATTTGGGATTTTCTTGGCAAATATACTGGAGTGGTTTGCCATTTCCTTCTCTGTCTCCTTTTATGAATGAGAAAACTGAGACAAACAGGGTTTGGTGGCTTGTCCAGGGTCATGCAACTAGTAAGTGTTTGAGACTGGATTTTAACTAGTAAGGTGAGACTTCCTATGCCACCTACCTGCCCCAACTCTTCATATAGCTGCCGATAATACTTTGCCACTTTTATTTTCCTCTTTGAATTTATTTCTCTGATTAATCAGACCAAGAGATAATTACCTGGTAAGCAGTGCTTGTGTTATTAATGAGTTTGAAGAACGCAGTGAAAATGCTGGTCAAATTTTTGTGGTGCTGTGGAGAGTGCTAAATTAAGAGTCAGAAGAATTGGCTTCTTATCGTAGCTTTGACACCTACCTCTACCTGTGTGACCTTAGCCAAGAAACAAGACTGTGTTTCCGTATCTATAAAATAAAGGGATTGGACTAGGTCAGGGTGGGGAGTCTGCTGCCTTGAGGCCTCTTGTGGACCTTCACTTGAGGACCTAGAGGGCCGCAGATTACTCACCCCTGGACTGGGTGATCCTTTCAACTACAAATTTATTATCCTAAGATTTCTGAAGACATATAGAAGCTTTGGATTTTCCAGGTGAGGAGGCCTAAGTAAAAAATCAAAGATTAGGAAGCTATTCATTAATATCTTCCCTATGTGGTTTTTGGTCTTAACCTGGGGGTGGATTATTCAGCAATAGGTCAGGAGAAATGGTTCACTTATGTGTTTGTCTCTACTAAGCAGTAACTTTCCTTAGCAAAAAAAAAAAAAAAAAAAAAAAAAGGGAAGAAAATCTTGAGGTGGTGACTCTATTCCAAGAGAATAACCCTAAACCATTTGCATTCCTGCTGAGAACCTTGGAGCAGATCTGATCCTTTACAAGTACAAAAGATGGAGAAGTGAATTTTTGGTAGGTGACTTGGGGATTTGTATTTAAGATTGATAACACTGCTGTACCAACTAGAATTTGAAATGATTCACCTGAAGCTAATTTTGTTTAGATAGAGAGTAGTGTTTGCTATTTCTACTAGTTCAGAGAAAGCTTGTAGGCTTTATGTATGATAAACGAAGACAAACCTCTCATAATTCTTATTGCAATGACTTTGGGCTAAACAGAGAATGTGTTGGACTAGGAATTAGGAGACCTCAGTTTGAGTCTTGGCTCTTTGATTAATTGTTTCACTTTGGTCTGTTTCCTTTGTTTTTCTGGCATCTATTTTTTCCTCTATAAAATGAAGGATTTTGACTGGATGACCTTTGAACTTCCTACCAGACTAAAAGTCTCATAACATCAGCTAGCATTTATCTATGAAACTTTTGAATGATTGTGACTCAAACCTGAAGTCCAGTTATGATTATAAAGGCTTATTTGAAATAAAGCATTATATAGTTCAGATATTCCATTAACAGTAAGATTTAAGGAGGTTTGCCCTGCCCTGCAGGTTGCTAGAATTCTGGTCCTGCTGTGATACTCCATATAAAAGTAATGAAGAAAGTTTATCAATGACTGAAGGTTTTCTTACTTGGTCAGGGAAAAAAAAATGCGTTGTCAACAGTATCAGCCTTTGAAGGGGGAGAATACAATGCAGCCCCTCCTCAGTCCACTTGTTATTTCTAGGTCTGGTAGAACAGTGTATTGCCCTAGCATTTTATCCTTAGGGTCAACTTATGCTTAAAACTTGCCTCAGATATTAACTACCCGATTATGACATAGTTACTTATCTTCTCTGAAATTCTTCCCTCAACTTTACGAGAAAGATAACAATACTTGTTCTACTCACCTCATGGGGCAGTTGTGTAAAAAGTACTTCATGATGCCATATAAATGCAGATCATAATTCTTTTTGGGAAGGGTCTTTTTAAATAATAAAAAAAATGTAATTCATCTAAAGAAAATTTTTAACATTCATTTAAAAAAATTGAGTTCTTGATTTTCTCCCTCCTTCCTTTCCCCCTCTTTGGGAAGGTAAGTAATTTGGTATAGATTACACATGTTCAGTCATGCAAATATATTTCCATGTCTGTGTTACAAAAGAAAATACAGACCCCCCCCCAAAAAAAACACAACCAAGAAAAATAAAGAAAATTTTAAAAACATATACTTCAATTTGCATTGAGTCCATCAGTTCTTTCTTTAGAGGTGGATAGGGTTTTTCATCTTAAATCCTTTGGAATTTTCTTGGATCATTTTATTGCTGTTAATAGCTAATTCATTCACAAGTGATGTTCTTTCAATATTGTTCTTATTCTGTTTGTTCCCCTTGTTCTGCTCATTTCATTTTGTATCGATTCATATAAATCTTCCCAGGCTTTTCTGAAATCATCTCATTTCTTATAACACAATTATGTGTTTTCTGATGGTCTTTGGCGACCCCTGTGAAAGGGTTGTTTGACCTGCAAAGGGGTCGCAACCCACAGGTTGAGAACCACTGGTCTAAGGGGTTGTGTTAGTGAAGTAATATAGTGATGGGCATGCAAAATCATTTGCAAGAGTCAAATAAAAGCAATATTTTAAAACTACAAACATCAGCTTAAATAACTATTATTGACATCTTTCTCTGTATGACTCATATCTCAAATAGCTAATAGTGCATGTATTTTAAAGATACTAATTATAGAGCTAAAAACCAATTTTGTGGCATTACAAAGATTCATTTTATTAAGAGAATCATAAATTGGTAAAATATTATATAGTATGTATAGACAGTGCAGAGTTCAGCTAGTAAGGCATATATATGATAGGAAGTTTATGATGAACTCTGTGCTTTTCTCTAAGCTTCTCTACTTTTATTTGAGCTCACAAACCTTTGGAACCATACCCGCATATTTTCAATTCATTGTTAAATTGAAGGACCTTTCAGAATTTCCTTCCTCAATTAATATTTTAAACATATTATCTGTGGAGTCATTATCATCAGTAGAGAATATTTCAATCTGTCCTTGCTTTTACTAAGTGTCTCCCAAATGCCTACTTTTACTGTCAATAATTTACTTTCAAGCAGGAAATAGTAAAAATGGGGAAATAACATGGAAAATGAAAAAAAAATCTTCAAAATAGCATCGTAATAAAAATTCTTTAAACCTAAAACAGAGTGAAGCAATGTATTCAAGAGCTGTTCCCTTCAAGTTGCTTATGATGAAATGGATTCTGAGTGCTAAAAAGATTGATAGCCTTCAGATATATTTATGATGTTTCTGTCAATTTTATATCTTTCCAACCAACAAAGGAATTTGCAATAAATGAATATAGTTGATTTAAGTCATTGAATCAGTATTATATTTACTGTGGATGGGAGATGTCATCTCCACATGAGTTGCTTCCTAGGATGATGGCTGAGGGCATTTGGCGAAAGCACTACTATTCCAAAGATTCTGGGTTTGGGGTCAATGCTGTCTTGGAGACCAACTAGTTCAATCTCCCTTCATTTTATAAAGAATGGAACTGAGTCGGGAAGAGTTAAGGTACTTATGTATATTTGTGTGTTACACAAGGGTTAAGTGAAGGAGCCAGGATTTAAATCCATCTTCTAATTCCAAATCCAGTGCTCATGCCTCTGTATCATATTGCCTTTACAAGCCTCTTCCAATAAATTTCATATATACATATATATATATGTATGTATGTATGTATGTGTATATATCTTACAAAGTCAGTCCCTAATAAATATTTCATTCATTTATATGTTCATTTATTCTTTCAAAGATTTTTTTTAGCTCAAAATCTGTGATCAGTTAATGCTGTCATTTTGGTTTTGTCATTATCCTACCTGGCAAATAGAAAAAAAAGTTTGCGTAAGTTAACTTTCAGTTAAATTCTTTCATTATAATACTTGATCTTAACACCATTAATTTACAGTTCCATGGGGTTAGTGATAATTCAGTAATGAGTTAAACAAAATAGGTCAAATATTGATGCATTATATAATATTCTTTAAAATTTTAATGTGGAAAATTTTACAAGGGGTGAAAACTGGGCACTTGTATGAAAGCCATCAAAAGATAGCAAGAGTATCGAAACAAATTCATGAAAGAGCTAGAAAATTAGAAGAATTAAATAAAATTAAAAGATTTTGGAGTATGGGGAGAGGGTAAGTATTCTGAATTTTTAGTCAGAGTATCTGAATTTGAAACCTAGCTCTTTTTGCACAATCTTTGGTTTGTCAGCACTCCTCTGGAACGCAGTACCTTCATTTGTAAAATATGAGGGTTGGACACAATGGCCTGTAAGTTTTCCTTCTAACTCTAAATTCTATGGATTTGGGATATTTATTTAGAAGAACAAGCCAACTGGTGACATGGTTATTGTCTTGAATTTTATTGAGGCATATGATTCAGGTGAATTTACATCATCTTTCCTCTGAGGAGGAAAACATGTTTCATGGTTATTAGTTCATTTGTCTTGACAATAGCATTGGTCCCATTTGGTGCCATTTTATGGGCTAGAAAGTCAAAACTCAGTAGGGAGCCCGATCAGGTAAAAAAGCTGTTAATATAAGAAATTCATGGAATTCTCTATCAGTGCTATTTTAAACATTTAAAGGTATGTTTATTATCATAATTATCCCCAAATTGTTAAATCATTTTTATTCAACCTAGTCTCTTAGCTAAAGTGACAGTGATAGATAGATGCTTTCATGTTTAAGATTTTTAATCATTGTGCAGTGACTAAGTATCCCCAAATAATCTCATAGCTCGAAAATTCTTTGACCAGACTCAAAGTGCATGCAAGTATCATACAATCAAGTAAAGAAATCATAGGTAAACAAAAATGGTCTTTGAAAATGCAAATACCTCTGGGACCTGAGAAATTATCCATTTCAACTCTTCCTCTGTTTAAATAACACAGATAACAAATACCAGAGTAAAAAACTGAACCTAGATCATCTGGCTCTGAATACAGCACTCATTTTACAAATATCCCAATGTCTCTTTGTGATGATGACAGGGAAGACTTCAGAGATGTGTTGTTTGTTCAAGTTGGGAAGGATAGATAATACAAGAAATAAAAGAACCAAACTTCAAAATTACTTGGGGCTAAAAGACAATTCTTTTTAAAAAAATTTGTTTAAATCTAGTTACTATGAGCCATTTGTCATTGGGAGAATCTAATGTCCCCACAACACTTCTGCCACAGCAGGGTTCTGGGGATCTCTTAAATAGCTAGAGCTGTGTGTGAAATCTGGAGGAACAAAAACATACAGTTTGCTTTGAGGAAGCCTTGTAAATAACTTTGCTTTCAATAAGGATGAATCACCCTGTTCTTCTGGCAGGATTTTTTTTAATGGCATGTTATTCATTGCTCTGAGATTGTTTTCATTTGCAGAGGGTAAAATAAGCCCCATGCTCAGAAGGCAGTGAGTTGCTGCTTCATTAAGAAGTTGCCTTTTAGTTTTAGTTAAAGCGAAATAACGAGCTTTCAATAAACTGAATTAAACAGTGGCTTGAAATTCTTTAGGCTTTCCCTGAAGTGAGTTTCCCACATCATCTAATATATCCAGTAGAGTAGCAGCTTAACAGATGGAGTGTTTTTACCTTGCTATTTATTTATCCATAAAAACAAAACAATTTTTAAGCTTGCATTTTTATGGCATTTTATGTTTTGCAAGGTACTACTCATACATACCTTGCCACATTTGGTCCTCTTAGCCTCTCTGGGGAAGTAGGAAGAGCAATTTAGATTACCTTCTATTTCACATAAGAGGAAATTGGGACCCAGACAAATGAAGTCCAAGGTAGTATATCTAATAAATAGAAGTTCTGGCACTCAAACCAACACTCTTCTTCCACACTGCCACTGTTGTTTCTACTACCATGTTAACTTAGTAGGATATTTTTAATAATGCATTTGAGTTTTTGATTTAGCTTGGGGAATTAGTGACTAAATGTTACAAAAGCAATATCAGTGTTCATTGAACAGAAAATTAATATACCACATTTTTTGTAGTCATTGTATTAAGTAGCTGTTCTCAACCCTTTGGGGGTTGAACAACGCTTCCACAGGGGTCACAAGGGTCACCTAAGACCATCGGAAAGCACATGCTTCCAGTTGGTACTAGGAACCAAGACACCTGCTCCTCTATCCATCTCCAAGTGGGTCCGCCCACATGCAGGTATGCTCACATAAGTGTATTAAAGCGTTGTGGCATTAGGAAGGTTGAGAACCACTGTATTAGAGGCTTTATCAAAACAGAGCCTGACTTTTTCTCAATCTTTTGTAAATACCAAAATTATATATCCATAAGAATATTTCAGAGGAGAGATCTTTCACACCACTCCAATATACTGTCTTTGAGAGGTATATCAAGACAAGGTTTGGGTTTTTTCCCCCTGAAGACTTCCTCTGGACCCTACTGCTCTAATGACTTTCACTAATTTAAAAAAAAACCATTAAGATTACTACCTTGAAAAAGATCAATCATTGCCATTTTGCTGAGGTTACATAACAAAAAGCAAAACTACTGAAGGGGTCCAAGTCTTCTACATGCAAATTGCAAGGGTTTCTTCAGGGAAGAGGAAAAAAGATTGTTGGATGACAGGAAATAGTTCTTTTGGTTAGGTAATATAAAATTTAAAGCAAACCCAATCAACATGATTGTTTGAGTCTTCCTTTAATGGGAAATGATCTTTCATAGGCCTTAATATCACTTCTTTGATCTTATATTCTGATTTAATTAGTTTGGGAAGAGAGGGGCATACCTATCAGATATCCTCTGCTGGATGGTAACTTCCCTATAGCAAAGATTCTGCACATTTCATCACACTTTGAAACCAGCAAAATCTTTTGATCATAAAGGCATTGAATGGGGCTTAGATTGAGATGTTGTCTAGGTTTGAATCCAGTATCTGATACTTTTTGTTGTAGACCCTGGGGAAGGCTCTCATTCTTTCTGGTTTGAGTTTCCACATTTTAAAAATGGAGAAAAGTCTTTATAAACTTTAAGTGCTATAGAAACTGAAACTGTTGTTGGCCATACTAGTAGAGACAGCATAAATTAACTGAATACCTCTCACCCTATCCCTGAGGGCCCTGACACTACAATCATAGAATGCTGTGAGGAAAAATAGTGATGCTATGAACAAATGTAGAATAAACAAGAAGATGGAGGGATAGGCCTTAAGGGGAAAATTACTCTGCAAGAGTCCTGTGGATTCCGAGGCCAGTCTTGGTCCCAAACAGATCCATGACCTTCTTTCAATGATCTGGGATTGCAATCTTGGGGACCAATAAATGTCAATATGCAGTTCACCATCTAGGATAAATGGTGTAATTCCATAACCATGTAGCATTCCTACATAGCTGGATGTTGATGTCCATATTTCACGCATTGTGTGTTAGAGAACAGAGATACACATACCAAATTGAGATAACTCTTCCCTTAAAGGAGCTGAGTCTATTTGAGTGTTAGAACACATTCAAAAATTGGTAAATGCAGGATTTATACAAAGTTTATACAAAATAATTTTGGTCAGGATTGAGGACAGTGGTAATAATTTGGGGAAATTAGGAAACTGTATAGCAGTTACCTATGTGCTGGGACATTTTATCTCCCCAAGGACAATTTTCTTTTTAATACTAGATGAATATAATTAATTTAATCTTTTGGTTAACAAAAAAAGAACACTGAAGTTGAAATATGATAAAATTATTTTGGACATAATTTACCAAATACTGGTTAAAAAGAAAGATATATGCCTCCTTAAATTACCCACCTATAAGGAACATTTCAATAAAGCTTCATGCTTATATTAGACTAAAAAGAGGACTTCAACTCTATTTTTATCTCTAAAATTCATTATATTTCAGAAAAAAGTCAAATAAAGTTGTCAGATGACCTTAACAGAAGGATGGTATGGTTAAAAAGTGATGTAAAAATATTTTAGCAAATATTTTGTTGTTTATTTGTTTTTGCTGTTTTTATTTGGTATTTTTCATGAATCAGATATTTCATCTGGCTTAAACATAACTCAGACTCCTTTTATGGATTCCACAATCATCTTAATTTCAAGTGCTTCCAAATTTTGTGTGTCATTTATACTCAGTTTAATTCTACCAATTTCATAGCAAAGAAACTATCCTGAAGACATTATTACTAGTCCAAAAGATGAGTTATCTACTCACTAATTGGGAACCTTATTTCTTTTCTTCTTAAGGGATCCAAAATTTATTAGTTGCCAAAAACAATCAAGGGAACTCACCTTTAATTTCTGGGTTCCTTGTGTTGTAATATAGAATTGCAGTCAAAGAACAATGAACTTTGGTTGCTTATGGAAACATTCTCCCTAGCCACACTTATGTTCTATTGACAATAGCAATTCAGAGGAATATCTACTTTTGGTTTAGTGATAATGTACAGCTCACATATCTGTAACCAGACTGCATTTTATCCCAATTTGGGTAATGTGGTGTTTTGTTTACTGCCTTTTCTAAGTAGCTATTTATAAAGCTTTATTATACAGGAGTTATAAATTACATAAAATATTTCCTATTAAACTCTATGACAAACTTAGGAACAAAGAAGCAGCTGGTGCTTTATTGCCTATAACTTCCAGGGTATTTCCCTAAACTAACTAACCAAGAAATATATATATGTACCTATATACATATACACATATATATATATACACACAAGTGTACACATAGACATTCATGTAGACATACATGTATGTGTATATATGCACACACATATGTTTATATTGCATTCACAAAATAAGCTTTGGGTACCAGCGGTAGATTTTACATTTAAAGCATTCCTGTTATAATTATCAAACAATACATTAACTTGTTTCTGAAGGATTTAGTGTTCATTTTTATGGTTTCCAGTTCCCTATTCCTCTTAGTTTTATCCTTTCAAAATGGAAATAATTTTTATTCACTTCTGTGAAGTAATATATTCCTTGTAAGGGTGAGCAAGACAAATAGGTCAGTGATGGAATTTGAATACAGCTCATAGGAGAATATTTTCCAATCTGAAGATGACAAATCTCTCATTTTTTGGACTGGCATTTGATTAATTCACCCTTCATATATCCACCACTGATCACAGTCTGATGCCCTCACTTCTTTGTGGATTAAACTGTAGGAAGTACATTAAGGATGATTAACAGATCCCCTCCCAAGGACCAACCACACTGTCTCACATGGAGTGCTTACATATATATTATTCATGACCTGTATTCGGTGATTGTGTAACTTAACTGTTATTCAAGTTACAACAAAATGGGAATGACTTGAGGACTTGGACTTCCATTGGATAGATACTTATTATTTAATTTTTTCAGTTGTGTACAACTCCATGTAACCACATTTGGGGTTTTCTTGGTAAGCTACTAGAGTGGTTTGCCATTTGCTTCTCTAGTTCATTTTATAGATGATAAAATTGAGGCAAACAGGACTTAGTTTCACTAATTCAGTCATGGCCACACAGCTAATAACTTCCTGACACCAGATTTGAACTCAGATCTTCCTGACTCCAGGCCAGACACTCTATCCACTGTGCAAAATAGCTGCCCAAATTGCCCTTAAATAGGTATACATACCTTCAGTAGTAAAGAATAGAGAGAATCAAATTTGTAATCAGAGGACCTGGGATCAAACTTTCATTCTCTAATTTACTAATTTTAGACGAGTTACTTCATCTTCCTGTGCCTTTGAAATCTAAGTTCTTGTCAGTTCTAACTTGTATGATCCTGTAAGAGAAAGCAGTGAATAGTCTGAGATTTGTTTTGGACTCAGGAACATATAGGTTCAGTTCCTATCTCTGATAATATTAGCCCTTTGTCTGTGAGCCAAGCACCTTGCCTTTAGTGATTCAGGGAGAACTATACAATAAATTGTGGAGGAATGGTAGATTTATATTCCTGGATAGAGTTTCCATGGAAGGTAAACTCACATGTATAGTTGTGAGATAAAGTTCCTAGAGCACCCCTCAGAATTTGGAGTCAGCTCTACTTTGACTGAAAATGTATTTATTGACTGACCAGTCAAAAAAGAAAAAAAAATAGAGTATATGGGATCATGTTGCTAGAATTTAGCAAAGCTAACAGTGTTGAAATTCTCCAAATATAATAGTTTTGAAAATCCTGAGATTATTATTCAGTGATCATTTCCTACTCACTTCCATGAATTATCTCGAGTCAATAATAAAGTGCTTAATTTTCGGGGTAGAAAGAATGTCATTTAGAGCTCCCTAATTGTTATTGATTATGCCCTTCTGCTCCTAGTATTGTTGTATATACTCATCTTCTACATTGTGAATGCTTGTATACTGATCTTTGGGGATATTCTAGCTAGCCATAACTCTGTCTTAAGGCAGAAAGATGAGCTAATTGACCTTCAAAAATAGTTTCTAGTATTCTCCTAGGGGAGAAAAACCATGTTTATTTCCTTTTCCAATAATATCTTATGAAAACTTAGATCAGGGATAAAACTTTGAATTTATAGAGTGAATTCTACTTCTACTAAGAGTCCATATGTTCCAAAATCCTTTGTAATAGTTCAAATCCATCTTATCACCTGTGACGGCAGCAGACACAGTTTTATCCTTTGTCACATTCATAGTCGTATTTCTAAATTTTGAACATAATATTACATGACAAGGCAAGCCCCTCTGTGATCTGACCTGGCCATATTACTCATCAAGAAAAGTTCGAGTCATCTAGAAGAATGAAACAAGGGACATGCTATTCTAGATAGATGGCAAAGAAGATGAAAAAAATCTATTTGATACCTTTCTCTTAAATCAAATTATTTTAATAAAAAGGAGAGACAATATTAATTACTTAATCAACAAGATCTTTGAAATTGATTTAAGAAGTTAGAAATACAGATTTTGTTATTAGTTTTTAAGGAGACCTATGCCGATGAAGGATGAAATTAGGGAAAATAAATAAGTAGGTACAGTTATTATATTTGTCTGATTATACAATATTTCTGAAAACAGACCATCTCCTTAACATAAGATAACTTTTAAAGAAGAATAAATATAAAGGTATTATGTTGAAAAATAAAGCTATTTATGTACTTCACTCAGTTCTTAGGTCAGACTTAGGAGAAATGTGTAGCATATATTCAGATCAATATGCCAGATAATCCAAAATATGGCAGTAGTTTAGTCTGTCTAAACTTATCAAATAAAACAGTTATTTCTCTGTAGTAGAATGATTAAAATACAAGGATAAAAATAATGGAGTGCTTTCCCTATAAAGGACACACAAAACATCATTACTTAGGCTAATTGATTTTGTGGACTTGAATGTGTGATAGTACAGTAAGTTATCTTTGTAGAAAAAACTTTGAGTTATTTGCCTTTAATTTGAACTGAGACACAAAATGATATAGTAGAGAAATGGCCTCACAGTCAGGAATTCTTGGCTTCCAATTCTGCTTTTGACACATAGTGGTTTGTGTGAGCCTGAGTGAGTTATATAGTCTCTCAGTACCACAAAAATCTCTCTGGAATTAAATTCATTCATTCAATCACTAAGCATTTATTAAGTAGCTGCTATTCATCAGGGACTGTGCAAGATGATGGGAAAAACAGCCCCTGTCCTCAAGAAACACACACACAGACACAGACATAGACACAGACATACACATATTCATACACACACATGTGTGTGCTTGTTGATTGAATGAATGAATTTGGTTCCAGAGAATTTTTTTGTGGTATTGAGAGACTATATAACTCACCCAGGTTCACACAAACCACTGTATGTCATGTGTGTGCGTGCATGTGCATGTGTGCATGTGCATGCATGTGCACACTTCTGCAAAATGGGCACAGATCAATCAATTAAGTGCCCACTCTGTTCCAGGCATGGTGCTAGGTACTGATAATATCCAAACAAAAGTGATACAGTCCTTGATTTTCTGAAGCTAACAGTTGCATTTGAAGATGCAATATACCCATAAAGGTCTATACACAATAGAAAAGGGTGATTTTAGGTGGAAGGCATTAGCAGCTGTGGAAAACTAGAAAAGGCTTCTAGTAGAAGATGCTGTTTGAACCAAGCCATATACAAATATAAATAAATGCCAGACACTTTTGGGGAGGGAGGGCAGTAACCCCAGGAGGCTTGTGGGGAGGAAGACCAGTATAGCCCCTGAAAAAAGCTAGAAATCAGGAGATCATATATTCCAGACATATCCAGAGGCATGGAGGCTGAGATGGAAAATAACCTATCATGAACAGCTACTGAATTAGTGTGACTTGACTGGAGAGTGAATAAAAGGGACTAAGAGGGAAAAAAGATTGTAAAGCTTTTTGGAAATCTAATTATGAAGGACTTTAAGGACCAAGAAGAAGAGTTCATATTTTATCTCTGAAGCAAGATAGAACTACTGGGGTTTTTTGAATAGGAGACTGACAGGTTCACATCTGTGCTTTAGAAATATCAATTTAGAAGTTGTATGGAGGCTGGTTCATAGAGGGGAGAGATTGACGGCACCAATTAGCAGGCTATTGCAATAGCCCAGGTTAGAAGAGGAGAGGACTTGAACTAGGATTCTGGTTGCCTGTGTGGAGGGAAGGGGAAGCAGCAGATGAGTTATTTGCTCAGGTGAAAAGGTAGAGTGAGTTTCCTTGGCAAGTATATACACCAAAGAAATCATTATTTTTAAGTGAGCTCAAACCCCCCCAAATATCTGTACATACACATTATCTCCCTGACACACAATGAACACATAATCTTTGCAGTGTCTGACAATTCCTCTTTTATATGGGATACCATTTTATTCCATGCTATTTAGATGCTATTGAGTATGTATCTATAGGAGGTACATATACTGTTTAAGGGTCTGTCCAAGTATTTGTTTCTGAATGGCTTTCATAATACCAATAATAACCCACTATTCACGATTAGATATAGTTCTGATTTTTCAAATGCTTGAGGGATCATTTTCTTTGGTAATTGAGTTCCCCATAGAATTCTACGGCTCTGATTACCCGCTCAGAAAACTAAGCATATTAATTTGAAAAGCTGCATGAGCACATGGCCGGGATAATGGCAGTGAAGTAATTGCAAGGAAATCTTTTACAACAGACTTATTTTCATCTAATAAAGCCTTCCCTGATGTTTATACTGCATGCCAAGAATGTGATATGAGATCTGAAATGTATGTGTATTAAAAATATTTGTTGAGATAAAGATTAGATGTTACAGAATATGCTTAATAGCATGCCTAAAAAGTCTTTGGCAAAATCACTACATTTCACATTTTCTTTTCTCCAAATGATGAGCTTAGATCTCTAAGTGAAGCGAAACCATTCATTTGTGTATCTTTTCTACAATATAAAAATGAAAGTATCAAACAATACCTTCTATTTTGAAAAGAATATCAGGATTTTTCAACAAACACGTGATGGACAACCACATCTGCATTGAGACAAATGCATGTTCATAGCATTTTTTTGAACACAACACTGTTCTCGTCAAAGAATTCAGAAGCTTTTATTAGAAATTATTTCTTGTATGCCAGAAAATGTTGTTTTCTTTGACTTGGCCTATTCTAGAACAATTTCAAGTGTCTCTCTCTTCAGGTCCCCCTGGATAATGAAGAGAATATTTTATGGTTGGTTTGTATGTCTAATGCCCTAGTGGCTGAAGATTTTCTTTAACTTTTTGTACTTCCTTGAACTTTATATAACTATTTACAATGCATTATCATCATTATCATTCATGTATTTGTAAGCTGAGTCTACTATCACTTTAAAAAATCCCTCCCACAGTCAAGATTTAATCAGATCCTAAAAAATTAAGCCCTAGTCAATTACAAGGGAAAATATTTAAGTATAATATCATAAGAATTTTTTGTTTTGGCTTGAATTCAAGAATTTTTATGTTGGAAAACCTTTAATTCCATAAAGGCCTATTCGAATACCTCATCTTATGGCACAGAAGTGACCCTGAGAAGGCCGTGACAGTGGAGTGGAAGCTCTGGTAGCTTCTAAAATACTGCGAAGACTATGAATGTGTTCTTATCTACAGAATTAAGGAAGACAAGTCTAACTAAGTCTGTACAAAAATATTCTATGCAAGTCATCTTAGGATGCATGGGGAGTGCTCAAGAATGGAATTCTGAAGACTCAAAGGGTAAAAGATAAATTTCAACAGGGAGAAAAAAATAGGCTATGTCCAAAACTAACTCACCAAACAACTTAGAATTTTAAAAGAAATGTATAGAAATAAAAGTAAGTCTGGATAACAGAAAATTACTATGAGTGTGACATATTCATGTAATGTAGTCTGAGAGATGCTAAAGCTTATTATAAGTTGAGACTGATGAGGGAAGATAAGGACAGCAAAGATGTGTGTGTGTGTGTGTGTGTGTGTGTGTGTGTGTGTTTGATTCTTTTAGCTACAATGGAAGGAAAATTGCAAATCAAAGGATTAAGAACTCTGATCTCTAGTAGAATTGGGTAGCATGATAATTGCCAAAAAAGTGGAAAAGTGAACCTAATCTAATTCTTATTTTGTTTCTACAATGGAGAATATCTTTTACAGTGGAAGTGACAGAATGATGATGGATAGGGGGCCAATAACCAAGAGAAGTAAGGAGATAAAAAGAAATAACTTAGCTGCCTTCAGTGAATTACCTGGTCCAGATGACCTTCCTCCTAGGTACCTAAAAGAACTGGCTGAGTTATTCTCTGTGATATCTGAAGAATCATGCCCAAAGAGGACAAATGTCTATATTTTGGGGGAACAAAGAGAAAGAGAACCAAATTAGGAAATTAGAGGCCAGTGGGCTAAACTCTAATTCCCAGGGACTTTCTAGAATTAATTTTTTAAAGATGCGGTTGGTGAATCTCTAGAAAGACAAAAATAAGTGATGTTACATTAAACTCCTTTCTTTTGTTGGCAGGGTGAATAAGCAGGTGGAAGTTGTTATACACACTTTATCTAGATTTTACAAAGGTTTTTGACAAAGTATTTCCTACTATTTTTGTGGTGAAGCGAGAGAAATATAATATGCAATCAGATGGTTTTAAAACTGATTGGATAGCCAGAATCACAGCAGTTGTTAATGTTCAGTGTCAACACAGCCAAAAGTCTCCAGTGGAGTACCCTAAGGATCTGTCCTGGCCCAGTGCTACTTAACATTTTTATTAATGACTTTGATAAAGGCACAGATGGTATGCACATCAAATTTACAGATGGTACATATCTGCAAGGGATAGCTAACATAGCAGATAACAGGATTCAAAAGAATTTTGACAGTTTAGAGCAGGAGTTCCTCACCTGGGGTCCAGGTGTCTATGGACATTTTTAGGAAGTTCATAAACATGAATGGGAAAAGTAAGATTTTCCCCCCCGACACATGTGGCTTTCATTGTAATCCTTTGTATTTAATTTTTAGCATTTAAGACATTCTGAAAAGAAGTCCATAGACTTTACTAGTCTGCCAGAGGGGTTGATGAGACAGAAAATATTAAGAACCCTGTATTTAGAGAATTGGGCTGAAACTAATATGAAATTAATGGGGAATAAAGGTAAATTCTTGTATTTTGTCAGAAAAAATAAATTTCATAAGTAGGAGATGTAGAGATAGCAATTATTCTTCAAATATTTTGGGGTGTTAGTTGATTGCAAGCTCAACATGAGTCAGATGGATTGTGTGGTCTGCATTAAAAGGGACATCACTTCTAAGAATAAAGAGGGGATGGACTCATGGTATCCTGCCTGTGCCTGGAGTTTGGGCAGCACAGCTTAAGAAGGACATTGGTAAACTGGGGAGTGTCCAGAGGAGGATCACTAGGATGCTGAGGGCATCTTGAGTACATGATATATGAGGAAGGAATGGTATGTTTAGCATAAAGAAGAGAAGATTCCCAAGGGACATGTTAGCTATCTTCAAGCATTTTGCAGCAGGAATCAGAATTGCTTTGTTTGGCTCAACAGGGCAGAACCAGGAATAATAGATGTAAACTGTAAAGAATTCAATTTTGACTTAATACTGCTAAAACATTCCTAATACTTTTGATTGTTTAGTCATTTCAGTCATATTTGACTCTCTATGACCTCTTTTGGGATTTTCTTGGCAAAAAATACCAGGGTGGTTTGCTATTTCCTTCTCTAGCTCATTTGGTAGATAAGGAAACTGATGCAAACAGGGTTAAGTGACTTGCCCAGTGCCATATAGTTAGTGTCTGAGATCAGATTTGAAATAAGGAAGATGAGTCTTCCTCATGCCAAACCTAGTGCACCATCTGCTGTGTCATGTAACTGCCCCTTTCTAACAGTTAGAACTGTCCAGAAAGAAAAAGTTTTGCCTTGAAAAGCAGTATATTCTGTCATCTTCGTCTTAAGCCTGGACAACCATTTGTTGGCTTTATTACAGGGTATTCCTTTGACTAATGGGTTGGATCTATTGGCCAGTGAAGTCCTTTCTAATTCTAAAAGACTATAATTTTGCCTGAATAGGAAAGTTCAACACCAGCAAGGTGACAATTTGGCCATAATAATCTATTAAACAAATTATTTGCTATTTTAAATTTGAAATTAATTTTCAATGAAATTATTTTAACAAATATGAAAAATTTGCAAAGTTGCCAGAATGTTTATGTGATAAATAATTGAAATAAGCAATTGATCACAGTAATAGTCTGATTCATCTTGATTGGAAACTGGTTACTTATTCTGGTCTATCTCTTCTCCAATAACCTGATCCATTGCTGTTTTTAGTCTATGAATGAGCTATTTGCTCCCTCACCTCTAATTTATTTTCCTAAGTGAATCAGAAGCACAGTGCAGAGGATCACTGAACAGTTAGATTTATGAATCTAATTAAATGTTTTAAATTCTCAAAGAAAACAATTCAAAAGACCTGTCTAGGAATACAAGAACAACAAAACAACAACAACAACAACAACAATAACCAACAGCCATTGTTGTGCAGAGAATAAGAGTGAGCCAAGACCTGGGTTGGAGGAAAAATTTAAGTGTGGATTTATTGATTAAGCATGCATGACTACCATTGGTAGTAATCCATTGAGGGCTCAGACCTTGTTTAACAAAGCTAAAACCACAAAAACCACAGTAAGGGAGGGGAGCTAGCAGAAGCCATTACTTACAGAAGCAAAGAGCAGCCATTGGTTAGATCTATAGCTCAGGGTTAATTTGGGAATATGGTACAAGGGTGCAACCTTCCTGTGACATGGGGTCCCTCCTAGAACAGAGTGAGGGCACAGGGTGGAAGGTCATAGTCAGCTTTACAGAGCAGGGTGGAAGGTCATAGAGTAAGGTGCACTGGAATTCCCCAGAACAGGCTGGGGTCATGTTCTGGGTGAAGAGTGTGGAGACCCTGCTTGGTCAGCAGAACAGAACACGTGGTCTCTACGTAGGATAGTCTTATACCATAATGAACTGTGTACAGTATGTTGATTCAGGAAGAGTATATAGTAATGCTGATTAGGGAAGGAGGGGTGGAGCGGGCTATGCCTTGAGAAATGCCCAGGTATGCCTTAAGCAGTTTAAAGCGGGGTGTAGGATAGAGACAAAGACAGAAATACAAAGGGGCTTAATGGTGGGCCACAAATCAGGCCGTGCAGAGTGACCTGGGATTTGGGTTTGGCTACAACACCATGCAGTACTTTCAGGTTTGCAAAGCACTTAACACTTACTTTATCTTCACAATAAATCTATGAGGTAAGAACTATTATATTGACTATTTTTCAGATGAGGAATTTAAATCAGGCAAAAGTTAAGTGACTTGCTCAGGGCCACAGCTAAGAGCTAAATCTGGATTTGAATTCAGGACTTCCCATTGCCAAGTTTGCAACACCTAACTGTTTCCCTGTGTTTATCAGTTTTTTCATGCTTAAAATAGAGGGGGTTCAGGAGATGACCTCTGAGGTTTCTAGATCTAAATTTATATTCCAGAGCCACTTTCCCCCACTAATAGATCAGAAAACTCAATAGAAACCATAAGGAGTGTAATCTTGATAAGGTCACTTAATGTAACATCATAATAACCTGTAGATTTCCCATAATTAATTTCAACTCCTAGAAGCTAAATTAGATTGTTTCCCCACAAAATAAAATGAACTCAACCCACAGAAAATCCCCCAATTTGTGTTTTGTCTCCACCTGTCAATATATCCTCGTTTAAAATAAAACGTACCATAAAAAGAAATCTCATGGCATTCCATCTCCATTCTTCTTATCTTTTCCTTTCACTAGAGATTAACCCAGTTTATTTCTAGCTATATTTGTTTTAAGTCCATCAACAAGCATGCTGTTGAGCAAAGAAATAACTGAGCTCCAATTTTGAGTGAAACTAAATGTCTAATACAAGGAAGATATACCTTACATATACTGTTTGAGTTTCTAATTTTGTAAAGCAGGTGAATGTGAGAAAAGCCTGATTATAGCAATAACTATACTAGTTATAGATTCTCAAGTGCCAAAGTCAATACTCTGTGGTTTCTAACTCTGATTTGGCTCAATTTTTTCTGTATCACAATATTTTTGCACCTTCAAGCTCTAAAGGCTTTCTCAAGCATTATTAAAAATAGGCCTTTGTTTTGCTTTTACAACACCAAAATTCAAATTTATATGATAAAGATTACTTTTATACTCTTGTATATGAACCATTTCACAGAGTACTTGAGGGAAAAAAACTAAAAGAATAATACTGAAATTTTGATATCTAACAAATTCTAATTCATCAGAAATTCTAAGTATGTTAAATTCTAATTCATCAGAAATTCTAAGTATGTTATGAAAGATTAAGTACATGATAAATAGAGAGACATAAGGGTCAGATTCACACTGATCTCAAAAGGAGAAAGAAATACTGATTAATGAATTGGTCATTACGTCTATTTAAAAAAAGTTTCTAAAAGACACTTGAAAGACAATTAAATTGTAAGAGTCACCTTTATCTCTTTAAGTAATAAATTGAGTTCAGGTATTATGAGATAACTTCACAAGGCTATATTAAGTATTTTGGGATGTCTGTGTGAATTTTAGAGAGAAAAGGAGCATCAGAAAACATCTCTTCCTTCCCTTTGATGTCAAGATAAACCAGGCTATGTGCCTTGTTGCCTAACACAGTCTTTCAGGTAGCATATTCTTAATAAATTCTTTTTGAATTGAAAAATGATAATTTAAAGGAAAAATACTCATGTTTATATCACTAATTAATGTTAGAAATAGACCTCTGGCTCAAGATATTTATATCTATCACTATATATGTTTGTATATGTATATGTATGTATCTATATGAACATCTATAGATAAGTTTTTACAACCTCGAAGAAAAGGAAAATGTCCCGGGGAAAAAAAACCCAAGTCAATAGAGGTATTATATAGAAAAGTCTCACATCAAAGAAGTTGGGATAAACTGTGGGAATATTAGGAACATGCCTTTTATGTTCTCTCTAAGTTTGAGTCAGAGCACACTTATATCAAATTCTAAATAATTTTCTTTACGTTCATTTTCCTTTCAAAATCCCAAAATGTTTTGACCCTGCCCTCATTTCCCCAATAAAATGGAAAACAAGAAATCATTCTTTGGTGGTGCTGCTAGTAGTGGTGGTAGTCTTCCTCCTCTTCCTCCTCCTCTACCGCCATCACCATTACTGGTTTTATTTAAATAATATTAAGCATAAGGGTCATGGGAAAATACTTTGGATTTTGCTTCAGATACTGGCATTTCAGACGAGGAAATTAATTTCATGGAAAAAAAGTAAAAGGCTCTTTAAGGAAAGAACATATTTTGGTTTCATATTCCAGTAATTTCACATCCTACTTCTGATGATACCAGACCAAATGATCATGAAACAGTTAACTAATTTCTCAGTGCCCCCAGGCAATGCTCCTATTTACAAACCATAGACAGGTTTCTATCTGTAGAGGGAATTTCCATAGAGGGAGTTCCTTAGCCCAAAGAAATAACAGGTCCAGTTAAAACAAAACAAAAATTACATGCATAAATGACAGTGACTAAAGCTGAAACTGCACTGGGAGACTGAAAAAAAAATTGTGATCATTGAAATCCATTATAGTAAAAACTATTAGCATGATATATATATATATATATATGTGAACACATACATACATATACTTTACACACTTCATCTATCATCTATCTGTGTAGCTATGTGTCTATGTATATATGTATTATCTATCAATCATCTGTCTGTCTGTCTATCTATCTATCTATCTATCTATCTATCTATCTATCTGTCTATCTATCTGTCCGTCTGTCCTTCTGTCCATCTGTCTGTCTCTCTCTCTCTCTGTCTGTCTGTCTATCTATCTTTGTATCTATTTATACCTGTGTGTATGTATGTATGTATGTATCTATCCATCTATCATCAATCATCTATCTATCCACATATACGTCCTTCTCAGTGGAATGAGAGGTCTTAGTTCCTCAAAGTTGCATCACAACACTTGGCCTCCATCTTCATATCTGTTAAGTTATTCAGGGCAGATACTTTTCTTTCTAGTCTTGCATTCCCACTAGCTGTCTAGTACAGTGTAGCAACAAATATACTGAGAAAATAGTTGTTTTTTTTATAGGAACAGAGCTAGACAGCACTTTTTCTGTCGAAACCATATTGCATTACTTGTTTAACTCTTTATTCATATAGTAGGCTCTCAATAAATACTTGTTGACTAGAATTCAATTGTATCACCTTAAGTGAGACACTTTCTCTTTCTGGTTTTATTTTCTGGTCTGTACAATGAGGGAATTGGACCAGATTGCCTCTGAGGGTTTTTCATGCTTTGGCTTCCTGTGAATACATGATTTTGTAAATGTATGTCCCATGGAAGAAAAGGAGTTTTTCACATAAACATATGAAAAACACCTCCTTGAAATAAGCAGAAAGCTTTTCTTGGAACTGGAGTGAGAAAGAAAAAACAACAACAACAACAATAACCAGAGAGATAGAAAAACAGGGACAGAAACCAGGTGCTAGTTGAAATATTTATATTTTTAAAGTGGAACAGGACAAAATAGAAATACTTCTTTACAATTGTAATTATGTAGGGAAAGGACAGAAATTTGTTCCAGAAATTTGAGTCTTGAAAAGAACAATTGCATGCAAATTGGCAGAGGGGTGGGTGGGAATTCAAATTATATCTTGGACCAACTGAATTTATTCTACAATTCTGCAAACTTCTTGCCGAAGTCTAGCCAATATACTGAGAAAATGGGGTTTGTTTTTCAACAAAAATAGAGCAAGCCAGCATTTTGGCTTTTTGGAAATTATTCCCTTTTAGGAGGTGCATGCTTGCTCAGCTCTTCCTGTGTCAGCTGATGCCTCATACTCCAAACAACAATTTCACTCAGCATTTTATTGACAAACTATTTTTATCGGACTGCCAGTGGCTATGTGGGCACAACTCTGTGAAAGGGTGATTTGGAATGTACACATGATCATTTGGGATTCCAAAGTAAATTCACCTGAAAGCTTATTTCATGTGAATGAGAATTGCCACACAGCTTGATGAGTGCCAGACTGAAGAAGATGGATGACAGGAGGAAGAGGGAGAAAATGCGTATCTGCTTGCCGCAAGGACATAGCCATCAGATTTGATTTAAGGCGACATTGGAGGGTTAGATGCTCTTTGAAGCTAGAGATTGCCAAATCATTCCCCAAAAAAGGAAATATACCTTCTTCTGAGTCCAAAAGGGCATCCTTGTCATTTATGTGTGTTCAAACTGTTGATTTAAAAAAAAAATTGATGAAAGTGCAGCATTCTGTAATATATGAGGGAACGATTTATCAAACAAGTTTTCCTTATTTCTGAAATGCCATTGGGGAAAAATAATAATAAAAGGTACAAAAGAACAAAGTCAGTCTTATGAAATATGGACAGATTTCTCTAGAGGTTCTCTTTTCCTTTTAAGTTATGTATTCTTTTTTATGACTCTGGACCCTAATGGTATATATAGACTATTCTAGCACTGATACCCCAAAGGATCCCTAATGGGCTTCCTACTGCCCTACTTCTATCCCCAGCATATCTGTTGGTGTATGCACTAAGGAATGAGGGTGACTCAGTTCAACTACTAGTCTTGTTTTTCATAAGTAAGTCTATGTTTAACTTTAGTCTCTGTGTAATCAGTTCAAAACATATTTATGAAGTATCTGCTACACGTGAGTTTCTTGATGTCTGATACTGTTTCCTTTTGTGTTTATTTCTCTAGTGCCTACCACATTGTCAAACCATTTCTTTGTATGTAGGTATGTACAGGTACCTATAACATAGGTAGAGGTAGAATCTTCTCAATCCTCATTCATCTTACACTGTTGAGATTCCTAGCTGCCTTCAAAACATAGGTTACTTAAAAGTAAAGAAACAAGTCAATAAATTAAAAAAAAACATAGGTTAGATATTATAATGCCTTTTCAGTGCCACCCACTTATACAAAATTGTTATGTAACAATGTAACATTGTGTATTCTGTAATTTTCTATTTATGTTTCCAAATAGAACAAAAGGTTCTAGAGAGTAGATTTTATGTTTTTGTTCCTCTAGCTCCGTCACCTTTTTGGGTTTGGGTTGGGTTGGCCCTATGATTTCATCTGAGTAGGATACTATTAGTGTGATAGTGGAACCTCCTTCCAAAGATGCGAACCAACATCTCCTTGTAATGTGTAGTCTGAGTTTCCCAGGGTAGTGAGAGGTGACTTTGCCCTAGTCACATTGTTATCATGTAGGAGAGGTGGAATTTAAACACTTGTCTTCTTGACCCCAAGGCTACCTAGCTCTTTATCTGTTACGCCAGTTGGTGTGTCATTTTGTATACATTAGGTGCTCAATAACTGTTGAATGTAGTTGTGAAGCCCTGTGTTTAATTAGCAACATACAAAGAAAAAAAACAGCAGTTCTTTTCTTCTAGTTGTTTACTTTTCACTGAAAGAATGTGTTTCTTTTATTAACGAATATGTTTTGAAATTTTGTTATGACTTTAGAAATCTGCCATTCACAGATTTTATGTGCCTTTATGCCTATGATGCATGCATAACATGTCTTTCTGTATAAGTATTTGTTTTCATGAGAAAATTCATTAATTGGTCAAAATATTTAAGATGTCCAGTTCTTTTGGTAATGGAAAATTTTAGTACAACTTTGTAAATGACTTGGGGAAATAAATGGTGAAAAACCTACAAAGGATGTGATTTCTCTATCAAATTTATTTATTTACTTATTATAGTCAATAAGTAATATTGTATTTATATAGTGTCTAAAGGCTGATGTTCTTTTTTCGTTTACATCATTGATTTCTATAAGATTTTGAGTTACAAATTTTCTCCCTGTCTTTCCCCTACCCACCACTCCAAAACAGCAATCCCACTGTATACCCCATCCACCAATCTGCTCTCTTCTATATCCTCCCATATCACCTTTCAGACTTTCTGGTAGGGTGAGATGGATCTCTCTATCCCAGTGCCTGTATATCTTATTTTCCAGTTTCATGTAAAGAAATAATAATAATAATAATAATAATGATAATGATAATGATAATAATAATAAATAATAATAATAATTTATTTATCATTTGATTTTAGAACTTTAAATTCTGAATTCTGTTCATTCCTCCTTTGTCACCCACCCCCACTGGGAATTCAGGTAATTCAATACAGGCTGTACATGTGTAGTTTTGCAGAATATTTCCACAATGAACATATTGTGTAACATTGACTATATTTCCCTCCTTCCTATTACCCCTTTCCTTGTTCTGTTCTCTACTTTGTCTCTGTCCTGTTACTGAAGTGTATGCTTCTAACATCCCTATCCACCCACCCTGCCCTCCCTTCCATGCTACCGCCTTTCATCCCCATTCCCCCACTCTCCTGTAGGGCAAGATACCTACTTTAGAATGTATGTCATTCCATCCATAAGCTAAATTCACTGAGAATAAGGGTGACCCATTCTCTTTTGCCATCCTGTTTTTCCCCTCCATTGTAACAGTTATCCCTTGCCTCTTCTATATGAGATGATTAATCCCATTCTGTCTCTCCCTGTCTCCTCTCATTCTATTCCTCTCCCACCTCTTAATTGCACCTTTCAAGTTCTATTTTGCCCTCTGTTTCTAAAATACCAGGGCAATTTTCCTTGAGAATTTCTTGAAGGATGCTTTCTAAGTTCTTTTTTTGATCATGCCTTTGAGGTAGTCCAATAATTTTTAAATTGTCTCTCCTGGATCTATTTTCCAGGTCAGTATTTTTTTTTCAAGGAGATATTTCACATTGCTTCCTATTTTTTCAGTTGTTTGGATCTGTTTAATAGTATCTTGATTTCTCATAAAGTCATTTGCTTCCATTTGCTCCAGTCTTATTCTGAAGGAATTATTTTCTTCAGCAAGCTTTTGAGATTCTTTTTCCACATGGCTAACTTGACTTTTTAAGTAATTCTTCTCCTCAATGACTTTTTGGGCCTCCTTTGCCATTTGAGTTAGTCTATTTTTAAAGTGTTATTTTCTTCAGTCAAGTTGTTGACTTATCGTGGTTTTCTTGCATCATTCTCATTTCTCTCCCCAATATTTCTTCCACTTCTCTTATTTGGTTTTTAAAATCCTTTTTAAGCTCCTCTATGGCCTCTATCCACTTCATATTTTTCTTGGAAGCTTTTGGTGTTGGAGTTCTGACTGTGTTGTCTTCCTTCCATTCCATGCTTTGGTCCTTTTTGTCCACAAAATAGGAATCTAATGTTTGATTGCTGTGGTTGCTTTGCTTCCTTTGCCTGCTCATGTTGCTAGTCAGTTATTTGGCTTTTGGGCTCAGTAGTAAAACTCTACTTTCAGAAGGGAGAGCTCTGTCTGAAATTGCTGGGGTTTTTGCAGCTGTCAGAGTTATTAGGAGGCTACTGATTTTTTCCAGCCCCAACCAGCTTTGGCTCACTGAAAATGCACCTCAGGACCACCACCCAAGACCACCACCAATCCAGGCAGCTCTAGGCAAGAGCATTTAGCCTCTGAATTATAAGTTGACCCCCCTGCAATCTGCAGGCTGGGAACTTCTGCTGCTGCTTCAGATTGGTACTAGCTCTGACTGCAGTTTGACCAGATCCTCTTCCCCAAATTTAGCCGAGTGCCACTAACCTTTTCCCTTTATCCTTGGCTCTTGTTGATTGGTGATTCTGGATGTCACTACAGCTGCTGATAATTCATACTCCTGAATACAACAGCTGCAGCTTCTCCTGGACACGTTGGGGCTGAAACATCATGGGCCTGGGCTCTGCTTCAATGCATGCTGCGATGACTGCCTGCCAGTCTGCCTTCAGCAGGAACTTTGTTATTTTGTCATTTTTGTGGAGTCTGTAGCTCTAAAATTTGTTTAGAGTCATATTTTATAGGTATTTGAAGTGGTTTGGGGGGGAGCTTATGGAGTTTTAGTGTTTCTATGCCACCATCTTGACTCTACCCCAAGATTTCTACATAGATAGAATGGATTATTTGCAAAGTTCTGAAGGAGATGTGGACAAAGTGAATAAACCATGCCAGGAGTGGGAAATATTCTATTCCCCAAAGTTCTTGTACAAGGTCGTTCATGTTATCACATAGTTCATTTTACTGTTTGAATCAATCTATGACCAAACTAATATCTGCCACATACAAATAATGCAATGTTGCATTGTTATTATATTGTTCTCACTTTATGCAATGATTCCTTCTACATGTACTTATTGTAGAGTAGATAATAACATTCAGTCATTTGTCTTAAAAGAGTCCTAAATTAATATTTGATTTACTCTACATTAGTTTTCTTCCTTTTGGATTATTCATTTGGTATGAATGAGAATATATGCTACGTGAATTAAAAAAAAATAACTCTCTAGTTCATCAAGGAGAAGTCTTACTGGTCAATGACATGTTTCCTTACATAAGACATTCCATATACTACCTTTATCTCTTTGCATGGGTTGCCCCTCATACCTGGAATGAACCCATCTCTCCCCATCTCCATCTTTTAGATTTCCAGCTCTTTTCAGAACTCAACGTGTCACCCCTAACAGGAAACCTTTACTAATTCCATCAGACTGCTAGTAAGTCTCACATTCACCTTGCTTTTATTTTCTATGTCTTAAAAATGTATTCATATGTACACATGTTATTGACCTGGGGTAAAAAAAAAAAAGTAAGATCTTGGAAGGCAGGATCCATTCTGCTTTTGTCTTTGTTCCAGTAAACACTAGAGGCTTGGCATGATGTTGGTGCTTAATAAATGCTTATTGATTTGATTTATTGACATGGTGTCCAAAATATCATGGCTTCACATGTTTTCATGGGAATAGACCATATCTAGAAGGCAGAACATCTGATCTGGATTTGGAACTTGGTCTTTGCTATTCATTTTGAGATTTTTATCATCATAAGAGAATGATTTAGACATGTCTGTTTTTCCTTTCTTAACATTAACTTCACTTCCAAAGACTTCAGCAGCAAATGCATTTGTATTCTAATTCGTTGTTTACACTAAATATCTTTCAAAAGGCTCTCTCCTCTTTCGTTATAGTTCTTGATGGGTTGTCACAAGGTATTGGCTAATGTGTCTGAAAGTTTTGAACATGTTTCCAAATAGAATTTAAGATCTTTTGGAGATTTTGGATGGAAATTCTCTTAGATACATTTAAAAGAAATTCTATAGTATTATCAGATGAATGGAAGTTCTTTCAATATATCTTTTTGAGCTTGCCAAAATAATTTTCCATAACAAAGCAGCTTAGAATCAACTTTTGGCTGCTATCTAAAAAGTATTTGGTAAGTTCTGAATGTCCTGAGGAGATATCAGTCCAATACATTTAAAACAGCTCTAGGTAGTATTAAATATCAGGGAGTACACTTGCCAAAGGAAAACAACAACAACAACAACAAAAACTCAGGAAATACATAAACACAATGACACAAAAAAACTTTTTATGCACAAAAAATCAGATTTAAACAATTGGGGAAATATTAATTGTTCATGTGTAAGCAGGGACAATATAATAAAAATGACAATTTTATCTTAACTATGTTTATATTAGGTGCCAATTAAATTCAGAGTCAATCATGCCAGAATAGTCTAACTAAACATAGCATTAATGTCATCAGTGAAGAAAGGTTAAAATGATACCTGTTGGAAAACTTTTGTTTTTAGAATAATACTTTATAAAATATTTTTGGCAAAAAAAACCATCTCCCATCTCCGTAAAGAACTGTAATGATTACAGAATTAATTTTTACTATCTTTATATTTTCAAACATGTTTACTAAATTTATTCATACATACTTTGTCAACTTTTTCAATTGAGCCAGATAATTAGCTTGAGCTGTGACTTTATTTTGCTTTTATTAAAGAGGAGGTGGCAGTGATTTTATAGGTGGTGTTCTCTGTAATGACACATCATTAATTGACAGCCTCCCTCATTTTTTCAGGTCAGTCCAGGGAATGTTTATTAATCATTTGCCTTTTGGAGGGTACTCTGCTAGGTAGTTAGAGAAAAATTAACATAAATAAGACAAGGTTAAATCCCTTGAAGAGATTAAAGTCTAATAAAGGAGCTAAATCCTGCAGTAATAAATACAGTACAAAGACATCTATAAGAAGTGGTTAAGAGAGGTAAAAGGTAGATGGTTTAGTGGAGAGAGTGCTGGCTTGAAGCCAGGGAAGATATAATTAGGTCTAAATTCTGCCTCCAACATTAACTGGATGCACGGCATTGGTAAGTCACCTGATCTCCCTATGCCTCAATTTTCTGATCTATAAAATGAAAAGATTAGAGATAAACTCTAAGACTCTTTCTGGGGCCAGTGTTTCTACCAAGATTTGGCCACTACATTTAAACATAAACGTTAAGGAAGAGGAAAGTGTCAAAAGATAATGCCAAGATTTTAAGTCTGACCGTTTAACCAACAGAAATAAGGTAGATTTTGCAGGGCATTGATTCAAACTTGAATGTATTGAATTTGAGATGTTGGTAGCACTTCCAGGTGAGATATTAAGTAGAAAACTGGAAATATAGCTCTGGAGTATGTGAAAGAGTTTAGGACTGGAAAGAGATTTGGGAAGCATTCACATATAGGTAACAGTGGGAACCAGAGAAAGCACAAAGAGAAGACTTGGAGATAGGGCCTTGGAGAATACCTTTATTGAAGTATGGGAGGAAGAAGAGAGCCTATGGAGAAGGTAGTTCATGGCTTTAATATGTTGTAGATAGAGTCTATAAAACAAAGAATAATCAAAAATGGAAATTTATGCATTTAGATGTCCAGAGAAGTGCCTCAAGAGTCCTTGAGCTTCAATCTTATTTAACCTCATAATGATTTAGAAGGGAAAAGTAAATAGTAGTCTAATGAAATTTGTAGATGGATTCAAATTAGTAGGTGTTGCAATAACCATTGAGAATGGAGAAATAATGAGAATAGACCTAGGAAACTGAGAACTACGAATAAATCTATATCCACAATGAATCATCCTAGAAAACTAAGTCACTATAAGGCCTCTGGAATATAGATTCCCATCACATAGAAGCAAGAAGTGGAGAAAATGTCCTTCAGTAAAGATATTTGTGGGCAATAATAGATTGAACAACCAAATTCAGTGTCCCTTCTTCCATTCCTTTTACATGCAAGGTACTGTGCTGGGTACTGAAGCAGGAAAACCAGCACCACCACCATCATCTCTGTCCTTATGTTTCTTCCTGTAAATTTTCCAAAATTATAGCATATATTAAATTTAGATTCTTAGACATCCATGAGAAATGAAAAGAGCTAAGAGAATTTACATTATTTAATTCTTTGAAATTAGGCCTGCAGTGCCTAGTGCAGAGTCTGATACATAGTAGGTAATTGTTGATTGATGTGTAATGTGATAGAAGGGATATTTGAATTGAGCATTATGAATGAATAAAACTTCCACTAATAGGGATGCAGTGGGCATGGCATAGGCAGCACAGAGAAAGACAGGAGTAAAAAAAAAATGAAAGTGCAGAAAATGTGAAAGGGACTGCTAAATTCTGCATAGGAAGCTTGGGTTCAAACTGTGGAAGGCGTTGAGTTTCAAGCCGAAGTTTGTCCTCTATCCAATAGGCATGATGAAAATATTTTTAGCTCTGGAATAGTGTAATTAAAGCTATGTTTTTAGGATTATGACTGACCTGAGTGTGGGAATGGATCTTAGGAGAGTGGGGATAGATTGTAGGTGAGTAGATTCATTGTAGATGCTTTTACAGTAGTGAAGGAAGGAGGTAGTAATAAGGACCTGAACCAGAGTGGTGACCATGTAAATAGAGACAGATAAAAGAATATTTGAAAATAATTGCATACAGGATGACCAGGGAAAGAAGAGGCTATGAGCTTGGGATATGGGGAGAATGGGAGTAACAGGAACAGATAGAAGGAATCTCGGGGTAACAGTGGGTTGCTGAATTTCTTTTTTTAAGACAATGACTGAATCTATACTCAGACCATGATAGAATCATACAGGTGTTTACTCGGATTTATACCAAAATGCCAAATGACCTACATATACATACATCAGCACTGAATCTTATTTTGGTACCATGCTCAAAATATCTTCAGTTTACAAGACTTTAAAAACAAATGTACCATTTAATGATATTTTTTAAATCCTAAAAATTTTGTGAACATATGCCTAGGCCTATATATGCATATGTATGTTTACATTAGCATTCAAGTTATAACCTAAGATATTGTAATAAAATTAGTAAAATGGGAAAGGAAAATAGGGCCTGAAACCATGATTTCCTCTATTCAGCAAATTCCCAAATGAAGAACATCCCTCTTCCAGTGCTGGTCGACCTCTTTTCTACAACTTCTAGCCTTAGAGAATTGCCTGAAGTGCTTAAAGGTTAAGGACCTTGCCAAATGCTTCACAATCTTATGAGTCAGATGCAAGGCAGTAAAGGAAAAAAAAGTCCTAATAGGATAAATATTAAGAAAGATACTTTGAGTGTAAGAACAAAGTGATTAACTTTGAAGCAGTAAGCTCTCTCTTGCCCATATTATTATCATGTTGATTCAAGTTTCTATTTCTTGCCAGTGATCCAAATTTTACGTTATAGATTTCTATACAAGTTAATTAATTTTAAATTTAAAAGTAGGTGAAGTCAATTGAGAATAGAATTTCTGTCATGCATTTTATTATTGAAATCTAACTTATCTCTTTTCTGTGCCTTCTAATATTTGAGAAGTTGGTATTTAGTCATTTTTCAGTCATGTCTGAGTCTTCAGGACTCATTTGGGGTTTTCTTGGCAAAGATACTGGAGTGGTTTGTCACCCTCCAGCTCATTTTATGGATGAGGAACTGAGGCAAACAGAGATAAGTGACTTATCCAGGGTTACACTGCAAAAAAAAAATCAGAGGCTGAATTTGAACTTACAAAGATGAGTCATCCTGACCCCAGACCTGATGCTATATCCACTACACCACCTAGCTGCCCTAATATTTGAAGAGACAGTTGTTTAAATTATGCCAATTCCAACCTCTCTATCACATATATATATATATATATATATATATACATATATATATATATATATATATATATAATTAAAAATCTTTATGGGCTTTTCATTAATGAAAATTTTGGTGAGCCTCTTGTGTGTGGTTTGTGGTTTCTCCTTCATTCTTAAAGAGGACCATCACATAAGTGAGATGATGACATGACTTGCAATTGAATTGGATTTGAGAATTAGGACTGTGGAAAGTCACCAGCTTCACTTTCTCCTCTAGAGCCATCTGGATCCAATGGCAAGATATAGATCAAGATGACTGGAGAGGGCCCAGGATGCAGTGGGAGACCTTGGCCTTTTTAAGCTAAGGTCTTTTCCAGTTTTGTCTTCAAGTGAGGCAACACCCATTCTCTGAATAGGTCTCTTTAAGAAATGGGTCAACAGATGGACCCTTTACCAAATAAGAAAAATTGACCTCGTAGGGGAAGACCCTCAGGATTGCTGGCCAAAGAGTAAGCCTCTCCATGATTGTTACAGAAGGCATAAAAAGCTTTTGAAGTCACCTACTTAGTCCCATGGTCTATGAGTCTTTCCTTTGGAATAATAATAGAATAACATGAAAAATGTTTTAAACAGTTTCACTTGAACTCTTTGTTAAAACAGAACAGTAACCAAACTACATAATGATCTATTAAGCCTTAATTAGTAACAAAGGCTTTTTTCTCCTGTTACAGAAAAAATATATTTATGAATTTAATCTTCAGTTTTCCCTCTTAATTTCTTTCTTTTGAAGTTGAATTAAAAAAATAGCGTTTATTTAGCACTTTAAGATTTGTAAGACACTTTACATATGTTATCTCATATAACCCTCACAATAACTCTTTTGTGATAGGTGCTATTTTTATCCCCCTTTTACTGATGAAGAAACTGAGTCACAAAAAGTTTAAGTGACTTAAGTGTTCAGGGACAAACAGCTAAGTCTTTGAGGCTGGTATTGGACTAATTTCTGATGGACTCAAAGTATTCTACTTCATGTGACAAGTGTTTTCATTTGAGTTTCCAGTTTTACAAGGAGCTTATGCAAATTTTTGTGATCCCAGCACACTTAATTGTTTCTAGGAGTAGCAAACTTAAATTTTAAAAGACGAGTCTCATCCAGGGAAAGAAAAAACAATCCGAAATACCTTTATATTTCCCTTGAACATATCTTCAGATTGTGTACTTCTTCAAGAGTAGTAATATGCAAGCTTAACTCCTATATCCAGTGTTTAAAACAGTGCCTGCCATATCATAAGTCCTCAATGAGTGCTTCGTGACAGCTGATATATAGATGTATTCTTTTTGTTTTTCCTGTTCTGAAAGAAAAAAACTGGAAAAAGTTCCATTTTAAGAATGAATAAAATTTCTGTTCAAAACCATAACATGTTGTAAACTGAAAAAAGGGTTTTTAACTACATTTCAGACACAATTCCTCTAAGTAGAATTGTTTGGATGCTTTTCTCTAAAACTAAACTTTTTCCCGACCTTTTATCTCAGCTTTCAAGTATACTGTCTTTTAATTGATTACAGGAAACCTTGAAAATGTGAAAGAAGCAGTTTGTTTAATTCATTTGTGGGAATGATCTCCATCTTATGTCTATCGACTTCTCTTTTGCACCTGTGGTGAGGTTGGAATGCATGATACAGCACTGACATTATCTTCTTAGTTAAAGGCAATCTCCTGCTTGAGCTTTAATTAAAAAAATGAACGAGGCTGGGACCCTCTACTCAATTTAAAGAGCTTCGGTTTAACGTATTCACACATTTCCCTGCTGTTTGCTATCTTCTCTATTAGAAAAGCTATTCAATTTCTAACAGAGATAATTAATCACTCCAATGGACAAAAAAAGGGGTGGAGGGAAGGAGGAAGAAAAGAATTAGTTCTTTATAGGTATTAGAATTTCTTTATTATTTGAACAGCCACATATATCACTGGGAAACTTGTTTTTAAAAACATAATTTCCTTAGAATTGAATTTCCTTTATGTTTGATATTTCTATTACTATATTTTCATTACAAAGGATGTTGGCATAAAAGATGCTACATTCTGCTGAAGAATGTGAGGTGTTAGGAATTGTTATTAGTTAAGTAGGTGAAGGTAAACTTACAATAAAAATGCCTTCAGATCTCCAAAATGTTCCTTTTCAGGACACTGGAAATATTGAAGTGATTTAATTTCACAATCGATAAACAAATTATTTTCTGAAAAACTCTTGAGGATCAAGACTGTGTTTTTAATCTCGATGGCACTTAGCATCTCATTGACTCTCAAAGATCTGAATTTCCTCCATGCTTTTACCAGCTCCACTGGGCCAGATCACAAACCTTTAACACTGGCCCATAGCCTTTATGAGTTGCTATGCTAACTTAAGTTGGCCTATGGATAAGTAGGACTTAATGGGAACATTGAGGTTCCTGGAGAGTAACATTACAGTGGGTTCCCATGTAATCATCCCCATCCCGCCAAGCATGAGCCAAGATGACTTGGCTTTAATGCTTTCCGGACTCTTTGTTTTTTGTCTTAAGGGCTTACCTTTGCTAGGTCTTGGGGTATAAAGTACAGTGTATATTTATATGGTCTCCTACTTATGGGTTGCTATACGTTATTCATGGGGCAATGATCATGCAAGGCATTTCTCATGTGTATAGGAAATCCAAACCTATTTCTTGTCCACTTCTTCCTTTACATTTCAACTCCTACTGAATGTGGGATAATGTCTCTAGTCTCTTTAAAAAGTCAGGGACCAAATCCCTGACTTTATGGGCATTATTTATGGGTATTAGACATACAAACAAGGGTGTAGGTGACTGTCACATTTTGCATTTATTAGCACAGAGATGTCCATAAGAAGGCAAAGGAGTAGGAAATATATAAGTTCCACCTAGATTTTGCTCGAAGCAGAGAGGGTTTCTCCTGTTTCTTCTTACTCAGCAAGAAGGAAGGAAGTTAGTAGCAAGGGTTCCTCAGTTGCATTGGGGATTTGGGACTTTGAGCAAGTCTCCATAGCTGACAATGAAAAGATGAACACCACATAAATTCAGCAGTTCAAACCTCTCCAGTATATTAGTCAGCTCATGTCAATCTTTGAATGTTCTATGCTGTTACAATTACCACCATTGTACATCAGCAGTTCATCAGAGTCCCAGCAAAAGGAGGAGTGGAGTAGGTGGGAAGACATCATATGATTGGACACATATATTTGTTTATACCCTTCACTTTGTCTAAATGGTATACAAGATGACCAAGTTAATAAAAACCACCAGAATTGTGGGGGCAGAAACCATAGCCATACGCAGTATTTGGCATTTCAGTGACAATGATATTGGGCACTGGTCTAAGAGTTCATGGCTTGTATCAAAACAAGTAAACAAATCTAATTTTCACCAAGTGGCCAAAACATGGATGCTTAAATAGGAACCGATTTAAGGTCTATATATTCCTAAGCCAGGAAGAGTAAAAAAGATTGTGTGTTTATTTGTGTGCATGTGTGTGCACATGTGTGTGCATGTAAGAGAGATAGAGACAGAGAGAGAAAGAGAGAGAGAGACACAGAGAAAGATAAAAAGAGAGAAAGAGGACAAAAGAAGGAAAAAGGAACAGAACGTAAAAAGAAATGACAGGACCTGGAGGGCAAAAGCCACTTTTAGAAATGCCAGACCCTAGGAAGATATATTATTAGTTCAAAAATTGTGGAAAATATAAAGAGGAGGGAACATTCAATTAAAAGTATTAGGAGGCTGTAGAAGGAACTACATTTCTGGGGCCCAAGAATTGTCCCTGGAGACCCTATCCTGTCATAACAGACTTTTCATTAAAGACTGGCGAGAAGCAAAACATATCTTGCCTAATGGTTAAAGTAGAAGTAAGTCTTAGGTTGGACAAAATAGTTCTATGTAAGCGTGCTTTATGATGATTAACCTGCCTAGACATAGAGAGTATTCTGCTTTCACATGGCACTCTAATGAAGTGGAAATCAAACTCTTAAGTGCTAGACTGTTTATATAACTTAGATAATTCATTATATTATAGAAAATATATATATGGTATTATAGAAAATACACTCAATTTGACATCAGGTAATCTGGGTTACCTACATACCTTTGTCATTTACTGATTAGAGCATGACTAAGGAAAGTCATATGTCCCTTCTGAGCTTCAGTTTCCTTATTCACAAATTCAGGATAACATTTGTACACTACTTAACTGAGTTGTTAGGAACAAAGATGCTTTTCGAAATGTAAAAGTACTGTATCAGTGAGCTGCTGTGATCCCAAGTTTAGGTTCTAAAGCAGGGGTAGAGAAACTGTGACCTTCGAGGTCACATATTGTCTTCTTGGTCCTCATATGTGGTTTTTTTTTTATTAAGTTCAAATTTACAGAACAAATCTTTTCATTAATGAGATTTGTTCTGTTAAGTTTGGATTTAGTCCAAGGTCTGCACTTGAGGACCTAGAGGACCACATGTGGCCTTGAGGCAGAAGGTTCCCCACCCCTGGTCTAAAGTGAATTGTCTAGCTAAAAAAACCCAATCTCCCAAAAAAACCTTAAACCCCTCACTTTTTAATTCTGGGAATCCTGTTTTCTTTATCATTTTATAGATTTTTAGTGTGTTTGTAATTGTTTTGAAATTTCTCCTCCCACCCAAAAACCCCTTCCCTATAAGAAAGTAGTAAAATTAAACAAAACCAAAATGACACATTAATGACTTCTGACATTTTATGCTTCATTCTTTACTCCTCTACCAAAAGAAGTAAATTTATCAGTAGTCCTTTGGATTCAAGATTAGTTATTGCATGGATGTCAATACTGATATCTTTAAATCTTGTGTTCTTTTACATTGTACTCATTACATATATTGCTTTCTAGTTTTCCTTAGACTGATCCAGACTTCTCAAGTGTTTGAGACACTATTGCCCTCTCTTCCTTGATATTCTTTTCTTTCTATGTTTTGGTGATATTAATACTCTTGGTTCTCCTATCTGTCTGAACTCCTCTGTGTCCTTTGCTAGATTATCATTTGTGATTTGACTGCTAACTTTTGGATATAAGACTCTCTCCTGGGCTCTCTTCTCATCTCCTTCTATTCTATTTCAGTTAAAGATCACTATTCCTTTGGTTTCAATTATCATCTACATTTGGATTTATGCGTCCAGCTATAATATCTCCCAGTGTCAAGTTTCCTACATCCAACTGCCTATTAGACATTTCAGACTGAATGTCTCATAGATATCTTAAATTCAAAGTGTCCAAAACTAATCTTATCATCTTACCTGCCCCCTCCCCCAAGCCTACCTCTATTCCTAACTTCCTTATCTCTGTTGAGGGTGCCAATGCTGTCTCAGTTACCCAGGTTTGCAGTGTAGGTATCATGCTCAACTTTTCAATTTCTCTCACTTCCAATGTACAATCTGTTTTCAAGTTTCTACTTGTGTGACATTTCTCATTTGTGTCTCTCTTCCCCTAACACTACAATAACCCTGGTGTCCTCATTACTTTATACCTGGACTACTGTAGTGCTCTGCTAATTTGCCTCTCCACTTTATGTCTCTCCCTCCTCCAATCTCTAGTCCATCCACCTGTCAATTGTTCTATTTTTTGTGTCTTTTTTCTCTGAATTTGCAGGGCATGAGTGAAACTTACTTCATAATTTTATGTAGAACAAACTATGTATTTTATCTTTTCCCTTGTTTGGTTAAGGATTCTTCCTTTAGCCAAAATTTTGAATGATTTCTCCTCTTTTCCTGTACTTTTAAAAATGAAGTGACAAGTGACATTTTATATTCAGGAATAGATTTGGAGTTTCCGGTGGTATATGATATAATGTGCTGATCTGCACCTATTTTGTTCTCAACTGCCTTCTTACAATTGAAAAAAAGTCTAGTTGAAAATGGGATTTTTCCCATGGCAGTTCATGTGTTAGGGTATATGAAATATCACACTACTGTTCTTGATAATTTTTGAATATTTTAAATTACATTTACTCACTGATCTACTTTTCTATTTTTTGAAATTATTATCACATTGGTCTGATAGTTATCCTACAGAATAAACCTCCCTAATTGAAAGTCAGTGCTTATACAAAATATGAGATAAAAAACATCTAAGGTAAAGAAAACTAAGATAAATCATCACTAATCTTTTGAAGAGTTATTATAGCCTCTTGTGTGTATTTGTTAGCCCTTCCCTATTGTCCTTAAAAACAGATTTGATAAATATTTCTAATGTCATTCTCTTGAGAGGCCATCCCCAAATGCCATACATATGATATCTTGAATAATAGCTTTATCATTATCAATGTACAACATATTTGTATAAATGAAAATGTAAATTATGAAAAATAAGTGTCAGTATTAATAATTGTGTTGATAACAGAAGGTAGATATTTATTTTCAGGCATCATGAAGTATTTTGTAAGAAATAAAGAAAATCCTCTTAGAATATAAAAAAAAACCTATTGCCTAGCAACCAAGGTGGTTTATATAATAGCTTCTAATAGATACAAAGGTAGGCAAATATATCCTTACTAAATGAATCATTTACATTTTTATTTTTAAATATGTTTTTATTTATATCATCTATTTCTTACATTACCAAAATATCCCATATATCCCTCCCATGACTCCTCCCAGAGAATAATCTCATATGACATAGTACATTTTGGAAAGGAAAAAGGAAAAAAAAATCATCACAATGTATTGATACAGTAAAAAAAAAACACACCCAGACATGTGTAGGGTATAACACTTGTAGATTTTCACCTCCATGAAGGGGTAGGTTGGGCATATTTTTAATATACTTCTTCATTTGAGTGCTCATTTGAGGTTTACAATTTGTTATATTTACCTGTTTTAGTGTGTTATTCTTTTCACTTAAATTAATGTTTTCTTTGCTCCTCTTACTTTACTCTGCATCAGTTAATATAGATCTTTCCATACTTCTATGTATTCATCACACACATAATTTGTTGTATAAGAGTAATGTTCCTTCACATGCACATACCACAATTTGTTTAGCCATTCTTCAATTATTAAGCATCTACTTTGTTTCTAATTTTGAGCTACTATAAAAATACTGCTATAAATAATTTGGACTATATTGACTATTTTTTCTTATAAATGACCTCTTGGAATATAAACTTAGTAATGGAGCTCCTAGTTCAAAATGTCTGGCCATTTTATTCTTGTTATTTACATAAATCCAAATCTTTTTCCATAATGGTTATAGCATTTTGCAGCTCCACCAGCAGTGTATCCATGTGCCTATCCTTCCACAAGCCCTTTAATCTCTCTGTCTCTCTCTGTCTCTGTCTCTCTCTGTCTCTCTGTCTCTCTCTCACTCTGTCTCTCTTTCTCTCTCTCTCTCCCAAGTAATGCTAATTAATGATGATGACAATGATAATACCTAACATTTATATAGTGCTTTCTCTGTGCTAGATACATTATACAAACACTTTACAATTATTAAACCATTTGATCCTTACAAACCATTTAATCCCTTCCCCTTTCTCCCCTCCCCTCCCCTTTCTGTTTTTGCAATATTTATTCATTGATGCTTGAACTCATTTACTAGTTCTGGAGCCCATATTTTCTTCTGTTATTGTTTTTCCTATTGATATTTCTGTTTATGTTCAGGGTCTTTGTGTTTTCTTCTTTCTGAAATCTTTGTTACTTTTAGTATCCCTCCCCTTGCCTTATTTGTTCCTCATTTCCTAACTCCCTCCCCTATGATCATGGCTTCCTTAAGTGACAAGATCTCAGCCTCTTGCCACAATAGCCACTTCATAGATCACCATCCTAGATCTCTGCCACAGTTGACTATTGTATGATCAGAACTAGTACCAGCTAGATTCCATGTTTTCTTCCTTAGACTTGGTGTAGTGCTGAACAGTGACTCATCCTAGTCATATATCCTACTTACTCAGTTCCTAAGTTCTCTTGCCCACCACAAACAGTTAAGATCCTACTTCTTTTTTGCTTCTAAAGTTCTGTGGTCTAGTTGAAATTGACTCTCTAAAACACAGGAAAGAGGAGGGGATGAGGAACATGGGTGAGGATTGATATAAGCCTGTGTCATGTCTTTGAATCTACTAGTACAGCCTTACTGCCAATAGTATGGGAGGTAAAGGAGGTATGCTCAATGAGCCCAGGGCCAGTAAATATTAGTTGCTCAGTTTTGGGGGATTTTTCTTCAACTTTCTCTTGGATTTTAATATTCTACCAGAGGTTCCCAAAGTTATTTGGACTACTGCCTCTGTTAAAAAAAATAGTGCCTCCTTGGAAATCTACTTTCTTTAAGCCTTTAGGTTTTTTTTAAATTTGCATAATGGAGGGAAAGGGAGGGGAGAAAATTTGAAACTCAAGGGATTGTGGAACTGAATCTTGTAAATTAAAAGTAAATAAACTGCTGGAGAGGATGTGGAAAAATTGGAACTCTAATGCATTGCTGGTGGAGCTGTGAACTGATACAACCATA
>CM053600.1:149159679-149224555 GCA_028646575.1 Pseudocheirus occidentalis | reverse complement strand
ATGAATTGATGCTGAGTGAGAAGAGCAGAACCAGGAAAAATTTGTACACAGTCACAGATACATCATATGTGTGACGGACCAATTTTGAAAAACTAGACTCTTCTCAGCATCACACAGTTAAAAGACAACTATACAAGTCTCAGGATGGAAGGAGATGTCTACATTCAGAGAAGGATCCAGAAAGATCAGAGTTTAAACGGAGACTGAAGCAATACATGCTATCATTCTTTTCAATGTTTGGCTTTTGTTTCTCTTTTCTCATTGTTCACTCCATAGGCTATAACACCTATACAACCAGACGATTGTACAATGTGAAGTAGTTTGCAGATCCTATACATGATTGTTTGCCACCATGGGGGGGTTTAGTGGGGGATAGGGAGGAAGGGGAGAAAAATCGATAACTGAAGTGACTATGGAACAGAATCTTGTAACCTAAAAGTAAACAAACATGTCAATTAAAAAATAAAAAAAAGTAAAAAAAAGTAAATAAACTAGTCAATGAAAAAAAATTTGCATCATTTCAGACTACTGCTCCCCCCGATTATTTGAGCTCTTTCTCCTGGGGGTGATATCACCCACTTTGGGAACCTCTGTCACCAAGACCATGGACATAACTAATGTTGCTTCATCTTTGATGCATAATTTCTGTTTTGGTGAGGTTTGAGAGGCTTTGTGTATGTGTATGCATGTGTGTGACTGCATATAAATATGCATTTATCATATATGTGTGTATCTCTCTCTTTATATATATCATAATATTTGACTTTGTAGTCTCAAAAAGATTCAGTAACCTATATTCTACATGACTCATGATCATGTTGTAAAATATGTCCTTTTATTTTACAGAAAGATAAAATCTTCTGATATAAATACTCTGTACTATTTTTGAGATTTCTCATTCTCAGTCAGTGGGACTCTCAAAAGATAAGTTATTCATTGTCTTGTTATAAATAGTGAAGAGTTAAGGGAAGTGGAAAAATAAACCATCAGCAATCATATCATGCTAGTATATAGGTTGTCAGTGGGTTTCTCCTTGATTGAGGAAATCTTTTTTTTTAGAACATTATCCCACTTTACCAATGGCCTGAGGGTAATATGGTTTTTATGAAGTTAAAATTCAGATTAGAATCTCTTATCCTTCTCTTTAACACATGGTGACTCACTAATAGTCTTCATGATATTAAATAAATCTGTTATTTAATTGAGGCAATGCATGTGGATAGTGAAATTCTAATGTGATAATTGAGTCTCAGAAACATGTTTTCTAGACATGAAAATTATATGATTGAATTTCATTAAATTCTCAGGTCTTTCTATTTAAACAGCTTTCTGTCACTGAGATAAATGTGGTCTTTTCATCCAAGACTCTTTTTTTAAGTTCAGTAATTACAGGTAAATATGACTAATATTAATGTCTTCCTATTTCAGTGATATAATTTAAACCTAGCCATGTATTAGGCTTCTTTTGGAAATATTGGCTGGTCATTCTAAATTAAATGAATTTATAGTACACATAAACTGTATAGGATTTTGGATGTAAACTTAATGCTTGCTATTTATGATTTCTGAGATCAGCTTTTGTATTGGTGACATCACTGTTCTTACATTTTATGTAGACAAATGGATTGGTATTTTCTTCTTTGCCTTTTAAAAATTCATTCTTCCTTAAAGTATATAGAATGCTTTTCCTCCTACAAATATCCTGAGAATTAGTACCTCATTGACCTCAAAACGCTATCAGTTCAATAAGGACCCCAATTGTAGTTTTTTCTTCCAAAGAATTTTGAGTTTTTTTGACAAGTGCTCAGGAGCAATCTTTTTTTTTGTAGGATAATTTGTATTTATTTCCTCATTTACCATGTGAGATACTGGGATATTAAACTCCAAATATGATGTTTTCATTGTCGATGAAGAAACTAATTCATTGTCGAAATCTAGGCAGATCTTTCCCATCTTAGTGGGTTCATTGCTATTTAAATTCCAATCTTAAATGCCCTCAGGATAATTTGTCTTTTTTAGGCCTCTAACCAAACTTTGTGTCCAATTGTTTGCCTTTTTCTTCATTTTCCACAAGCCTCTTCCATAATATTTTGCAAACATGTTCATATTGTAAGGCATAATTGCCTTACAATTAAAAGGGAGATTAAGTATTTTCTGGCTGAGATAGTTTCTTGGTTCTTTTGACTTTTTCACTATGTTTATTGGTTTATATTGTTCTTCTTTCCTTAGGAAGAGATATTTTGTGTCAATGTATATTTCTTTATCCTTTTACCATATGTTTGGTATCAATAATTGATTAAAAGATGATATTAGGGTTGCTTAAATTGTCTATTGCGTATTTTTCTCATTTAAAATATATTTTTGTTCTTTTCTCTCATGAATTAGCATTCGGACTCTACACAACTGATTCAGAAATGACTTTGACATTTGGAACCAGTTATTTCCTCTCTAATAGAATATCACAAATTTTATTCTCCTGTGATATTTTTTATTAACTTGTGTCTTCCCAGTCTTCTCAAAAAAAACCATGATAGTATAAAATTGTAATAATATAGCAACAGCAACATCTTTCATATAATACTTTAAGGTTTTCAAAGGGCTTTACAAATATTATTTCATTTCTATCTTCATAGCAGACTTTGAATGTGGGTGATATTATAAAATTATATGCATTTTATACATAAGAAAACTGAGGGAGACAGCAGTTAAGAAATCTGTCTAGATTTACAGAGCTTGTAACTGTCTGAGCTCAGATCTGAACTTGGGTCTTATTGACTCAAGGACTAATGCTCTATCCACTCCATCGCCACTCCTCTGTAGTATTTAATACTTTGTCTTCTCTGATTTCTTACACCTGAACTATATTTTCTACCATATTAAAAAAATTTTTTTTCTACACATCAACCTTTGAAATAAAATCATGAAAAATTAAAATATATGTGGATTTATTTGGAAGTTCTTATCAATTTCTTCATCGAATTTCTCCTTGTCACATTCTGCAAGTGATATTTGCACAATTGTAGCTATCTTCATAGGGGTCTTTTTGCAAATCCTTATCAAGTAAAAAATGCAAAACGATGGTAATTTATTTCATGAAAATACACTTATTCTTGCTTTGGTGAGATCTGTTTCCTCTCTCCCTCTCTCCCCCCCTCTTTCTCCCTCCCTCCGTAAGTCCCTCCCTCCCTTCCTTTCTCTTTCTCTCTCTCTTCTTCTCCCTCACCCCTCTCTCTCTTATCTATCTATCTATTTATCTATCTATCTATCTATCTATCTATCTATCTATCTATCTATCTATCTATCTATCTATCTATCTATCTATCTATCTATCATCTCTACCAGTCTCTAACCATCTCTAAACCTTATTAAACTTCTATACATAGAAGTTAGATGCTGAGATTCTGAAAAATGGAGAAAACATTTTAAATAATGGAGGATCATGGAAGGCAGTGGCACTTAAATTTGACCTTGAAGGAAAAAAAAACCATTAGTGGGCTCAGTTTGGGAAGGAGTCCTTTGCAATAATGGAAATTATTGTGGGTAAATGTAATAGAATAGGAAAATGATAAGATGAAGGAACAACAAGCAGCCCGATTTGAAGCGGATGTTAGCAAGGAGAGTAGAACAAGTCAGAAGAGTTAATGGATTATGTAGATGATAAACCTCACAAGTTGTATTATAATATTCACCCTAATTTCATTTACCCACATTCAATATTGCTTATCCTAGTAATTTGGAGCTGATGTTACTGACAGTGATTACTATTTTTGTGTAAGATATTGGCTTGGGACCAATTCAGAGTAAACATTTTCTAGAACATATGTGTAAAAATTGTTCTTTGATTTGTAGCCGTAGCTTTGTTCCCAAAACTGGAACTCTAGGGCAGTGAACTCAGCCTGAGGAGCATTAGGTGGCTTTGTGCCAGGTTTCTTCCCAGCTGGTCATAGCTATTCCATGCTGCTTGCAGCTGAGGTTCAGAGCCATCCTCGACTGTTTCTTCTGTCCTCTCTGTTTGGAGTATTTCCACTTCAGCTCAGTGTATGGAAATTTTGAAGTGTTCTTCACACACATTTCCTGTGTAACCTAATGGTATTTTGATGATCTTCACTTAAATGTGTCATTTATGTGGAAGATTAAAGAAGATATTTGATTAAAAGAGATATAATTGTGGGCCATTTGTATCTGAATATTGAAGTATGTTTTTAAAAACACCAATAAAATGGTCTGATAATTTCACATGAGAAGGAGTCTATTAATAAACAATCACTTTTTCTCTAATTTTACTTAGCCATTGGCTCATATTGACCTTGGGCAAATCCTTTCATTCTGTTTTGTTTTGTTTTTTTCCTATCATAGTTTTTTTTTCCCCATCATAGTAAGTGCTATCACGAGGAACAGGTTTGAATATCTATCTATATCCATATATCTATTTATATATGTGTGTATTCATGTGAATGATTCATACATAACAAACAGCGTCTGAACATATCCACTATACAATAAAACAAACCAATAAACAAACCTCTCAATGGCCCTTTGGAATTCCTTGCAATGTGATTTGTTTGGGATAATGATGGAAAGACTATCTAATATGTTGTGGGGGAAGGTGATTGTAATTCTCTAAGAAAATTTAAAATTTTAGATGAGGCTAGACCTAAGCAAAATGCATTTATAGATATCACAGTGCTAAATTGATTGGAATATGATTTAACCTATATAGGAAAAGACATACAAAAAACAGAATTCAAGGTTTTATCTGTGCTCACAGTGTTAGTATAACAGGTAGAATTAGAAAAAAATGAGTTTTAAAAAAATCTTTATCTTTTAGAAAGTCATGTAGAATTGTTGGAGCATTTCTTTGGCATTCTTAAAAAAAGTGTTTCCAACATAACAGCTTATATATGGCATTAAGCCAACTAAGCATGCACATATAAGAATCATTGTTATTCTTACAAAGCATATACACATTTAGAATGTGAAATAAAAGTCAGTCAAATTACTTAGCTATATTAAAGTCAGAATATCAGAGCCTGAAACCTTAGTATAGAAAATTCTAACTGTGTTCCACATGAATACTCTTATTAGGAACATGGGTTTGTAGGGTCATTGGTGTCACAATACCCTTAAAACAGCAGTCCTTAACCTGGAATCTATAGATAGATTTCAGGGTGTCCATGAACTTGGATGATGAAGAGTACATTGTTTTAAAATTAATTTCTACCTGAAAATTTAGCATTTCTTTGAAATGTGAAAGTGGTACACTGAATTCATCAGACTACTAAAAGCATCCACGACACATAAAAATGTGGACAACATTGGATTATCCCTTTCTCTTGTCATATAACTCTCTATGTTCTTTGTTGTTTGTATAAATATAGACAAGTTAATTACAATAAAAGAAACATTGTGACAACTTCTCAGCTTTGCAGTGGTGGTACTTTTTTGTTCACTTAACTGGAAGAGGAGATGGTCATGTTTTCAATAAGTTGCAATAATACTGGGTGAACAGATTTTATCCATACCTTGTATAATTTTCATAGTTGTGGCAAGTGAACAAAATTATTTCTGCTGCATAGAAAATGTCATTTATTTACTACAATGACTTAAAATGGTCAAGTCCAATGAAAAATGGATCTTTTAGAAATTGATCTATTATACTACCATTTAAGATCCATGATTTTATACTATATTCATATATGTTAAGAATTTAGAGGATAATTTGTGTTTGTTTTGTATTAAGTAATATTCAGGTTTCTGAGTCTGGAGTATCAGATAAAGTGTATAAGCTGGTGTTAATAATGAAATTTCAAGAAATCAGATAAGCATATGAATCTGAACTTTTAAAGTTAAATTAGAATGCTAGCAAAAAAAAAGAAAAGGTGACAGCAATGGATGTTAGGACATAAATTTATTCAGAAACTGGACGGTTTTTACCAGGCAGGCAAGTTACGACATGGAATTTAATAAATATTGAATAAAATAAGGAAGAAATGTGAATTTGATGAAGTTTGCAGGCAATTAGAGCAATTTATTTCACTATTAACATGACAAGCTCTAAATGGAAATCAGCTATGGATGAAAATGCAGCTTTATTGCCTGGTATTCACATTGCCATGTAATTAAATAATGAAATGGGGAGGGGGAACCAGAATGGGGGTGTACATGCTGCTGCCTTGGCAAGACAACCATCCATCATATGCCAGCTTGCTGCCATTGCAGTGTTGAGGCATTTTATTTGTGAGTGGACATACATTCATGGGAGGGAGGGAGCATGTGTGTGTGTGTGTGTGTGTGTGTGTGTGTGTGTGTGTGTGTTTTCCATAGGAAATATATTTCCCAAATGGATAAAAATCTACATTCCTTTTGTTGAAAATGCCAAAAACAATTAGGTAGTGGGCTTTGGGCAGGGACCTGAGGTGGATGTTTTATGGTTCCATTGAAGTGTAAACATTACAGAGCACTCTCATATATGGAAAGATTTATTCTTGTGGTAGAATGATTTCTTATAAAATTCTAAAATAGACATGGAGTTAAAATAGTGGTATGTACACACATACATGCAAAAATATGAGTAAGCACAGATATATACTCTTAGACACCCAGACACAAAGCTTGGTTGCTTATGAACAAGCAGCCAAAGAAAAAATATTTTAGACATTTGGCAGACATGTAGGCACAGCTCTGGGTCCAAAAGAAATAATTTTCATGATAACTGAGGGTATTTGGGGCTATTTTAAAACTATGTTATTTTTTCTGTATTACATTTTGAATTTCCATTGCATATACTACATATCTACTCATTCTGTGTGCTTATTCTGTCATCTATACATTCATCTGGAAAACTAGCAATATTTTAAAACTATAATGATAGCAAATGTGGTCTCCATTGATTGCATGTGTGTCTGTTCATTATAATACAATGCAATGACCTCCAGGTCTTTAAAAATTGGTTTATTAATTCAGATACAATCAGCGGAGATCATAGCATTTTAAGTTTCCTGTCCCCTGGCCTTTAATGTATTAAACTATAGTGAGGACCACCATTAGATAGTTTAAAGACAGGAGGTTGGTTATTTATTCTTTGTTCTTCAGGTAGTCTCTGTGGTTAAGGAAAGGTTATAACTATATTATGAATCCATGGAGTATTACCAACCATATCACAGGTGTATATTTATCATTTTGATTTCTAGACACTTGTAAAGTACATTTAAGAAAAATAGAGTATAGGTTTTCTAAAGAGATATATTTAGTTAAAATGATTGAAGCTTAGAAGTAGTTGTTTTCAAACTGATCATCACATATGTAAGTACTCTTAAAGAAAAACATAAACAGTCATTTATTAATCACCTACTAATATGCCAAGCACATAGACCAAAATGGAATAGTAACTATCTTCAAACCCTTTTGGGGGGAAGGCAACATGTACTAACATTAGTATACAAAGAGTAAATATGAAGTAACACAAGGAAATTTTGAAAAGATAGGCACTAGTAGCTGCAGAAATTTGGTTCTCCTTCAATTATTTAAATACTTAGTTTAATAATCATTGCTTTATATAGAAGAAGACATTTGAGCTGAGTTTTGAAGAAAGTATGGAAGTTTACCACTTGGAAATGATGAGGTGGCCCTAGTTTCTAGACATAGCACAGTGATTGCAAAATCATAGGGATAAGAAGTGCAGGTGTGGTGTATGAGAAAGCGAGATAAGCCTACTTTGGGGAGACCATAGAGTAGGCGAATGGGAATAATGGAAATAGCTTGTAAAGAGTTTAAAAATCCAAGCAGAGGTGTTTATATTTTAATCCTAGAAGCAATAGGGAGCTATTAGAGTAGTGACATGGTCAGATCTACATTTAAGGAAAATCACTTTGGCACCTGTGTGGATGACAAATTGTAGTGTGCACAGATGTGAGGGAGATCGATTAGGAGACCATTACAATAGAGACAGAAGAGACTATGGAATGGAGGCATATGTTCATGTTTATGGGTATTCTAATTTTGGTATTTTATCTATCAAAATAAAGCTATTTCCTACAAAACCCTTTACCGATATCTTCTGAATCTGTCATGTTTGGTATAGTTTCAAGTATGGATGATTTTAGGAAAAAAACAAACAAACCATAAATGAATTTTACCATTTCCAGATATATAAGAAATAGAACAAATCAGCTTTTTTAAGAATTAGTAAAAATAGAAAATAGTATCATGGAAATATTGTTCCAAATGCTGATTGCAGATTCCTATGCTTTCAAATGATAATTCTTCCTTCTTTGGAGATTGAATTTCCAAACTCTTTTAGGTTTTTTGTTTGTCAATGAAGAAGAAAAGGACAGGTTCCTTAAAAAGCAAGATGTATTTAGTTAAATACTCTTGACTATATATTTTTTTATCCCTCTGTTCTCACAGCTTTCACTCATCCCAAAGAAGGTGATTAGGTGTAACTCTTATTTTATGTCTAGCATGGAGAACTTCTAAGAGGGTAAAGAGGATTCAAGGATGATTTGGCACTTGGGTTAGTTATACTTTATGTTGGTTTTCTCTGTGATGAATCTAAACATTTGGATCAACTGCAAAAACAAATACCTTTTGACCTTATCATATTCTGAAGTTATTGTTCTAGGTAATTTTTGTCTTCCACTGTCAAACTTCTAGAAAGAGCTGTCTGTTTTCCCTGCCTTGGATTTCTCACTACCTGTTCATTACTCAACACTTTGCACTTCTTTTCACAGATCTAACATTTTATTGAAGATTATACACCTCTTGTGGTGTTTCCTCATCATGAAATTTGATCATTTTTAATCTGTTCACACCCTCCTTGACCTCTTCACAATATCTCATTGATAACCTCCATTTCTTTGGCTTACATGTCACATTATTTCTGTTGTTTGAATCCTGCCATTCCAACCTACTTATCTACCTCCTTTGCTCCTGCATCTTCCTCTTTCCTCCTCTTAAATTTAACCATCCCAAGGCTGAGATGGCTTGGGGTTAATAGAAATTTCATCAGTGTGGAAATTTGACATTTTTGTAATTGGGATAGTGTGACTTGGGTGGGGTATAATAATTGTTTTCAAGGTTTTGAAGGGCTGTCCAAGGGAAGAGGTGATAGAGATGTTATTTTTAGTCCTAGAAATAATATCGTAGAGTGGAAATTACTTGAGAGAAGCAATGATTTTGATAAGATTTTATTTTGTGATAGCCATGGCAATATATGGGTCTGACACCAGTATGGCTGCCTCAGAATATCTGTCTGATAATATGAGACTAAATTGATCTCATCTTAGTTTTTTGACACATCTGTCCCAGATTTCATGAGATATACTTATGTTTCATTGATGTTTGTTGTTTTTGTTTTCTGATTTTTAAGAATTCTGTATTTTTAGAATGGATATTACCTCAAGACAATGCACAAAATCTATAGTCTGGAAAGGGCATACTTTAGTAGGAGTGAGGCATATATTGCATTGGCTGTTGATGCAGTAAACTCAAGGTCTTCATTGTAATACAAATGGCTGTAGGTATCACTGTGTTTGTGTTGGGAAGGTAGACTTAAGTCTGGTAGTAAGTACTCAATCCTTTGTGCTTCCTTATCTCTACTGAATAGGAGGAGAACCAGATCCTTCTTGGTCCTTCCTAATCTCTTCTTTGGGGGGATAGTTTAGGATATAATCTTTTCTCTGACTGACATCCTTTCCTCCCTATTCTTTATCTCTCTGAAATTTTAATCATCTATACACTGTTATAACAATTAGCTTGATTTTTAGCTTACAAGTGATATAATACACTCTCAGCTTCTGATGATTCTCTCTTTTGGAATTCATATCAGATGAAAAGTGAGTAGCCTTATCACAATAGCTCTAAGACTCCAATCAAGAACACTCCTAACAGGTAGATTAGCTCACTGCCTTGATTTAAGCATATGTTCATCCAAAGCTAGGTCTTATTATATTAAAGGTAAAAATCAACATAAAGGAGATGTATATGTAAAAGAAGAGAACTCAGAATATTTCAGTATTTCCTTCTGAATGAGCATATAAAAGTAGCAATTGGAGAAAGATTGAACTTGTTTGGTTCTTTTTGAACTTCTTTCAACTTTTGAATAAGTGGGCGCAACAGATAATTTCAACCCAGATCTATTTCTCCAAGATGACTGTACAGGATACTGATACTCCTTGATCACTCTCCAATCCATAGCAATCCATCCTTCCTTTCATATTTTTCATTTCATTCTCTCTTTTTAGCATCTTGCCCCTCTTCCTTCAGTTCTCTCTGACTCAACTCATAAAGGTCCAGTCAGGTGGGCATGGAGGAGCTGTATCTCCACTACTGCGGCTGGTCAGTGCTTGAAGACTTCTTTTTTCATTGCATTTTCCCTTCCAGAACTCCCAGGTATAATTCAAACCTGTCATATATATCAATGATCTACATCAGTGGTTCTCAACCTTCCTAATGCCTTGACCCATTAATACTTGTATGTGGGCATATCTGCATGTGGGTGGACCCACCTGGAGATAGACAGAGGATCATTGTCTAGGTTCCTAAGACCATCAGAAACATGTGCTTTCCTATGGTCTTAGGTGACCCCTGTAACCCCTGTGAAAGGGTCATTTGACTCCCAAAGGGGTTGCGACCCACAGGTTGAGAACTACTGATCTACATAGTCCTTTATCCCTCTCAAAACTGAGAAGCAAGTACTCATACTCCTAAGCTGTAAATATCAGGATGCCAGTCAGTCCCCATTCCCTTATTACAGAAGGTTCACTCAAACACACAATCAAATGGGATCAACTACACTGAGAAGCAAAGAAAAATTAGATCAGAAAGAACCAAAAAACCCCAAACAATTGTAGGAACATAGATTTAATAGTGGAAGGGCCTTTGGAATCCATCATGTCCAATTCCTTCATTTTACAGATGAGGAAAGTGAGGTTGACAGAGGTCATGTTGCTTGCCCAGGGTCACACAATAAGTGAGTCTTTAGCAAGATTAAAGCTTAGGTCTTTCTGACTCCAAATCAGCCCTCCATCCATGGTACCACTGGTAAAACAGTTTAAGTAATCCAGAAGAAACTAAGTAGAGACTTTTTGGAGTGATCTGGCAGCCGGAAGGGTTATTATTGATTCCTTAGATTTATTGAAGTTGAAAGAAGAGTGAGAAGACTAGGCTAAAAAAAAAAAAAGAAAACCAATGCTTACAAGTTGTGATCAAGGAAAAAAAAATCTTTCAGGTAGGAAAATTAAAGAGTGAAATAATGAAAAATTTTAAAAGGCAATTTTTAGTGAAAGAAGTTGCATTAATATTCTAAAGGACATACCAAAGTCATTGGGACAAGTCAAGCTAATCTGTCAGATTTAGGCTTCTTTATCAGACTATAAAATATATACCCCAAACCAAGTTTTGTTTTTGTTTTTACTTTTTGCATTTTTACTATGTCTAGTAATTTTGTCCCTGTTGAAGAACTTGTTCCCGTTTATCAGGAATGCTGATAAATGTATTGATATATTAAGATACAGAAGTGTTTTAGAAGTGCAGAATTTCTCAAATGGAATAGTACTCAATGGTCTTTGATCATATTTTAGGTTATGAAAGAAATTTATCTAAGAGATGGAAATAAACATGGTTCAGTACCCTAGGAACTTAGCTCATTTAAACCTCATTGGAAACCTGTGGGCTGTAATCAAAGCTAGTTTTTCAGAAACAGACTTTTTAAAAAGTGTATTTAATAGCTAATGTTATAAAAGTGATGCTTAATTATGAATTAAAGAATGTGTCAACATATTGTGAACTCAATGGATATCATATTCAAGTCTATAAAGGAAAAGGACATACCACATTTTAAGTTTTTTAAAGATGCATAAACATTTTTAAGGTTTATTGTTTGTCAGTAAATTTAATTATTTTACTTTGTCTCAGTCAATTTGCACAGTACTTTAGGAGCAGTAAGTAGAAATAGCAAATGTAACAATTTGTTATAAGGGAAAAAAGTTTCTAAAAATTAGAGCTATCCAAAATTGGTAGCAGGTTTGTTCTCCCTGAAGGTCTTTAAGGCAAGCCTGGGTCACTACTTGTTGAGCATGAAGTCAAGGGCTCCTTGTTCAGGTCCCAGTTGGGTAGATGACCTCTGAAGTCATTTGCATGTCTGAGATAATATGATTTTTCTCTGACCTTTTTTACCTATGCCCTTGCTATTTCTGATCAAAACTACTTCTCTGCCCTTAATTATCACCTGTATTCAGATTATTCCCCAATCTATTGCTAATGTTTTTGGTCTCCTGTTTTTATCTTCCTGCATCTTTCACGGTCATTCAGTGTTTAGGAAATCTTTCTTCCAGAAACACAACCGCAACCAACCAACCGAGTTCACTTTGTCCCATTATACTGACATATATTATATTGACATATTCACTTCATCTTCATGCCTCTTTTCCCCTGTGACAAGAATGGGCTCTGCTGCATGGGAAGTGATCTTGTCCTCTTCAAACTTTGACCTAAAACTAGTGTAAGAATAGTCACATTTAAATATCACTTTAAGGTTTAGGGGGACAATGGTATGGTGGACCAAGCTTTGGTTCTGCAGTCAGAGGTTATTCTGGTTATTGAGTTGTTTCAGTCATGTCTGACTATCTGTGCACCCATTTGAATATTGGAGTGGTTGCCATTTTCTTCTCTAGCTCATTTTACAGATGAGGTAACTAAGATGTAAGGGACTTGCCCAGGGTCACACAGTTGGTATTTGAGGCTACATTTGAACTCGGATCATCCTATGAATCAGATGACCTGGGGGTTCAATTTTTCCCCCTTTACTGAAGAGCCTGTATTGGAAAAGGTGCTGTGACCAGGAGCCTGGCCCAGAATCCTCAGAAGGGGCTCAGGGAGGCTGGGGAGAGCCTGCAATAAAGGGCAACCCTTTAGCTCCAAAAGTCATAATCCTGCATGGAAAGCCAATTGCTTCCCTTTGTGAAGACTGTCCAGCCGAGGGGGTTTTCTTTCTTTGAGGAGGAGAGTCTGAGGCCTCCACAAATCCCCTGTGGCCCTTTTCATGCACTCTGAGCATATTGCAGAGCCAGCTGGTCAAAATCATTTTCCTTGCTTTGGTATTCTTTGATGAATTGATGGGACCTGTGGGCATCTTTCAATCTATTCATGATGTCAGGGGCCTTCCCCAGGGGATGGGATAAGATGATGAAGTTGATGAGAGACTTTGGGTGGCTGCTTTCCTGGTCAAGTGCCTTTTGGAAAACTCCCTCTGCATCCTACCATTTACCCTGGGCCATATAGCAGGTGGCTTGGGCATTGAGTAGGATTAAGGTGGAAGACCACTTATCTGCCATCTCCTGGAAGATGTAATAGGTTTCCTGCAGCTTCTCACCACGCATGGCCAGATTGACCCAGCCAGTGGGCAGCTACGTCAGAGTGGCATTGTCATGTCATCCTTTTAACTCCTTGCAGACTAGGTCCAATCTGTCCAGTTTTAGGAGTATCTGCTCAATCATGGCCATGCACTCCAAGCTCTCCCCCTGGTTCAATGTGCCTAGAACAGCATCAGGGTTCGGTCATGAAAATACATAGAAATGGCCAGCAACAAGAAGTCATATTGGCCACATCAACATTCTTGCCCATCTTTTGATCCAGGTCTGCAACAATCACATCTCTCTGGCTTTCACTGGAAAGATACTCTGTGAACACTCTGGGGAGGAGTTGGCTTTCATCTCATCCACTACTCTCTGTGCAAGTTAAGCTCTGTACAGGAAAACATCTCTTTCAACTTCTTTTTCTGGGCTGGAAAGCTTGACATGCTTCACCTTGTTGACGGACTGCTGGCAGTTGCCGATGTAGAAGGCATTCTTCACATCCAACCACTTGTCCACCTCCCAGGGGCTGCCAGGGGTCAAGCCAGGACCAGGAGCTACAGGGGCCATCTTGCTATCAACACATCTACAGAGACCCTGGGCTCAAATTTTGCATGTAATGCTTAAGGCTTTTCAGTTTTTTTCAGCTGAAATAATGAGGTAAATAACTGTCTTTGAAGTACCTTCAGCAATCTTTTGATCCTTCCAGTAAGCATGTAAAGTAGATCCTACTATTTCCATTTTATAAATGAGCAAAATGAGGCACAGAGAAGTCAAATGATTTATCCAGGGTCACACAGATAGCAGAATGCTTACCATGAGTCATGCTGAGTTTGAATACTTGTTATTAATTTGTAACTTTACCTCATTTAGTCAACTGTGATTGAATCACAGCTTTCTCACATTTTTCAACAATCTCAGACACATTCTCTTAATAATATTGTATCAAAAATTTAACAATCATCAACATTTCCAATACTTATTGAAAACAAAAAGGGAATTTATACAAACCCAGGAACTTTGAACACATTCTTAAAGTTTGCTTCATCTTACCACTGAAGCTTTTTTTTTCTTGAAAAACTTTCCTCACATTCATCAAAGTTAGATTCTCCCCATGTCCTTTGCCTTCTGCCATTATTGTTGCCAGGACAACTATCTCTGCTTGTAAATGTGACAAACATAGTTCTGTAGAAAATATTTTTGTTCACTCCAAGTAGAGGCTTCTCAGGCTTCAAAGACTTCTCTACCTCTGTTGCACAATCACAAGCCTTGACCAGGTTACACAATCACAGGTATTACTACTGGTGGTGCATAGCATGCAGACAACAGCATCAGAGACTGTTTGGTTGTCTGTGCATCTGGGTTCAGATCTTATAATTTTTTTAGCATATGTAAAAGCAGAAATAAAGAATATTATGTATATACACAAAATTAAAATTTCTATTTTAAATTGGTTATTTCCCAATGTGTTTTTCTTCTTTTTCCTATGTCCTGATACCTTTAATCTTTTCTTAGAGTGTTTTCAACTGAGATTTCTCCTTTTTGCTCTTCTACCCTGTTTTAAGTATTTATGAGGTCAGCTAACCGTCTCAGGGAAAACACAGCATACTGAAATGAAAACAGGTCCAGCAGGCAATGGGAAAAGATGACTTGGGGCATTTTGCTTCTTTTAAAATTTATTTAGTTTAATTTTTAAAATATTGACCTAAGATTTGTTTCATAAATAGAGAAATCTTTTAAAAAGCTATTGGGGAAAAGCCACATCTGTAGATAAATTGGCAAGAATTTAGTCGGTACCTATTTTGTGCCGCACGTGTACAAGTAGTAAATGATTATTCATTAAAATGCAAAACAGCCTTAGAAAAGAAATCTTTAGTTAAATTGTTCTAAATTTCATGTTACCTTTAAAAAATCACACTTGCTCCTATTCTCCCTTTTTCAACGAGGAGAGTATAAATACCACTAAAATGGACCAAATATAGAATATTTCCTCAATGTACAAAGAGCAATAAGAAACAAGTGACTTGAGCCGTTTTCCAGCTTTTATTCTTAAATCAGTATACGTTTTCATAGTATTAAAGCCCAGAAATGAAGACATATCTCCTTAGCTGTGGTCAAAATATTTTTTTTCCTTTCCTTGGGAGTTGAAGTAGGAGAATTTGATTTGGAGGAATAGTGACAATGAGATACACCTGGCAGAATATCAAGCCATTCCTGCTCTCAAGGGCTTTGAAACTCAGAAAGGATGGGGGCCGCATTAGATTGATTTTGCCCAGAAACTGGGCTGATTCTTCCGCTGTATAATTCTTCATTGACTGATAAGGGAAAAGTTAAAAAGAGTGTTTTTTTGTGTTTTTTTTTTCCTACATTTGTATGGAAGAAAAAAATCTCCTTGATATAATCTAAAAATATTAATACAAAAAGAAAGCTGAAAACTTTAAAACAGTTTTTGAAGGAATAGGGAAAGAAAATTGTTAATTTTCCAATGCTTTTCAAATACTATGTATGTGTAACTATATGTATATTTGTGTGTGTGTGTGTGTGTGTGTATCTTCATGAGTTCAAATCTGGCCTCAGCTATTTACTAGCTACATGACCATGGACAAGTCACTTAACCGTATTTGCCTCAATGGCTCATCAATAAAGTGATCTACAGAAGGCAATGGTAAACCACTTCTGGTATCTTTGCTAAGAAAACCCCATAAGGGGGGACAAAGAGTTGGATGCAACTTAAATGCCTCAACAACAGCCAACCAACCAAATAGATACAAATACACATGATATTTGTGTATATCCATGTATATGTGTGCATAATATATTTTTGTCTAGTCTTAAAGAATGTTTAACATAGTAGCTACTCCATGGGCATCTACTGGACAAACAAATTTGCCTTTTCTGTTTGTGAACAAATTCATTTGACCAATAATTACTTTTAGTGTGGCTGCTATGTTAACCATTGTTCAAGGCTGGAACATGGTGTCTGGAAGATTACGAGGGAGCTATAAGACTAGAAAGGTAATTTGGTACCAGACCCTGAATTTCTCAAATGTCATTCAATGCCTACTTTGTTGTGGATAGTAGAAAGTCAGTGAAAGAAAATAGTTGAGCAAGAGAAGTGATATCAGAATTGCTGGGATCAGGTATTGGTTCAATATGTTAAGGATTGAACATAAAATTTGTGCTCATTTAGGATGGGCAATCAGGCTGAAGCAATGAAGAATAGATGAAGGAATCAAGATTGTTTAATCTGGAAAAGAAAGAAAAATATAGAGGAGGGCATGACTATTGTCTTCAAATCTTTTTTTTTAATTTATTTTTTTTAAATTTTTTTTTTGGAGGGCAGTTGGGGTTAAGTGACTTGCCCAAGGTCACACGGCTAGTTTTTTGTGTTAAGTGTCTGAGGTTGGATTTGAACTCAGGTACTCCTGACTCCAGGGCCGGTGCTCTATTCACTGCACCACCTAGCCACCCCTGTCTTCAAATCTTTAAAGCATTGCCATATGGAAGAAGGAATAGATTTTGTTTAATGATACAAGACAAAACACAAATGAAGTCAGAGTTAAAGTGAGGCAGATTTTGACTGAATGAAAGGAAGAATATATTTAAAGTAGATTTTTAAAAATAGCTTTTGTTTTTATATCACCTAGATTTCTCCCAGCATGCCTCACCTTCCTTTCTGGAGAGTTGTTTCTTATCTATCTATCTATCTATCTATCTATCTATCTATCTATCTATCTATATATATATATCTGACAAAAATATATATATATATATATATTTTAAAGAAAACTAGGAATAATAAAAAAAATTTAGCAAAATCCATGTATATGCTAGGAAAAAAAAATCTACCATTATGTAAAGTGTACCATATTTGTAGATTTCAGTCTCTGCAACGGGTAGGAGGAAGACTTCTCATATCAATTCTTTGGAACCAAGCATACACTTTTTATTTTTGCTATTGTTCTGCTTGTTTTGTGATGGTTATTCTTTTCATTTAAACTGTTATACCCATTGTCTATATGCATTCCAGGCTCTGCTTCCTTTTCAGGAAGTTCTTGTAAATCTTTCCTTGCTTTATTCATCATGAAAGAAAAACTGTCAACTATGATCTCTTTCCCAAATGGATTCAGGTACTTTTGGTGGGGGTTAGTTTTCTGTCATAGCTCTATGTGCTGAAGCAGAAGCCACATCCATGTTCTAGTCCTAGAATGTATAAAGGCAAAGAAGACTGGACTAGAGATGGCCCAGAAGATTCCTTCCAATTTTGAATCTGTGATTCTGTGCTTAAACTTTCCACTAGGTAGATTATTTTAGGAACACTGTGTAGGATTAATGTGGAATAAGGAGGTAAGAGGAGGCTAATACAGTAGAGAGAGACAAAAGTAATAAGAGCCTGCATTGGAGTGGTGAAAGTATGGGTAGAAAGGAGAGGGTTAGAGAGAAAGCAGGCATAGAATCAATACTATGTTGCCTCTGAGTGTTGGGAAAAAGAGAGACTGAAAATAATGGGGGATGTTGAGCTTGGGTGATTAGGAGGATCACAGTTCCATTGACATAAATAATGTTCTTTAGGATGCAGAAGTAGTTATATGGGAAAGATAGGCATGCTGGTGGGAAAGCCAATGGCAGGCAGTTGGAAATGTAATTCTAGTATGCAGGAAAGAGTCTGGATGGAGCTACAAAATCAGCCTTCAGACTTCATTTCCATAGTTGTTACTCACTGACAAAATAACAAATTAAGTATTGGAATATGTCAATGCATATAGGCAATAGTTTAAAATTCCATGGAGGCTAATTCACTTAAATATCCATAAAGACAGTATGTACTCTAGTTGTTTATTTTATTTTAACAATACCAATAAGTGCTATCTCAAAAATCCCACTAATTGCTACAGCAAAGCTAATATAATTACCTACATTTTACAAGCAGTCATAATGTTTTATCCTTCCTGAAGTTCACAAGAGCCTTTCATCTCAGTCTTCAACTACAGAAATCATTTGGCTTTTGAGATACCACATAAATTATAATGAGCAGCAAGCCTCAGAGCAGAGTGGAAATAGAGTCATTCCCAAGCCAGCATGATGGCTTCAAATCTCACCTTGAACACCTATTGGCTATTGTCATTTTTCTTTTCTTCTAAGGGCACCATGACTTGTAATTCACCTGTAAGTGAAGTGAAGTAAAGGAGGTCTATGTAAAGTCACTAGCTTCACTCTCTCCTCCAAACCTGTCTGGGTGCAGTAGTGAGATACAGGCCAGGATAACTGGAGATGGCCCCAGATACAGTGGGAAGACTTGGCCTTTTTGAATTAAGGTCTTTATCAGGTCTCAGTTTTTTTGAGGTAATGCCTCATTCAGTCTATGTAAGAATGAGACAAAGAATAGTCTTTTTTACCTAGTCCAAAAAATCAGCCTGAAAGGTGAAGACTCAGGGCAAAAGAGAAACAATTGATATTTATACTCACCCATAGTTATCAGAATCTAACCAATGACTAAGTGAGACAGAGTGAATTGAATTTAAGGAATGGTTCATAAAAAAGAAATCTTTTGACCTTAACTTTGAGGAAGCAAGAAAGGGTTAGGTTAAAAAAATGCTCTTCCTGTGGAAGAAAATAAAATCAAGATAAATGGAAGACAGAGGATCACAATATGCATGAGTTCTCTTAAAGGAATAGGGGAGTTTACCATCCTCAGACCTGTCTCTTGCCTTTGTCCCATTTGACCTTTGCACATGAAAGTAGCAGTGCTGACAGCCACCTTCTGTCCAATCTTTCAGTGACCTGACTTATCATCCTTTCTACTTGGCCCCAGTCCTCCTTTTCAAACTCCTAAAAGCTGATTCTGTCATGCTGTTGCTTAGTTCAGAACCTTCTGGTGTTCTCCTACAATATTTTAGCCAGATGAGGGGAAACAGTAATTTGTTTATGACTATATTTTCCAGAAACTTATATACCTTAATACAAAGAAGTTTATTAATCTTCATGAAGAGAATTGGCTCCCCAGTCTTTTCTACAGTCATATCAAGTGCCTCAAAGTCTGTTGGGAGGAATCAGAAAATGTTATATTTTGATTATTTATTATTATTATTATCATGAATGCTTTATTGAAGAAGTTTTTCAGTCTAATCTATTGGAATACTGTCTGTTGGAGTATAACTGCTTTGAGAGCAGATGTTAATGGAGAATTTGGGCTTTATTTTATAAGAACGTATTTATTCTGTTATATGAAAAAAAATTTCCCATTGAAAGAATTGATCACTCAACAATCATTTTTAGGCACCTACTCTGTGCTAGGCTCTGTAGATGGGAAATAAAAAATGAAGCCATCAATCTTAGGGATATTAAATTTACAGTATAACTTTCCATTCAGCCACTCAAAGTCCTTGATCAGGAGCCTACTACTTCATTATCTAAAGCACATCTTCCTAACAGACTAGTTGAGTTGTTAAGGTTCTGGAAGAGGACCATGACTTCAGAAGGATGATGACATGACTTGCAATTGAATTGAATTGAAGTGAGGTAGGTCTGTGCAAAATCATCAGCCTCACTTTCTCCCCCAGAGTCATCTGAATCCAGTGGCCAGATAGAGTTCAGGAAGACTGGGAATAGCTCTGCCTAGTTAAGTAGCCTAAATAAGAAGGATCATTCTGCAATGTTATAGCCCATGGGCTCTTTTGATTACCAGGCCTTCATTCTTGTTTCTTTTACCATTAAGATGAGCACCTTGACCCACTGTTGCTCCTTGCTGTCACATATTACTGCTTGCCAACAGGTATAACATTCCAGCATCATATTTGACCTTATACCCTTCTTTCTTAAACTGTAAAATACATTTTTAAAATTTACTTTAAATTATTTAAGCAGTCCTTGGGATAGAGCTTGGAAATTAGAAAGTTTTAGAGCATTTTGATAGCATCAGTTAAGTGCTAAAAGAGACTTTAGATGACCTCATCTAGTCCAATAGCTTCATTTTACAGATGTGGAGAGTGAGGACAAAGGGGTGCTCAAAGTCACACAGTAAGTCAAACAACTGAAATTCAAATTCAAGTCCTCTCTCTATAGTTTCAGTTCTTAGTAAGGTGCCTGATACACAATAAGTGTTTAAAAATATCTATTGACTGACTGCCAATTCCAGCACCTTCTGTCTTTCCAGTGAATTCCTAACTTTTATGTATACTTGAAGGTCCTAGATATGATTCTATCCTATTGTCTCTTTCTTTTATCTGACTCATCTCTTCAGATCTTATGAAAGAATTAGCCAATTAGTTGACAATTTTGTTAGTGTCTTGAACCTTCTAGAATAGGATAACCCAACCCTTTTTTCTAGGTGGTTCCAAATAACTTTAGTGTTTTCTTTTTCAACAAACTTAATTCTCATTTGTCTGTCTGTCTCTCTGTCTGTCTGTCTGTCTATCTATCTATCTATCTATCTACCTACCTACCTATCTATCTATCTTGCTAACCCTGGCTTAGGGAGGACTCTCTCCTATCTAGATGAGAAAGATTTTCATTTCTGTTCTCTAAACATGATGACATGGCTTACAATTGAATTAAATTTAAGTGAGGGAGGACTGTACAAAATCATCAGCCTCACTTTCTCCCCCAGAGTGGTTCTCTAGGACTTCTAATTGTTTAACCAATTTTTACAATCCATCCCTTTCCTTAGACATCATAGAGGTTTAATTTTTTTTAATAGTTTTTAACCTGGGGTCTATGAATTGTTTTTGTTGATACTGTTTTAATGTTTTAATCACTTTCTTTGTAATCATGTATTTCAATGTATTAATTAAAATCTTATTTTTGGAAGAGATCCATAGCCTTCACCAGATTGCTAAAGGTATCTATTACACACACACACACACACACACACACACACACACATACACACGTGCGCGCACGCAAAACCATTAAGAAGTACCTGTTATAGACTGTCCTACTAGGCTTGAAATTTTTGCCCTGCTCACTTGTCCTTGTTTTGAAATTAGTTTCTCTATTTTAGTTCTTCACATTGGCTACTGGGGTCTTTCCTTGGAATTTTGTCTCCTTTCCCACTGAATCATGCAGTTGAAGCTACCATCTTCTAATTCACACAGACTGGTCCCTCCTTGCTTCCACCTGCATAAGATTTCCTTGTATGTCAAACTTATTATTTTCGTGTTTGAAGACTGTGTCCAAGCTTCCTGGTTCTGAGGCTCTCTTTTCCCAGCTCCAGTAGATTGGAAGTAACAGATATGTACCTGGCCCAGGCAACAGCAGATAATTTCCTTTGACTATTATTGCTTGACAACAGCCCTCTGAACCTCAGGTTTCCAAATCATAAATCATGCCCTTTTCTTAGAGGATTCCTTGAGTATTCTTGATATCAAGTCACACCATAAAAAACTGATCCTACTCCCCCACCATTATATGGTAAATAACAACCACATATGCTGTCTGTGCTCTCTGAATTTGATTCCCCAGGGCAAAGCCATGACTAACTCTTGCTAGTCCTGGATTAAACTAGTTAAATTGTCTGCATATTTTTTTCTCCCCAAACCTAGAATTCAAAGTGTTTTAAAATAGCAAATGTTTAAAATGGGAGGAATAACCATAAGGACTTTTATAGTGAGAAACCTGCTCATGTAGGCCACATAAAAATGAAGTAGACTAATATTCCAAAAGAAACTCTCAGGAGACCATTTCAACAAAAAGCCTCAGTGTTAGATGTAATTTGTTTATTGACAGTTTCCAACAATGGTGCAATGGACCAGCAAACACCACAAAAGTAATGAATCCTTTCCTTTTTTAAGTAATTATATTTGAACAGTTCAAATTAACCTGTGGTTTGAGAGTACTGCTTGGGTGAACTAATTTGCTGATGTAATGACTTCTCTCATTTTTGCTTCAATGATTCAGTAAGAGAGGAGGGGGAGAACAAACATGTGTCTAGGAGTCTTTACCGAAAGTAAGTTAGAAGCTGTTATTGTCTTCAAGTCACATTGGAAAAGTATCTCCAACTGATCTAATCTAGGACGTACTGTAGTTAAAATGTCAAACTAGAAACAAACAAAATTTCTGCCATGCTATGAAGCACCACTGTGAATAAAATGAGCTGAATTGAAAGAAAGAGCAAGAGTTGGTGGAAAACGGTTACAAGGATTCACCGATATTTTCAAAGAGCAGCCTGTTGTACTCTTGTTATTCCTGCTCATTAGTGCTTGAAATCTAAGTTTTCAAGGCCTGCTGTTCATCCTGGTGGCTGAGATGGGGAAAACATGCTGATATTACTGAGGATACTATTTCTAAATAATTCTGTGTCATTATTATGCCTATGCCGTAGTTACACATGGTGTGTAGTAATGAGACACAATAGAAATCTTGGAGGGAATCACACACAGTTTCACAATGGCTTTCACATCGTAGGTAGTCAATAAATATTCATTTGAATGAACAAATGAGTGAAAATGATATTTACTTAGAAAGTTTATGATGCCTTCTGCCATCATAATGAAATATATACTTGAAAAAATAAATAGTTGAGTTATAATCAAAGCCTGTCTTAGTATGAGTAAACAAATATTTTTTCTCTTTCAATTTTATAATTAGAATAGAGTCATTACTTGTACCTATCAGCAGAGTATGGCCTTGAGTCAACATAAAGACCAGTGTTTATACAGCAAAGAATGTATGGAACTGTCATCATAGGCTGCCTCTAGTGTAGAGTGTCTGTCAAGGAGGGGAAAATTGCTTTCCAAAGGCACCATCATGTGCTTGAATTGTGGAATTCATTAGCTTAGGAGAGTTAAAGTGAGGGAAGTAGCCTCCATACCAGTTGCTTCATGTTGAGTCCCATTCTCTTGAGAGGAAGGAGTTATCAGCAAAGCAATCTCTCTCTACTTCCATTTAATACCTCTTCATTACTACTACTACTACTACTACTTCTTCTTCTTCTTTCTTCTTCTTCTTCTATTTTCTTCTTCTTTCTTCTTCTTCTTCTTCTTCTTCTTCTTCTTCTCCTCCTCCTCCTCCTTCTTCTCCTCCTTCTTCTCCTCCTTCTTGTCCTCCTCCTCCTCTTCCTCCTCCTCCTCCTCTTCCTCCTCCTCTTCCTCCTTCTCCTCGTCCTTGTCCTCCTCTAAGAGAGCCTTGGTGTAGGACCATTAGTATGTTCTTTTTTTCTACCAAACATTATCTGAAGTACTATAGAAGGGGATTTTATTTCTCTTTAAAGCAGGTATAGCTAGTGGGCTGTTGGAGCTTGGACCTTTTCAGACTATAGTCCAATTTATGGGAGTTGAGGGATTCTAAATGGTAAATTCTTTTTCTGGTTTGCTTTTCCTCCACCTATTTGGGAAACTTGGAATTTCTAAAGTTACTTCAGGTCTCCGTATTCAGTTGTTTACCATGCTAAGAGATGAAGGGAAGCTTTGGAAGGGCAAAATTTTGAAGCAGCTTTGAAGGGGTAAAATATTTAATTGGAACAGAAATTAATGGTAAACAACCTTAGAACACCATGTTTGAACAAGTAGAATTTCATTTACCTTTTCCCAATGTAGTTGGAAATTATCTCCTCCTAGACTCAATAGCCCTAATAGGGATGACTTGGGTAAGGTCTCTCTACAACAGGAATGAATGGATTGGTGTGTTTTTGATGTCAACAACCTTGCTCTTTCTGTTTGAAAGCCTATACTGACAACATGAGCAGCCCACAATTCATCACTCATCCAGCATCTGCCACATGTGTGCAACTCTAGGCTTGATTTGCCTCAGGTATTACCCACTGCTCCACATGGTCATGAACTCAGTGGAGCCTACCATCACTCCTTCGTCTTTCCAATCAATAGCTGAATCATGGGCATGTGGTATAATGATAAATAGATCCCTAGTTCTCTTTTAGAGAAGGTTTGTGCTCTGGGTCCAAGTTTTCAGATGCTAATACTAGCTTTTCGTGGCTAGCTTTAAAAAAAATCTTTCATGTGATTATTAAATATTAATGAAATACATTTTATTATCATTTTCAAATTTTCCTGTAAGCATTCCTCAATTTGAGTGCATATATGTATATTTACATTATATATATAAATATACACCCATATATGTATATATATGCACATGTGTATATAAGAACCAATTAATTCAAAAATATTACATCATTAATTCTTGGATATTTTGTGTATTTTTGTGTTTACTTATTCAGCATTATTTTCTAATAGTTCTATGGAATATATGCAAACACTTGACTATTAATTGTATATTGTGTGCATGATAATATTCTAAATGTGGAAATCCATAGACAAAAATGAACTAGTCTCTCTCAAAAATGTGCATTCTATTCAAGACATTCCCAAATATAAGTAATCTATTATTCACAATGATGATGATAGCTGCCACTTATATAACTCTCTAAGCTTTGCAAAAACGTTTTACAAATATTCTCTTAATCCTCTCAACAATTGTGGGTGGTAGGTGCTATTATTTTCTCTGTTTTTCAAATGAGGAATTTGAGGCAGATGTTAGTTATATGACTTTGCCAAGGTCACACATGTAGTAGGTGTCTGAGGTAAGGATTGAACTTAAGTCTTTTTGACTCCAGGTCTAGTGATTATTTACTGTACCATATCACTATTATATTATTTATCTGCCTGGAAAAATGAGAAGAGAGCAAGTTCTCAAAAAATGGAATCAAGGAAGATTTCATGGAGTAGTTGCTATCTGAGACTTGAATGAAAATGGTAAGAAGCCTTGAAGAAAGACAAAGATTCAGATAGGTGCTGCCCTTGGAGATAGATGAAAAATGTATGGCTTTGTCTTCTTGGTGAGTTGCAGGATACTGCCTTTTCCTTCGTTTATTTTTTTTCTAGAGACCGATAATGCATTTCTACACATGTGTGCATACCCTAGATGCACTTCCTTACTTTAACATACTACTTTCACAAAGAGAGATTTTACAAGATATGTCAGCCTTTAAAGCTTTTACATTCTGGGCAGAGGGAATATCTTGTCCAAATACAAACTAAGTAGTGGAATATCAATTTAGATTCATATCCAGTAGTCTTGTCTGACTGTAACAAAAGTTAGAGAAATGACAATAGTATAAAACAAGTCTGAACTGATATGAAAAGTAGGTGGTAGCCAGTTTGTGGTCTCTACATTCCAGACTAAAGTTTTATTTTTATTCTGTCCTCTTGGCAATAGGGAGCCACAGAAAATCTTTGGAGATAGGTTAACATAATCAAACATGTGCCTTAGGAAGATTATTTTTTTTTATCCATTATGCTTAGAGAGGATTGGAGAGAGGGAGAGTGTAAGTAAGGGAGACCAAGCATAGTAGAGAAGGTGAAAGTAGTTGAGTGCCTACACTAGCAATATCCATAGAATACTGACTTAAGCTGAGATAAGGGCAAGGAAGGGAAAGAGGCTGGTGAAGGTGGAATTGACAAGATGTGGCAATTGCTGGTGAGGGAGAGGATGTCTTGGAGGTTATTACCCTGAATCAGTGGGAGGATGGCTATGCCTTCAACAGAAATAGATTAGATAGTAGGAGGGGTAGGTGGGGCAAGATAATGAATTCCATCTTGGACATGTTAAATTTGAGATGTCTGCAGGACATGTAACACATACCAGTGTTAGATTTCTTTTCCCTCACTAAGGATGTTCTCTATCTTTTTTTGTTTTATAACATTTATGATACTATGAATTATAAATTATTAGCTTTAAGAAACTGATCAAGCAGTATCACGTTTAGCTGACTAGATTGCTCTGGTTTTGATCATAAAGTTTTCATTAATGTTTTAAAATGCCATTTGGGGTACAGATAAAGAAGAATGGAAAACCACAGAGCTAGGATTCAGTAACATATTGATCTTTATTTTAATAGCTTTTATATACATATGTATGTAGACACATATATTAGTTTAAGCTGGAAGTTAAGTTGCACTTATGTGACAAAGATTGTTGCTGCCAATTAATTTGAAAGCTTTTTTATATTGTTATAGCTATATTTATAAATGTTTTCTCACTATAATAACTATGATTTTAAATTTTTCTTTAGGCCTGAACATGCTAAGATTATTTGTCATTTTCAGTCATTTCAATTGCTTCTGACTCTTTGTGGTCCCATTTGGGGTTTTCCTGGCAAAGTTATTGGAATGTTTTACCAGTTCCTTTCTCCAGCTGACTTTATAGATGAGGTTAAATGACTTGCTCAGGGTCACACAGCTAATAAGTGTCTGAGGCCAAATTTGAACTCAGGAAGATGGGGTCTTCCTGAATTCAAGCCTGGCACTCTATCCACTGTGCTACCTATCTGCCATAGTAAAATTATAAGCTGCCTTTAAAAAGTACTATTAAATGATGTAGAGAAAACTTGATGCTGGAAGGGTAGAGTCATTTGGACAGTCAAATGTGGATCAAAAAATTGACACTACATATTTTGTGGAATTCTCCCTCCTTTCCCCTTTCTCCTGTCTATAGGATGAGTTTTAGGCTTTAAAAATTTTATACAAATTCCAAAAGAAGAGTTGTGCCAAGAACCTCATGTATTTGTTAATGTGTGTCAGGCCCCAGACCCACATTTTAGTTTCTTGTCCTCAGGCTCTGTTTCCCACTCGCCCAGGGAGGTGAAGCCACAAAGCAAGCCCTTCAATAGGGAGTCGCCTAGTGGCCATTGCCTCTTCCCCAGTTTGTCACCAGGTTCCACCCCATCACAACTCGTGCTCTGCTCCCCAGGCCATGAGGTTCTGGTTGCCAAGGCTTCTTTAGGAGAGGATAAGGCCTGCCAGATACCTCTAAATTTCTTATGCTGCTGCAAATTTCATGCCTGGGGCAAAGTGCAGATTCTGTCTCTGCAGTCCTTTGATCAAGAGAACACTCACCAAAAAACAAACAGAAAAACAAAAAACAAAAATAAAAAACCCAACCATTTTTTTTTAAACATCGGCTTAATTAAAGGACAGGCCCTGGCTCCACTCAACAGAGCTCTGGCTAATTGAGCCCTTCCATTGCTCCATCTGGATAGGCAATGTGAAGAAGGCCATTTCTCTCCTGATTTGTGTGTGTGTGTTATAGTTCTTGTTTCTTTCATAACTACATTCAGCAGCAAATTTTCCTTATCTTCCTAGGTAAAACAACAACAATAATTAATTCATAAAATATTACATATTTGTTTCTTTTTATGTTTACTTATTCAACATTATTTTCTAATAGTTCTATGGAATGTAGGCAAACACCTGATGATTAATTGTGTACTTTGTGCAAGATAATATTCTAAATGTGGAAATCCATAGACAAAAATGAAATAGTCCATGCTCTCAAAAAATGTGCATTCTATTCAAGAAATTCCCAAATATCTGTAATCTATTATTCACAATGATGATGATAGCTGACACTTACATAGCTTATGCCCTATATTATGCTAAATGTTTGACAATGATGGCATTTGACGCTCAAAATAACCCTGGGAAGTAGGTCTCATGATTATCCCCATTTGGCAGATGAGGAAACTGAGGCAAACAGGTAAAATGACTTGTCCAGGATCACATAGATAAGAACAACAACAACAACAACAACAATAAAAATAATAGCTAATATTTATATGGCTTCTACTATGTGGTAGGTTGTGTGCTAAGCATTTTATAATTATTGTCTCTGATAATGTCATGTTATCTCATTTGATGCTCATAAAACCCCTGGGAGTGAAATGCTATTATTATCTTTATTTTACAGACAAGGAAACTGAGACAAATTGTTTAAGTGACTTGCTCAGGGCCACACTGCTAATAAGTATCTGAGCCTGGATTTGAATTCAGGTCTTCCTGAATTCAGGCCTCTGTCCACTGTACCATCTACGTACTTCCTTGTTCCCCGTATCCCCTAATATCTTGCATGCGTTTTGCATACAGTTTCTATGTTCATATCTGGGAAAGTAGATGTTATTTCTCCCAATAGAACATAGACTTCTGGTTAAGGACAGGTGATTTGTTCATTTCTGCCTTTGCATCCCTGGTGCCTAGCCTGGTGCCTGCACAAAGTAGACATTTAAAAAGTACTTGATGAATGATTTTTGATTATTAGCATGAGTGGATAATGGCTGCTTAGTCTGCTTTAAGTGTGTGTGTGTGTGTGTGTGCATGTGTATATGTGCATGTTTGTGTGTGTACATACATACGTACGTGTGTATTTATTCCTCTGGGATAATACTCTGATGGTTTAGTGATTCATTGAGGCCTCTAGGTAGCACAATGGATAGCGTGATAGAACTCAGGAAGACCTGATTTCAAATATAGCCTCAACTTACTAGTTGTCTGACCTTGAGCGAATCACTTATCTGCTGTTTGCATCACGTTCCACCTACATAAAATAGGTATAGTCATGGCACCTACATCTCACAGATATTTCGAGGACCAAATGAGATAATAGCTCTGAAGGGTTTGGCACAGTGCCTGACAAATAGTCAACATTATATACACGGTAGCAATGGTGGTGGTTGTTAATATTGTAACATGGAAATGGTTCACATTGGTGTGATTATTCCTCCCTTGGTACCTTTTTTTCCTTGTTTTCTTTTGATTCCCACTGATAAACAAAAATAAAGACACAGAAGAGAAAAGAGAATGAATACGCATACTTGAATATCCATATTATTGTGATTTCTCTGGATGTGTGCTGGGGAGCACACATTTCATACTCCAATGCCTCATCATGGCCTGGAAATTTTTTTGGATTCTTGGGTTCCTAACGTCTTTCACTAGAGTAATAAGCTCTGGCATGTCTCACCAAGCTCCAAAAACTTTGAGTATGGCATTGACAACAGGTTGTCCATCTGTCATCCTAGGACAGGCCTAGCTAAATTCAGAGAGACTTATCACCAGAAGTTTGGATAGTAGGTGATGAATTCTTTGGCCAAGATGACTCATAAAGACCATCTCTAGCAGACCAAGAGTGGCTATAATCTGCAGCCATGGAAAGAATACCCATAGCAGATAAATCATAGGTCATTGATATCAGTGGTGTCTATGGATTCCTCATTCCATTCAGGACAGAGGAATGAATAAAGGAATTTGATTAGAGTGGGAAACAATTTGGTCACATTTAGTTGTTACATTCTCTGATATTTTCACCCTCTGAAAGTTTACAATCTTCTGATAATTATTTGGTCAGACAGAACTGGAAGAGTTAACTTCCTTTTGAGGTCATATGATATTCATACATGCAAAACTCCATTGGTTTGTTTGGTGTGGTTTTGTAGTTTTGGCAAATATTATCAGAAAGATTTTGTAGTGAGTAAATCATGGCAGCTGGGTGGCACGTTGGATAGAGTGCCAGGCCGGGAGTCAGGAAGATGAGTTCAAATCTAGTCTCAGACACTTACTAGCTGTGTTACCCTGGGCAAGTCACTTAATTTGTTTGCTTCAGTTTCTTCATCTGTGGGATGCACTTGAGGAAGAAATAGCAAACTCAGTACAGTATATTTGTCCAGAAAATTCCAAGAAGAGTCAGACAGGACTGAAATGACTGAACAACAACAAAAAATAATAATAAAAATATTTTATTATATAAATACAAAATAATATCTATAGAACAAAAAGTCATTCACACTTAGAGGATATCAATAGATCAGTCTTTTAATTGACCACCTACAGGACCCACTTATGATTTATAGTTTGATTATGAACTCACTCTTTCTGCTTTGCCAAAGAAATTGGCAATATTTTTTTCGGCACAGATGGCACATTAGCCTCGGACAGCTGGTTCTCTCTATGCTGTCTCATCACAGGAGTATACAGCAAATATTGCCATGTTTGACCCAGTTCAGTAGGTAACACAGAGAAGGCCTCATGCCTAGTTTTGCCCTCTGGGCACATGCAAATGAACCTGAATGGGTTCTGCCTTGCAGATTTCTATACCTATATTTCCCCTAGGTCTTTTGCTTTTCCACCCATCTTTTCAGAAGCTGCTAAGTATAAGACAACTGCTTTTTATTGTTTGTGATGTTTGTGCCTGTATGGATCACACAAGATTCTCACTGTAATGCTATCATCCTCACATCTGCAAAAAATAATTTAGTTTACATAAAGGCAATAAGACATGCCCAGACAATATAGTATGTTTTAGATTTCTAAAAATTAGATTTTGGAGGGCCCTGGGTAGATCAGAGAATATTTCTTTTTTCATAGAAAACCCTTATGACAAACTTCAAAGTCAAATAAACTTTCATTGTAGAGGAGAAAGTAATACTGACTGTGTAAGTTTTGAAGAGATAAACCATGGATAAAAGGAGAAAGTTTGACTGAAGCAGAATTGGAAAAGGCTATTTACTGGGGGAGAGGGGAATCAACTAAATACAGTTTGTGAGGTCTGAGAGGGGCAATAAATAGATATTTGTGTGGGGAAAGCCATGGATTTTTTTTTTCACACTGGAAACCAGGTACTTGCAGCTTTCTCTATAGAAAGAATTCTGCATTTGTAGTGACCTGCAACTTAATAGCTGCATGACTTTAGACCAATTATTCAGCCTCTATGCCACTCAGTTTCCCATTTCTAAAACAGATGAATTCAATTTAATTCAGTATTTATAGATGCAATAACACTTGTCCTGCTTACGTCACAGTGCTTTAGTGAGGACCAAATGGAGTAAGTGCTTTGTACACCTCAAAGTGCCGGATAAATCCTGATTATTATTACTTGAAAATAGAAAATAGGTAATAAAATTATATATATATTGCTTTCTGTTTCTCCATAATTTATCTTACCATGAACTAACTGCTACTAAAATACTAATATGTGTTCAAATAATAGAAATGTTGTATAGTGGGAAGAAAAATAATTTTCCCACATCATTCAAATTATATTTGGAATATCTAGAAAAATTGATCTGGAGTTTTCATTTCTCATTATTTCAGTTGTTTTTACCAAAGCAAACAAGTCCAAAATGACTAAGTGGCTTGAGTTAAATTTCTGTGAGTGGAATGAGATTTTTTTCTTGAGTTCTTTGCTACCTTTGCTTCTCTTTTAAAAAATCATTTTAGATGCTTTTGCTGGTTGTTTGTTTTGTTTCTATTTTTATCTTACCTGAAATTCTGTTGGTGTATGCAATTTATGGTGCTTATGGTACAATTACAATTTACTCAGTAATAATTGAGAAAATTCAGAGAGGAAAAAAATAACATTTGACTTTATGGTCAATACAATTCTTATATGATGAAAAGTATTTTAGCCATCATTTAATTTTTAATAGCAAAGTACAATAAAATTTGTCATGTGGAACAATATGAAAATGGTCTATCCTTTGGTGGGAAGGAGAAAGTGATTAGAGTTATAGTGAAATCTCAGAGTAAGTGCACTGGGAAAGATATCTAAAGATTTGGTTACTAATTCTCTTTCCGCCAGTAACTAATTCCTCCCTTCCTCTCTCCCTCTCTCCCTCCTTCCGTCCTTCCCACCTTCCCTTCCTCCCTCCCTCACTTCCTTCCTTCCTTCCTTCCTTCCTTCCTTCCTTCCTTCCTTCCTCTCTTCCTTTCTTCCTTTTTTCCTTCCCTTCTTCCCTTTCCTTTTCTGCCTTCCTCCCTTCCTTATCCAAGGCAATATTCTAAACTCTGGGGATTTAAAGAAAAATAAACAGCGGTTCTTGTCCCTTTAGGAACTTTCCTTCTAATGAGTGAGATACCATGCAAGTAAATAGTGTATAAAATCATATGACAGATGAAAATAATCTGAAAAGGAAAGATATTAGCAGCTGGGATAAAACACAATATTGGATACTCAATCGCTAAAAACAAGTTTATTTAACGAACTAAAAAAACTGAAAATTCAGGTTAACTTTTTAAATAGTAATTAAACTTTACTATAAAAATACAAACTTTACAAATGGTTTCTTTTACTGGAACCCTTCCCCTTGCCCCAACATGAAAATCAACATAATCATTCTTTTCTTCTTTACTTAAAACACATTTTTCCAACTCAACTATGCTCCTTTAGTCCCACACTTTGCCCTGAAGGTAGTGATATATAAAGACTTCTGACTAGAGGCACATTCTTTTAAAATTAAAAATTTAAATCATTTTGTCTTTCATGCCCTCATAGCCAGAGTTTCCATGGCCACTGTACTTTGAGCTAAACCACAGGAAACACAATGACCAAAGGAAATCCAAAGAGGAACATGTGTAGTAGATTTTACCTCTCCTTGCTGAAGTCTCTGGGCAAGGGAGTGGGAACAATTGAGGATAAGAGGGAGGAGGGCAGAGTGTCCTCTTGACCCCAATGGGAAGGAAGGTTTGCCAACCAAGAGTTTCACAGGAACAGGTGAAGCAAGACTCTAGAGAGTGATCTGGGCCTTGGGGAACTGCTCCAGACTGCTGGATGACCAAGCCTCCTTTTGCCTCCCACATGAGAGCTTGTTGGAAGTGAGAGAAGGGGTTGAGGTGAGTGACAGTGATTGGCCACAGCAACTGGTAGAACTCAGAGACTGGGAAACTGCCCCCCTCCCCCATGCCATGGACTCTGAATCCAGGGCAGCCACACCATGTTGTGACAGCTGCTGGCACATTGGGATGTGTCTGGGCATTGCCAGCACGTCTTCTATGTTCTCCTCAGTTTATAAAATAAGTAGATTGTGGCCAGTGGCCTTACAGAGTCTCTCCTAATATTGGAATGCTGTCACTCTATGATCTATTTCCATTTAAAAAAAATCAAAATTAGGCTAAACATATAATGCAGTTTTGGTATAGCAAGATATTCTTTAACCTAATTTCATTATTAACTATTTGAAGTTTCTCCCTACAATAAGAAGCAGAAACTAGTTTTGGATGCTGTCCTATATTTAGTTATTACTTTGCAGGCTTAGACATTTATTTATTATTTTCTTTGATTAACTTTGGATACCAATCTTTGATTGTTTCAGGGTATTATATATGGAACTATTTTTGGTATGATTTACATTTGTTTCTGGAACCTTAGCATTTTTGATACCCCTCACCCAACAGACACTTTCTCTTTTGATCCCATCTGCCAGGTGTTTGAATGTGTTGGGTTAACTTTATTTTATTTACTGCCTAAGGGAAGGGGCTGATTCTTCTGTAAGCATTTATTTTCCTTAGGTTCACTTTTCTTGAGCTTTCCTTTGAAATAGAAGACATAGCCTCTTAGTGAGTCTCAGGTCACTGTCCTTTCCAATTTCTCTGCCTGTAGATTAATCACATATGCTTGTGTGTGTGTGTGTGTGTGTGCACACACATGTATATATGCATCTCTTCACACTGTCATACTCCTTTTTCAAAAAGAGATTTTTACTGATGTGAAGCTTTTCATCAGTCTTTCACTTACACTAGTGTGATGGCATTTGTGTCTGCTGCAGTGAGAATCAGTAGCATGAAGAAAAAGGATTCACCAGAGTAAAAGATCCTTAAAAATATATATAACTTTCCCTTTGCCTGATTTCCTCTATACTCTTCACATTTTTTCCAGTTATTCTGGCTTTAGGCCTGAAATCATTTGAATGGGACCACTAAAAGGCTAGGCTTGATTCCATCTATGACATGACAATATGATTGCATTTGAAGTGAACTCAAGTAAGGAACTAGGTTCTTTTAGAGTGGAGTCAAGCCAGAAGTTAGTGGGAGATCATGCCACTGAGAAGAATCAGAGTTTTATCTTTAATCAAGATCATATTTCATGTTATTTTAATCAAGGGCAGAACTGGTACAATTGATATTTCAAAATTTTTTACCTGAAAAAGTAAAGGGAAAAAACCCCCAGGTTTCTTGGCACTTTTCTTTCTTCCTTAAAACTTTGTTGTTGTAGTTAAATCCCTGGCTAGTAACTGCCCTTCGAATAGACTAAATTCTACCCTTAGATACTCATGCAGAACTCCCATTGGGCCCAATTCTGCTGTCCTCCTTCAGGCAAAACTCCCTTTGAATTTAAACAGTCTTTCACAGGTACTATATTAATAGGCACCATAGATACACAAAGAAGAACTGTGGCTGGGAGGGGTTGCTGGTGTTCAGGAGGGCTGACTCACATCCATGCATGAGTATTGCAGTCAATAATCTGCAGATAGATTTAGGCCATTGGAAATACCAGATTATACATTAATTTTTTCTAAGCGTCTCTTAAGAGCAATTTCTTTCAGTCCAATGAATATAAATTCTGTTGGTCAATTAGCACCCTAATTATCAGTTATTTTGCTATATTCTAGGAAATATAGTAGCACAAAGATTTGTTCTTTGAACTTCTGCTGCATTCTCTGACTTTTTATATCCACATTCAACATAAACAAGGAACACTGAAGATGTTAAATGTATTACATTTCTTTCTTTCTCTCTTCCTCACCCCCTCCCTACTTCCTTCATATTCTTACCTGAGGTCCAACACCTAGGTCTGGGAAGGACTTCAGAGTCCAACCATGCCAACGTTTCATTTTACCGTTGAAGTAACTGAGTCTCAGAGAGTTGAAGTAATTTCCCTAAGGTCATGCTAGATAGTAAGGAACAGAGGTAGGATTTGAACCTAGGTTCTGTGATTCTAGGACCTATGTTCTTTCCAGTGTACTATGCTATCCCTTCCTCTGACTGTATCTCTTACTCACACACATACCTCTTTTTAAGCTACATGTTCTTCAAATCTCGTACTGGTTAAAAAAGAAAAGCAGTACTTCCAAACATTTCTGTTGCATTCAAAAGTTTTCCAAACATTTAAATTAAGATGTTTTAAAAAAGCTGATATAACACAAGGGCAATTTAGGTCTAATATGTGTCATTCAATGAGTTTATTCACTGCACCCCAGGCCCTCAGCAGCCCCCTGACTTTACTCTTGTCATCGGAGTTAGATGACTCTGTAAGAGAGGGAGGCTGATGACTTTGTGCAACTTTGCTTCACTTATATCCAATTCATGTGCAAGTCAAGACATCATCATATGATGATGTCTTTGGTCCTCTTTGAAAAGGGAGGATGCATAGTAAGAAATTCTGATAGCTCATCACATAGCCAGTGTCAACTTTACAGTATTTGTGGGAGTCAAAGTAGTCATACCTTTCCTTCTTTGCTTCTTCACACCTGAGTCATGGCTTTACATCTCTTTTGGGTTCAGTGCTCTTTGGTTCCTTATGGCTATCTGTCATGGTGAGATAAGATCATGTGACAGAAGGCAGGACATAGTGTCAGCAGAGAATCAGCAGCTTTCATCTTATCAGACATGACCTTAGGTGAGTCACTTAAGCAGTAACAAAAGCATCCACAAAAATAATAGCTAGTGTTAAAGTTTGCAAAATACATTGCATACATTATTTCTTTTCATCCTTATAACAACTCTGTGAGGCAAGGTGTTGTTATTGTCTCCTTTTCACAGATGATGAAACTGAGTCAGAAAGAGGCTAAGTGACTTGTCCAACATCTCACAGCTATTAAGTGTCTGAGGCTGGATGTGAACTCAGATCTTCCTGATTCTAAGTTGTCACTCTATGCTTGAGATGTTTAATAATAGCTGTTTTGTGTACTTCCCAGAGACAGCATGGCTATCAAATGAGAATGGGTATATAAAGCACTTTGAAAACACTTTAAAACATTTTTATTTTATTCTCAGCTTAAGAAACAAAACAAACATTTCCCTAACATAGTAGACTAAAAAAAAAAAGATGATTGCCCTACGATCCCTACACTACACTCTTAACTACAAATCTATTACCTATAGTTTGCCATTCCTTTGAAACATATAATAAAGTCATCATGTAATTTCCTTTTTTGTTCTTTTCTCCCCGCAAAGATGGATACCATTAGACACAAATATGTGTGTACATACATATGTGTGTATGTATTTTTTGTAAAATCATTCTATACAAACTTCTATTTGGCAGTTCTTTCTCTGGATGCAGTTAATGTCTTCTCCCATAGGTCCTTTGTAGTTAATTTGGGTATTTATAATAGTAAAAATGACAGTCACTCAAGGTTGTTCTTAAAACAGTATTGCTGTATACAGTGCTCTCTCGGCAAACTTTCAGTTGCTAAAAGTTAGCAATTCTTCTCATTGTTATTACAGTACCTTACCAAGGTCTGTCTGTATTCTTCCTGTATTTCTCCATCAAAGCTTTTCTCATCTGAACTCAGGACTCAGCTTTCTGTTAGAGAATCAATTCATTTATAGCAGTTAAGGAAGCAGTAGACAATAATGGCTTCATGTTAACCCCTTCCCTGATAATATTTCCATGTTAATAGTTACCATCAATTTTGCTACCCTGTGGATAGTGTGATGTGGTCATTTTAGGAGCCAAGGCAGACAAATGGGAAGATATTTTTAAGATTTTTTTCCTAGTGCTTCAATCTCACTGCATAGACAACTCCATGTGTCTCCTGTATCCAAATTTCTTCCTTCTTACCTGTCCTCTATTGGTGTGACAATTCTATCATAATTTAGCTTATTAAATAATTTTATATGAAAAGCCTGTGATTTTATTAGCAAAGGAGCTCCTAGTGTAAGAACTCACTGTACCAATGAGAATCATAAACATCATACAACTTATGACTTAATAGAAAAGTCGAGGGAATTGCTTCAAGATTATGGAAAATACATAATTTCCTTGGGGTCACAAAACTAACAAATATAATGGGTAGCATTTGAACCCACGTCTTTCTGACCTCAAGTCCTGCATACTAACATACCTACTAATTCATTGTATCTATAAAAATATTAAATAAAATTCTCTCTTGGGAAATGTGGTTTATATAGTGTACATTGGAGAATGAGAAGGTTGAGTTAGCATGGAGATGGAGCTTCTTCCCAAATTGTGGTCATTGTCAGGGTCAGGTGTGATGCTGACAGTAGACAGAATTCAGACCATTTTCCACTTTAATTATTCTCAGTTATTGAATATATCAAAGCAGAATAAAAACATTTTTGTTATTTTTAAAAGCTACTACATATATAATATATGTGTATATATACATATGTATGTTCACACACATATACATGCATATATATGCACACAAGTAAGGGAGGATGAGATTGGGCCTTGTTATCATCCAAAATGAAAGCATATGTAGCAGAAAAGTTAGCATCCTGCTATCTTAGTAAACTGTATTTTCACATACCCCTGGGTACTTTGAGTCTCTTGTATTCAGGGTTTTGTGAGTACATAATAACTATTTTAAAATTAAGTAGCATATATAGTAAATATAGGCAGATGCTGACTAAGAAGATTTACTCAAGCTTGCAAGTGCATTTCTTAATATAAACTCATTTCTTAATTTTTCCCCTCATAAAAGAACATAAACCATGCAATTTAATTACTTGAATGTTTATATTTCCATTTACATCAGAGCAATTAGCAAGAACACTCGCTTGAATTGCCATGTATTTATTATTCTCATCATTATCATTATTGTTGAGATGCATTGTCCTGTATAGCCCCAATGACTTTTGCTAGGGACAAGAATGGTTTTCATCACATCTCACACATGTAACTCTGACTTGAAGCATGGTCCTTGCTTCCCTTAGGTTTTTGTCTCCATAGCAAATAGCTATGTGAAGTTATTAGAAATTTTGGCTACAGTCCCTTTCAGGAATGTTTGCTGTCCTTAGGGACTCACAGCAGGCAAAATCACAGTTCCCTTCAGCAACCTATACTTTACTGAAATATTGGCTGTGACAAGCCTGCTGGGGTGAGAAATAATTTTGTGTGCAGGAGTTTGCACTTCATGAGCATCTTACTGAGTTTATTACCAAGAGGAGATGGGAAGAGAGTCATCCTTATCCCTAATTCCAATATGGCTACCTGCCTGTGAACATGCTGCCAAATGTAGGTGAAAGTTTCTTTATTTCAGGGCCCATCCCTTACACCAACCTGATGTCTTAAATTGATGCAGGTGCCACCAGTCTTTTGATTATCTACTTTGTCTTACTCAAACTTTCTTATTTCTTGTCTCTAGTTCCTCCTGTTCTGTGCTATTGATTAAAAATGAATATGATCAGGCCTCTGATGCTCTCAGACATAAATATCTGCTTGTCATTTCATGGTTTACGGATATGCTCGTCAAAACATTGCTCCAAACCTCTCTCTCATAAGACAATCCTGGAGTACCAGCATACTGAAACTTAAGATTTTAATCTTCAAAAGTGACTCTCTGCATAGGATTCTCCACAGATTTCTGCCATTTGTGAACAGGTTCATACATTTTTTTCCTTTGGAGAAATAACACATTGGGAAGATTACTGAGGGAAAAACAGTAGCTGATTGAAATAGTATGTAGGGAATATACATATATTCTTATATAGTACTCAATCTCTTCTTCTACAGAATAATGTTTACATGCTTGCTGTTATAATACATAATTCTCTGGTGGAAATGCTGAGCAAAGTGCGTTTTTTAAGCTTAAATAAGTTTGAATTTTAGAAATATACAACAAATTGGAATACCTAATAAATCCTTTATTTACTGGGCCTTTTGTTCACTTCTGTAATAGAGAAGCTTTTGGAGTTTATATGCCACTGTCTAATAGGTGACTACTTAATGGGATTTACATTCACTCACAAAAAATTAAGCTGGTAAAAGACAATGCAACATGCTGTAATGTAAATGGGACTGACGGCAGAATTAAATGTTTGTGGAAACAGGGCAGCAGATCTATGAAGAACTAATTAGACAGAGAGTTCAGAGACAAGCTTGGGAGTACACAGTGTCTACAAAGAAAGAAGGAAAGCAAGAATGGTAGCGGGGGAAGCCCCCTTTGTATAGTGATGAAAAGGAACTATACAAAAGTTACTTAATTAGAAGCTCTGATGGAGACTATCTCATGAGAAAAAAAGAACTTTTATTCTTTTCTGAACCTGTTGATTATTCCAAGATGAATTACAACTTTGATAACCTTATTTTATATTTAAGTGGTTTGTCTTTTTTGTGATCTACTATTTGGTATTTGGCTTTGATGGACATTGTATCCTATTGTAACTGGTTGTGTTGCTACTCACCTTTTCCAGAGTCTTTTTTTAAAGCCCATCTTTGAAGTAATTCTAAAAGAAAGAAGAATGCTACAGGGTACTGCCAAAGCTAAAGGCATTCAGGTGGCAGGGGGAAGAGAAATGGACCACAAATGATGGTGGAAGCTCCCACTTCTGAAGAACTTGGGTTGAGTGCTTCACATCAGCTTGTAGAAAAGTGTAATAGGCAGAAGAGACTTCCTCATAGAGTCAATTAAGTTTTAATCTTTTCATAGTTATTTCTTTCTTTAGAGGAAGCAGAAAGATATAGTCAAGGGGAAAAAGGCTTAAAGGAATAAGGAACTCTGTGGCTGATAGAACTGTGAAGCCTAGACCTGGGGTGGGGAACCTGCAGCCTTGAGGCCACAGGTGACACTGTAGGTCCTCAAGGACCACATCTGGCCTAGAGGCTGCAAGTTTCCTACCCCTTGCCTAGACATATTGTATATATGGAGCCATGGAAGGTCCCTTAGGAAGCATCTCGCCCAATCTTCCCTCCTTTGGAAGATGCCTTATGGAGGTTAATGACTTACCTGAGGTCACATTGGTAGTAAGTTGTAGGAGTTAGGTGGAGAATTTGAGAATACCTGTACTTTCTATTGTGCTGTGCAAAAGACTGATGACTTACTTCTATGTTTATGTGGCATAAATTTGAGCATTTAAACTAGTGTTTTAGAATTTTTTTGTTGTGGAAAAAAGTAGCAATTTAAAATACCATAAAGAGATTATATGAATATCTTGTATATGAAACAAACACTGCTGTCTATGGGGGATGGCTGAGTCTGGCTCAGGCCACTCGATATCTCAAACGCAGTGATGAGGTGGGAGACTGAGATGGTGAAAACCTCTGTTTATTCAACAAAAAGCAAACTCCTTTATCCTATGTGCAGACGTGGTAGTCTGTGCTGTTGCCGTGCTCTACCCGTGCTGTACCCATACATAACATATAAGTCAATAGGAATGAGAACATGACTGACACACATGTTATCAGGGAACGGGGCAGAGCATAGTTTGGAGAACCGATCCAGACATTACGGCCATAGAGATAACACGCGAGAAGGCTTATCAACTATCCCTGCCATCCCTAAACCAGACAAACCCCAACAATAACCCAAACACAAGTAGATCAAGGATATTTGCATTCTTGTAAGAATAAGCTTTATTATATAATCATAGAATATACATAATTGAGAGTAGGACAGGACCTCTGGAGACATTTAGCCCTGTTCAAGAATGCCCAATCTAAGATACCTTTCAGGAGGTCATTTCCGTTTATTAAGAACACCTTTCACCTTCATAGGACTATTACATGAGTATATGTTTGTGAAAATGCAGTATATGTATTTATTATTATAATTTTGAGAATTTCAAGGCATTGTAGGAGAAAGAGCTGCTGCTGAGGATATGAGATGTGTAAAAAGAGTTAGTACTATATGGAGTAATTACACACAACAGTCCAAGTCTGACAGATTACCTCCTACCTCCTACCCAGAACAGTCGTTGATTTAATCCGTGAAATCCACAGACTGTAGTAAAGTGGGTACTTAATGCAGGGAGACTGCTTTTTTCTTTAATGAAAAGATCAGTAAGATTAGCAATGTTTTGTGCCTGTCATGGAAATAAAGAAAGAGTACCCTGTTTCTCTTGGTGGAATTCTGTTCTGTCTCTGCCCCAGAAATACAGGTGGCATTTGGCAGTTTGTCTGCCCACCTGTGATACAGACATCTTTGTTTTCTGGTTAGTAAAGGAGAGAAAACAGATTGATCCAACCTGGGAAGAGATGACATATAACTTTAAATATTAAGAAGTGTCCCATCACCATTAAATATACTAAAGCTATATCTCTAATGCAAAACATGCTCCCTTTGATATTCCCAACAAACTGAAAATTAATCCTCCATTTTGTTTGATATTGAACACTTTTGAAATAATGATAATTGGGTGGCTGCAGGATAACATTTGAGTTTATGGCATATTCCCGGAGATGGAGTGTTCCATTCTGGAGTTAGGTTGAAAAGACCCCCTTGCCGAGAATGCTATGAAAACCTGATGCTTTTTCCCAGTAGCACACTGGTGGAATGGCCGGGGAAACTGGTGTTCCTTAAAGTTCATCAACTAAATATCAACATACGTTTTACTTCATTTCAGATTTTAATTTTTTTAAAGATGCATTCAAACTCTTGACATAAAATGCAGAAAAAGATCTTTATTTGTTTCCAGGTTTCATTTTTGTGTAAATGCCTCAAGCTCAATTGGGTTTTCTTTGCAGCATGAATGAGACAATTGATTTTAATATAGTCCTTTCAACACATTGAAACAGTACTGCATGAATTACCCTTGGTACTCTTTTGAATGGTAAACAAGGCTAATATGCTATTTACATAATGCACACATGCACACTAAGTTTAAATGAACAAAAACATGCTGTTTGGGAAATTGTGGGTGTGATAAAATCCTGACTTGAACTCCGTGGTTATTTAATGAAGTGTATGATGTGCTGTATGCACTGCTGCTTCACAAGTGTGGGATTTTCTTTGAGAGCTGGAGCATTATAACTGCGTCTCCACAGTGTAGACAGCTCCTGTAGATGGAACCCCTGTAGACTGTTGAACAGTCAAAAGGAATCAGTCAATAACCAAGATGGCAGGAGCTTAAGAGGAGAGAACAGAAGGAATGATGGAAATCAGAAAATATTTACTAAGGGCCTATAGTGTATCAAGCCAAGCTAAGCCTTGGGGATATAAAGATGAAGTAGGGGGAGGAGAGGAGAGATACAACATGGACACAGATATGTGCAAAATAGTACAAAGCAGTTTCCAGAGATCATGAGGAAATGGGCTGGGTGGTGTGTGTCTGGAAGGCATCATGTAGGAGGTGATACCTGAGTCCCACTTTAAAGAAAGCTGAGGATTCCAAGAAGGGCAGAGAAGGAATAAGGGGGTTACATACTAGGAGAATAAACCTGTAAGCCAAGAGGGCAGAATTGGAAAAAAAGCAAAACAAAACAATTGAGGTAGCTTGACCAGAAGGCAGAGTGAAGAAGGAATGATATAAATGAATACTAAAAAAAAAAAATTAAGTGCAGAGTTTTAAATGCCACACTGAGGATTTTATATTTTTATCCTAGAGACAATAGAGAAGAAATGAAACACAGAGGAGCTTAAGGAGAAAGTAGAGTTAATAACTCTGTATGATTCAGAGGGTAGTTAAGCTTATACTGGAAGCTTTCCATTTTCCCACTTATTTGTCTTTTAGTCAGGTGTGGCATTGTGTGTAGAAGGTAAATCAGATTAGTCTGATAAGATTTTATATTTTTACAGAGTATTTTTTCATTCATGGATCACATAGCTTTTCAAATGTGCATTAATTCCCACAACACTCTCTTTAAACATTCCACAAACATATTAATTCCCATAACTGATATAAATCTGTTGGAGGAAAGAAGCTTTCTGAGAAAATCAGTTGAGTTATGTGAAGGGAAGCAGTGACATGATTGGGATGGGGATACAGAGAGAAAATTGGGATTTTTATCTGCTTCAAATGTATTTAAAAAGCACTTGCCTTTTTCAGGATAATAATTTTTCAAAAAAAATTCTCTTCCATGGCCTAAAGTTTGTTTTAGTGTGATAAAAATGACCATCATCGTAAAAGGACTTAATAATGATTGTGAAAACTGACATTTAAATTGTATTTCACATATATTATGTCCTTTGATTTTTAAAAACCCTGTGAGGTTTATACCACAAGAATTTTTATGGCCATTTTACAGAGAAGGGAAATTAATCTCAGAGTGGCTTACTGAATTGCTGTAGGTCACACAGCTAGTAACTATGAAGGGCACAACTTAAATCTGTTGTCTCCTGCCCTGAGATAGTATGATATTGGAGTAAGATCAGAGGTCAACTTATTTGCCAAATAATTATGTAACAGCATAGTTAAATCCAGGTGTTCTTCTAGTATTAGAGTAGAATGTGATGACTCCATGCTTAAAAGTCAACTCAGAGGCATACGGTTTCTTTGATGCCTTAATGATTAAGTTTTGCACATCCTAAACTTTAGATATCACATTCTAGTGCTACATGACTCCAGCTGGTATACATCTTTCTGACAGGATCTTAGCCCTAACAAATAACAGCCTCATCTAAAGGATTCATTTTTACTTTTGATATTTTACCTTTGTTTTTGTTTGTTTACTTTTGGTTTGGATAGATGTGAAAAGTGCTCTATTATTTAAGGAACCCTTTTGAACAAAGGGGAGAACTCTCTTGCTAAGTATTTGCCTTTGATAGATTTCAGTCAAAGGATGGGTATATGAGAAAGTTGGAACTACAGAATTTAGATTGTTTCAAACAAATTAGATGATTTTGAAGATGTGGCATCCATTGTAATTCATTTGTTTAGATTGGATCCAACTTTTTGTTGCCACATTTGGAATTTTCTAGAAGACATTAGAGTAGTCAGCCATTTCCACTGCCAGATCATTTTGCAGATGAAGAAACTGAGGCAAACAGGGTTAAGTGACTTTCCCAGGATCACATAGCTAATAAATTTCTGAGGCCAGATCTGAGTTTAGGTTTTCCTTACTCCAGGCACAGTGCTCTGTCCACTGTGACACTTTACTGCCCTTTTATTATCTATAGAGTGAAACAAACAAACAAACAGAAAAATAGAAGCAAAGGGAGTTCCTCTTCCATCTCCATCCCTTTGGTCAGATTGTGTCCCATTCCTGGAATATGCTTTCATGCATAAACAAAAATCCAATCCAATCAGTCAACCCAGTATTTTTAAAATACCTGCTATACATCACACCCTGTGCCTGTGCCAAGCCCCAGGAGAAATGAAGACAAAAATGAATGAAATCACTTTCTCCATAGGGAGCTTCCTTTGTTATTAAGGGGAATAAGTATAAGTATAAATAAGTATAAATGAGGGGTGGGGAACCTGTGACCTTGAGGTCACAGGTTCGACCCTTTCAATTCACAGATTCAGGCAAAGGCTGCACTTGAAGACCTAGAGCAGTGGTTCTCAACCTGTGGGTCGGGAACCCTTTGGGGGCTGAACAACTCTTTCACAGGGGTTGCCTAAGACCATCAGAAAACACATATTTCCTATGGTCTTAGGAAATGAGACACCACTTCTCTATCAGTCTCCAGGTGGGTCTGCCCCACATGCAGATATGCCCACATACAATTTTTAAAGGGTCTCAGCATTAGGAACCTTTAGAACCACTGACCTAGAGGGTCAAATGTGGCCTGGAGGCTAAAGGTTCCACACCTGGTAAAGACCAATAAATGCAGAGTACTTTTAGGGAAGAGACGCTACCAATGTAGGTCCAGGAAAGCACTTTTGTGTAGATGGTGGCTTTTGAGCTGAAGTTGAAGAAAATCACGGACTCTCAAAAAAGGTAGAGTTTGACAGGGGTTGGGGATCAACTCTAGACATGAGAGACAACCAAAGAAAAAAAATCAGAAGTGGGAACTTAAGTGTCATGCATGAGAAAAACTAAGCAGGTTAATCTGTCTAAAACAGAATATATGAGAAGAGGGATGCATTGTTTTAGGCTGAAAAGGCAAGTTGGAGTCTAACTTTGATGGGACGTAAATATCAAATGGAAGAGTTTTAATGGAGCCAAAGGTAATAAAAGCCCCCCAAAATGTAGAATTAAATGAAGAAAAATAGGAAGACAATATATGGTCATATAAGGTATAAACAATTTTCATGGAGGATATTCTAAACATGGTTCAAATAGAATGGTTTCCTGTCAATGGTAGGATACTATACTCTATGTAAATTCAATTTGGCAAATGGTTATTAAACAACTACTGTTTGTATGGCACTAAGGCCACAAGCTATGTCCTTAAAAAACTGATACTGGGGGGGGTGGGGGCAGAGCCAAGATGGCGACATAGAAGCAACAAGTTTCCACAGAACTCACATAGCCACCTCAAATACCTGTAAAATGTGACTCTAAACAAAATTTAGGGCTCCAAAACTAACAAAAGAAAAACACATCTATCACTGAAGGCAGCTCAGCAGGAAGGGCTCATCAAAGTGTGCTGGGAGCCACAATCAGCCTATCCTGAAACCGCAACTTGGCCCAGGACAGCTGTAGTTGGAGACTTCAGGAGAGCGGATTAGCAGCAGCTGTAGCAGTTTCCAGAATTATCAAGCCATAAGAAACAAGGACTAAGTGAAAGGTCCTTTGGAACTCAGCTAAATTTGGGGGAGAAAAGCTGTCTGGCCAAACTGCCTCCAGGTCAAGGAAGCTGCAGAAGTGGTGACCCTGAAGCTGCTTCCACATGGCTGCTTCAGAGCTCCCAGCCTGTAGACTGCAGGGGGGCCAAGTGGTTGTTCAGGGGCTAAGTGCTCTTGCATTGAGCGGCCTGGATCTGGATTGTGGTCTTGGATGGTGGCTGTAGGCCGTAGGCCATAGGCCACTAAAAAAAAAAAACAGTGAGTCAGAGCTGGTGGGGGCTGTAGCAGCCTCCCAATAACTCTGTCAGCTGTAAAAACCCCAGCGATTTATCTTTCTTGTGGAACTCTGGAATCAGAGTTCCACAAAGCTAAAAAATCAAGTAATTCACTGGCAACATGAGCAGGCAAAGGAAGTAAATTAAGAACAGCAATCAGACTCTAGAATCCTTTTTTGGGGATAAAAAGGATCAAAATATGGAATGAGAGGGAGACAACACAGTCAGAACTCCCATGCCAAAAGATTCCAAGAAATATGTAGACTGCCTAGAAGCCATAGATGAGCTTAAGAAGGATTTTAAAAACAAGGGAAGTGGATGAAAAATTGGGAAGAGAAATGAGAATGATGCAAGAAAATCATGAAAAGAGATTCAACAACCTGACTAAAGAAAATAACATCTTAAAAAATAGATGAACTCAAATATCATAGGAGGCCCAAAAAGCCAATGAGGAGAAGAATGCCTTCGAAAGTTGAATTTGCCAAATGGAAAAAGAATCTCAAAAGCTTTCTGAAGAAAATAATTCCTTCAGAATTAGAGTGGAGCAAATGGAAGCAAATGACTTTATGAGAAATCAAGATATTATTAAACATATCCAAACAAATGAAGAAATAGAAGGCAATGTAAAAGAAATATCTCCTTGAAAAAAACACTGACCTGGAAACTAGATCCAGGAAAGACAATTTAAAAATTATTGGACTACCTGAAAGGCATGATCAAAAAAAAACTTAGAAAAAATCCTTCAAGAAATTCTCAAGGAAAATTGTCCTGATATTTTAGAACCAGAGAGCAAAATAGAACTTGAAAGAACTCATTGATCACTTCTTGAAAAAGATCCAAAAAAGAAAACTCCTAGGAATGTTATAGCCAGGTTCCAGAGTTCCCAGATGAAGGAGAACATATTACAGGCCAAGAGGAAGCAATTTGAATAATGTGGGAACACAATTAGGATAACCCAGAATCTGGCAAGTTCTACATTGAGGGATCAAATGGTCTGGAATGTGATATTTCAGAGATCAAAGGAGCTAGGATTAAAACTAAGAGTCACCTACCCAGAAAAACTGAGTATAATATTCCAGTGAAAAATATGGTCATTCAGTGAGGTGGAGAACTTTCAAACATTCTTGCTGAAAAAAAAAAACAGAACTAAAAAGAAAATTTGACATTCAAATACAAGAAGCATGAGATGGTAAACATGGAAAAGAAATCATAAGGAGCTTATCAAAGTTGAACTATTTATATGCCAACATGGAAAAATGATAACTGTAACTTATGAAACTTTTCTCTGTATGAGGATAGGTGAAGGGAATACAAATGTCTATATGTATACTTATACATATGTCTTTATAGAAGGGTTTATATATATGTATGAATATGTATCTGAGTATGTATGTATATGAGTTCTTAGAGGACACAGGATCAATTGAATAGGAAGGGATGATACTTTAAAAGGTGAAATTCTGAGGTGGGAGAGGATTAGAATGAGAGGAGATGGGGAGAGACAGAATGGGATTAATCATCTCATATAGAAGAGGCTAGGGGTAAGTGTTACAATGGAGGGGAAAAACAGGAAGGCAAAAGAGAATGGGTCAACCTTACTCTTATTGAATTTGGCTTAGGGAAGGAATGACATAAACTCTAAACTGGGTATCTTGCCACACAGGAGAGTGGGAGGGGAATGGGGATGAGAGGTGGAATGATGTAGGGGAGGGCAGGGTTGGGGGAAGGTTGCTAGAAGCACACACGTCTGTCAGGGGACAGGGACAGGACAGAGAATAGAACAAAGGGGGAGTGGGACAGGAAGGAGGGACATGTGCTCAGTCTCTCACAATATGTCCACTGTGGAGATGTCCTGCATAACTACACATGTACAGCCTGTATTGAATTGCTTGTCTTTCCAGTGGGGGTAGGTGATGAGGGAGGAAGGGAAAGAATCTAAAATTTAAAGTTCTATAATCAAATGTTAAAAATATAAATGTATATGCATATAATTATTAATATTAACTACATGCAACTGGGGATTAAGATATACATGCACTGGGGTAGGGAGACCCATTCCGCACTCCTGGAAAGTCAGAGGGGCGATGGGGGAAGACACAGGAGAGAGCAGATTGGGGGAAGACCCATATAGTGGCATGGCTATTTTGAGGTTGTGGGTAGGGGAAAGATGGGGAGAAAATTTGTTACTCAAAATCTTTTGGAAATGAGTTATGTAAACAAGAAAATGAATGAATGACTGAATGAATGAAATTTCAGAAGAGAAGGAAGCTCCAAGAAAGAAACAAGGTGCTGCTTCATGTGAACAGAGTCATCATACCTGATAACAGAGACAAAGGGGACTGTTATTCGGCTTTTGTTTTGCTTCTGTTTCTCTGTAAAAAGAGACAAGCTTTGCACTGAGGACAAAGTCAAAATGACTAATATGATCTTGCTAGTCAACTTAAGGTAGAAAGCATCTAACTGCCTTTACTGAGAGTCACCTGGTCAGGATGTGGTGACTTCCCACTGATGTGACTGCTGAATCACAGGGGCATTTGAAAGACCTTGGAGATCAGGAAAGGAACCATAGAATCAGAGGGATGCAAACATTGTTCTAGTGTTCAAAAAAGCAGAGTATTGAATCTGTAAATTATAAGCCAGTGAACTTGACTTTTGTTGCTGGGATTGAATTTTAAAGAAATTATTGTTATTATTATTAAAGAAATACTGGACATTTGAACAAAACATGATACTGTACAATGGGAGATATATATCTATATCTGTATATCTATCTATATGATATTTATGCAAATAAGTGTAATACACAGTACAATGTGATAGAAATAAGGAGAGTGCCAGAAAAATGCTCTAAGAGAATCTGAAGTAAGACTCATTTTAGGTAGCATGATCATGAAAGGCTTCCTGGAGGAAATGCCAACACATCTACACCTTGAAGGAAGAGAAAAAATTCAAGGGGGAAAGTCAAGGAAGATCTGCCTTCTGGGGTTAGGAAATGCACTTTAAAAATCCAACCACAGAAGTAAATGATAGCAGGATCAACTAGGAAAACGGAAGTCTTGTTGACCTGAAACAAGATGGAGAGTGGGATTAAATAAGGCTGGAAGTGGAGGGTTCATTATGGAGGCCCTTAATGCCCAGCTAAGGAGTTGCTAATTTTTTTCTTATAGAAAGAATAGATCTATCTAAGCTCTTTGATCTAGGGAGCAATCATTTCTAGACCTGGGCATAAGGATAATAATTTGGGCAAGTATATGGAAAATTGCTTTGAGAAGAGACAGACTGGATATCATTCAGGTGGTGATTGTAATAGACTCAGAGGATGAGAGCCAGAACTAGAAAAAAGGGGGCACAGTTGAAAGAGGTGTTGTAAAGGTAAAAATAGCATGATTTGGTACCTGGTTGCAAGGGCCTGGAAAATGGAAGAGACAAAGATGATTCTGATGTTTTGAACTTGGATCAGATGGTGGCTTCATTAGCAGAAACACATAATCTTTGAAATATACATAATGATTTGCATGTGAAAAATCACATCAGAGATATGTTCATGAACTAAGAGACAGAGAAACAGAATGAAAGAGAGAGAGAGAGAGAGACAGAGAGAGAGAGAGAGAGAGAGAGAGAGAGAGAGAGAGAGAGAGAGAGCGAGCAAGTGAGCACTGGATTTGGAAGCAAGAATGTACTGGGTTCCTATACATTGCTAGCAGTTTAAACTTTACTAAATCACTTAATCTCTATGAAATTCAATTTCTCATCTGTAAAATGAAGATGCTAATATTTAGAATAATTCATAGCTTTCTTGTGAGGAAACATTTCAAAACTACAAGGTACCTATTGTGTAACACATTTATTATTAATATTATTATTATTAGTAGTAGTAGTAGTATTTTTGTTGTTGTTATATTTTTGTTATATAGAGATAGAAGGATAATAAATGTTAAGGTTTCCTCTAGTACCCTCTAACTATGTCCCCTTCAGGTACATGATTCTGTGGGGCCACCTTTTCTATTTGAGTTTCATGTCACTTGTCTAGAACAATGATAGGTTGAGTGACTTTTCCATGATCACAAAACCAATATGCATTTAAGGCAAGCCTTTTATAATACTGAGGGAAAGAATACAGTTAATTCAGTTCTGATTTCAGACTCTTGCTCAATCTGGATTCTTCTAAGTATCACCCTCAGTTCATTAGAGTAATAGATACACAGGCTAAACACATTTATATTGGTTGCTTGATTTATAAAGCATATTAGTCTTGTCCCCATTAGTTTCCTTAGTCTATTTCTCAGGAATTTTGATTCCTTTCCACCTACCTAATGAAAAATACCTGTCATTAATTCTGTTTGGAGTCTATTTCAGGGTAGATAGACTTTTCTGACTGTGACAGGCTTGGATACATTCTAGAAGAAAACTTTTACTCAATCCTGAAAAACGTATAAAGGCCAAAGCCTTTTGGCCTTCCGTGGCAGGATCATTAGTGGCAGCAGCAACTTTCATTCAATGGTGATTAGTAGAACTTGAGTTTATTTTTTAAATAAGTATTTACGTATTTAAATAAATACACACATGTATTTATATGCACACCATACATGCATATTCACATGCATGTGTATATGCACATATACATATATGTATATATTGATGCAAAAGCATACATATACATATATGTATATGGAACAGATGCAACACATTTAAAGACTTTCAATTGCTTCCTCCAAGGTATTTTTTAGTGATTTTAGATCTTGTGAAGGACATTCATATCCTTGACCTCATGACTTGGCAAGTAGAGGAAAAAATTGATTTTCACATCTTACCTTAAAATATATTGATTGTTGTTGAAACAGTTATATAAGGGTTATTTCCTGACCAAGAAAAATGCCTACATACCTGCTGATTACTCTATTTGTATGAGCAAATTAGATGGCCTATGCTCAAATTGGCAATAATTTTTCCACCTTGCATAATTTGCTTAGTTTCTGAATTATCATCTGATTTAGAATCTCATTTGGTTATTCAAATATTTTATTTCTACTGTGTAAATCTGATGTTCAAGTTTGTATAAAGCAAAATACTGAATGAGGAAAAAAATTGTCCTTTCTTTTTTAATCCCTCTAAAACTTTTATGTCTTCTGTCAGGAAAAAAAAACCCAGCCAAAACTCATCCCTAAACATTGGTTTCAATTATACTTCCCTCTTTTCAGTTATTCCTTTTCTAGATATTCACATGAGAACATTTTATTTTACTCTTTCCTTAATGATAGTAGTTCCTTTGTTTTAGAGAATTCTCCTTCCCCCCTCAACCCAAACATCTGGTAAAACTTTTTACTGCACAGTCATTAAATTTTTAATTCTATTTTCCACAGAAAGCTCTATACTCCACTGTAATCTTAATATGTAACAAGATGGTCTTCATTAGTATTGATAGTACGTACTGCCTTCATGAGTGTAGTTGGAATCCCACCCCAGTTCATAGGTTGTCACAATCAAAAACATCATAATCATCATCATCATCATCATCCACTGGTGGGCAAGGCTCTGGTGATTAACTTCTTTCTCTACTTGGTCCTTGGACAGCAGACATACATTCCATTGACTGGACCACGTTCACAGTTCTTCTACCTTGATAAGATCTATCAAAATCTGTGATCCACATAATATTTGAAAACTCAGAGTCATAGAATATCAGGATAAGGTGTAGGGTTAGGGATGACTTTTATGGAAGTTTCATTTTATCTCCTCCCCCCCCCAAAAAAAATGAGCATTTTTTTTTTACTTACAGAAAAGAAAGCAGGTCCTTTGTTATTGGCATTTGGGAAAAAATTCTACTGATTGAAACTAGTTCTTTCATTATTCAAAAGAACTTTGGATACCCTGTATGGAAATTATATTTAAAAACTGGAAAAAAGGGAGGAGAGGATTTTGCCCAGGCTAATGGCATTTAACTAATATGTTGCCAAGGTACTAAGTCAAATGATGGTTGCATGTTTAAAGTTTATAATTTGTTAATATTTTTCAAGAATTCAAAAAAATCCCAACAACACAACTCCTATTCCTTTTCTAACATGGTGTTTTCCATTGACATTATTTGCTTGTGAATTTATGATGCGCAAAATAAGATTATCCTCCCCCAAAGAAACCAACAAAATTCTTGTCATTTGGAGAAAAAAAGATTTATTCTTGTATAGGTTCAATATTTTTGACATAGAAATTTGCTATAAATGCCTAAGGGTATCAGTTTCTTTCATCAGTTATTAATGATGGTACCCTGTGAACAATTAAATTATTTTTAAGAATATGAAATCAGAGTTGAATTAACTGTATTCTTTCCCTCAGTATTATAAAAGGCTTGCCTGAAATGCATATTGGTTCTGTGATCATGGACAAATCACTCAACCTATCATTGTTCTAGACCAGTGACATAAAACTCAAATGGAAAAGGTGGCCCCACAGAATCATGTACCTGAAGGGGACATAGTCACGTAGAAAACCACATATTGAAATTATGTTTTGTTGGATATTTGCTTTGTTATTTATGTCAGTATGTTCCCTTTGTTATTTTGCTTGTATTTGATTTTGTTAAATATTTACCATTTGCATTTTAGTATGGTTCAAGGCCACACTGAAGAATTGTGTGGATAGCAGCAGGTTTGACACTTCTGCTCTTAGGCAACTCTCTAATACTGGGATCCTTCATTTGGGATCTATGAACTTTTATTTAAAATGTATTTGGATAGCTATATTTCAATATAATTTGTTTCCTTTATAATCCTAGGCATTTAATATTATGCATTTAAGATATTACTTTGAGAAGAGCTTCTTAGGTTTTATCAAACTACCAAAGGGGTGGGTACATGACATAAAAACGGTTAAAATCACCTTTCTAGATAATTGCTCTCATCATTTCTTCGTCTCTGACATCTTCTAAGAGTAAGATTATAAGTTGCAGGAAATGTGCCACCTCACATTGGTAGAGGGAATTTTCTTACCCTTCAGATGGGTTAATTGTGTTGTTGAAAATCTTCCTTATTATAATGTACCCAGTGGTGAAGACCTGTCATTATCACCAATTTTATACCTGTGTGTAGGAGCTGATTGACCCTGGGAACAGTGAAGTGCATATATTTGCCTAACTTAAACTTTGGGAAACCTAGTATCATAGTTCACTTTATCAATGAAATCTTAGGTCTGGATCACAGTCCTTGGCTGGACTTTGCATAATAGATTTTAATTTATTTGTAGCAACATGTATTAAATGCTCACTCTTCATGAGGCATTAAGCTAACTTCTTGAGATACAAAGTTGAATGATAGCATAATTTTTACCCCCAGGAAGTTGACAATCCACTGGAATAAAAGTATGAAGAATGTGTATTGCTTATATACAGCCAGTGACAAAGTTGAGTAGAGGTCCAAATGAAGCGCTCTATAAAAATTTGGTATGGGATAAATTGAGGAAAAATAGCTTTTAGTTGAACATGTAAGGGAAGAGACTATGGGGAAAATGGCACCTGCTTAGAACTCTACAACATACAAAATCTTTACAAGACAGAGATGAGAAGACAGTGTATTCCAAGGACAATGGATAAAGAGCAAATGGATGGATCAAATGCAACTGCGAAATAATACATTCAGGGACGGGGGCAGGGAGCCCCTCCCTGCCCTGCTAGAAAGCTAGAGGGGTATTGGAGGAGGGCATAAAAGAGAACAGATTGTGGGAGGGGCCTTACAGTGGGATCAATGTTCTGGGCTGGGGGGTAGGGGCAAAAAGGGGAGAAAATCTGTAACTCAAAACCTTGTGGAAATGAATGATGTAACCAAGAATATAAATTTAAAAAAAAAAGAGCAAATGGATGGAATTGGGAGGTATTGGATAAGACCCCTGATGATTTATGTACCATTTAAAAGGCTGAATGGTTTATAACATTTAATCTCTTTGGTTAAAGTTAAAAATTCCTGAAATGGTTTTTAAGAGAACTGTTTTGAATAGGTTCAAAAGAAAACCATCCAACAACATTGATGATCCCTGAGGTCTACTTATCGCCAATACCACCGAAACAGATCCAGAACTTGGGAAGCTTACCAAACATTATTAGTGTTTAATTTTGTGGGCATATATGAATGCTAATTGAAACTTTAAAAATGGCCAATTACCCAGGAGGAATAGCAAGAAGCAAATGTTTTTTAAGTGCTCACGTATTTGTTATATATATTTTAAACATTTCAGGAAAATTTTTCTACTGCCATTTAAAAATGAAATCCAACAGAGCCCTGACTTTAAGATTGTGAGCTTGACAGAGTAAAGGAAAGAATAGAATTAAATGGCAGTATTTCATGCCAGTATGTGACAAATATTTCTTTCTATTAAAACTAGTCTATCCTATGATATAGAGGCACTCTCTCCTATGTGAAACAATAGAGTCTAGATGCAGAATTTAAATACATAAAGCAATTCCAGTCTTAGCATGGCACAAAATCAGTTTTGCTCAGCCAAACATAGTTTTGTGTTATGCCTGTGTTTCTCATCACTAAAAAGACCATTAACATGTTCATGGCATAAAAGATAAAATTTTATCCATTAATTCCCCTTTACACTATAGGCATAAATCCATATTAGGGCTAATTTAGCTAGAAGAGAAACCTTCAAATTGCCTCTTCCACAGAAATAAAATGAAGGGCCCTTGAGCTGAGCATTGACTGTCCCATGGATTGACATAAAATGTCAATATATTATGGCAGTGACAGTGAATTATAGTTAGTTATATTTCAGAATTTGTTTTATGTATAAGTCAAACAAACCAAACAGAATGATCAGCCTTTGGTTTGTGCTCTATCTCACTCTGATAATTTAAATAAAGAATACTTCTTTTCCTCACAGAATATTAGTTTTTGTGACACCAGTGGCAAAAAAAAATACTACAGGAGACTGTGATTACCACCTGCTGGGAGGACAGTCATTGATCCTGAAGAGGGGTGTTAATGGTGATGATGATAATTTCCCTTATTATAATGCACTCAGTGGTGAAGACCTGTTATTATCACCATTTATGAAGTATTTCTATAGATGCTGATTAACCTGGAAAACAGTGAAATACATGAACTTGCCCAGCTTTCACTTTCTGAAAACTTTAGCATTGCAGAATTGTAAAACTGGAGAGGACTTTATAAAGAAAGTTGGAATAGTAATCTAAAACTTGGTTCCTAATTGTTGACTAATTCCTGTATATTAAATAGAGCAGTTCCCACCTAGGTTTGTTTTAAGTAGGAGATTAGTAAATGTTTTAATTTGTCAAAAATGATGAGTGTTAGGCCATGGTAATTCAAAGGCAAAAAAAAATCCTTTTCCTCAAAGAGTTTATATTGTTGGGATGAGGGTAGGGGAGGAATGTTATGTTTAGAGATAAATGTAATACAGGCTAAGGAAGTATAGGGAAAACTCTTTGCTTAGATAGAGGCTTAAAGGAAGATCTAATTTGTGGTAAGGTTTTCTAGACTTCGGATGTCACAATAGATATAATAAATTTCTATTTTTAAAATATCAGAGTTAGGAAACTTTAGTTGCTAAATTTTAATGTCACTCTTCCTTAAATACATGTGACTAATGCTGAATGTATTTATGATTGTTTTTTTACTTATTAGCAGCATCAGTTGGCCTTTACGTGTTTGTTTAATGTTCAGTTCCATAAATGGTTCTCTTGAAATTTCAAGTTTCAGCACCTCATGCCCAATGGACTTTAATCTCCCTTCCCACCTATTTCTAATGTGCCACATTTCCCTTTCCTTGCTGATTGTTCTCTCACGTGATAAATAACTCTGTCTTATCAAGGTCAGTCAGAAAGGCCCCTTTTACATATCTCATAAATTTTAGCCAGGTGCCACTGATGTGAGATTAATGTAATGGCACCATGGCAAGCACTCAAGCTTGTCTTAATTATGCTAAGGTTGCCGGTTCACCGTTTCTCTTCATCTGTCTCCTGCTTTAGGGAACACTAAACACTATGTCATTAGATTGTCTGTTCCACAACATTGGTCCTTTGCATTTACAAAGTCATCAGATGGCTTATGACATAGCTTTTCTAAGAAATTAAATTAAACAAATAGTGAAAACAAAAATTAGGAAAAGTGCATGGAAAAGGTGTTGGGTTTTGATCATAGAGCACAGCTGTTTAAAGCAGGTAAAAAATCTATGTAGTCCCATGGTGACATTTTCCATGGCTTTCTCATCTGTTGGACAGAAGAGAGCTTAAAGGTAAGCAGGGCATTTGCTCAATGTCCTAGGCTTAATATGATTCATGAATTACCTCTTATGTTAATAGGAGAAAGGGAGGTTCCAAAGTCCTGCAATGTTCATGACTTCTTTGTAATTGAGGATGAGTGTGATGCTATTCTAATGTACACAAAAGTCACAAATTTACAGTCTGAGAGTCCAGTGTTGTCCCATACTTCCTACCCCTTGGCAATCTCCCAACTTGCTTCATGTAAATTTTCCCTGGAAGGTCCAACCACAAGTGTTCTGAGTCTCTTAACATCATGTGGATGCTGAAAGAGCACAGATATTGTCAATTGGTCATTTCATGTGTTTTTGGTCCTTGAGCATTTGGCCTCCTTTGCTGACTATACATTTCTCTGAGGTTATTGCTGAGTGGAAACAAAACAAATTCTGAGTGATCTATATAAAAATTTCTGTCAAATTTTCTTTAGATAATTAATCTGCCAATTTCTTGCTTGCTTTTGCAAATCATTTTGTACTTGACCTGTTTTGTTGGTGGAGAAGTACTTGGTGGTTTTTTATACCTTTTACCATGTGACAGGCACTCTTTTAAGCACTTTTCAAATGTCTCATTTGATTCTCTTCCTATGAGTCAAGTGCTATAATTATCCCCACTTTACAATTGAGGAAACAGAGGCAAAAGTTACATGACTTCCTCAGGGTCACAAAGCTAATAAGTGTCTGAGACCAGATTTGAAGTCAGGTCTTCTGACTCAAGTCTAGCTCCCTTAATCATTATACTACCTAACTGCCACAGATTAGAATTAATCCTTTACTTCTCATCCTGGGGAATAGTCTTGTCTCTGCCCTTCTATAATCCTATAGAAGAAAAAATATATAGGAAGTCTCTCTCTTCCTGTATTTTAATATCTTGTGAATACTAGCACAAGATTTTGCTTTCTACACATGACCAGTCCACTTTCTTTTCCAGCCTTCTATGTCTGAATACTACCTTATAAAACCTTTTATGCCATAGTCATCATTAATAATATGCTATGAGCTGTTTGTGCTTACTCCTTGTGTCTAAATTGTGGTGATCAGTGATTTGCAGTCTTATAATATAATTATCCTGAGAAACCTGGTGTGAAAAATGTAAGCTTTTGTGAGAGGAACAGCTTGTTATAATTAAATTATCACCAAATGTACCAACAGATATAATATGGTCCACTCTCTTCCTTCTGGACAGTTCTGGACCCAGTGCATTGTCCATTTATACTGTCTAATGAAGATGTATGTAATGATGGACTAATTTTATAAAATGCTTATTGAACTGAATGTCATGATCTTAGCAGTACATATATTCTTCATCTGCTTTTTTTTTCTTAAACAAAACATCCTCTGAATTTATATCATTAGGGAACTTCCAGAGAAATTCCCTCTAATCAACCAGATCATTACCTTCTATGTAACTTGTCATTTCACAGGCTTCCTTTGGGCTGGGAGAGTTTGTGACTTTCCCAGAGTCACCCAGCTAACATTTGTAACAAGAAGGATTTGAAACAAAGTCCTACTGTAGCCAAAGCTGACTTGCTATCCAGGAAGCTCTCTTGCCTTTCCATCCACTTGTTTGTTTGTTTGTTTTTTCCTTGTGTTGACTGCAAGGCTGACACCCTTGAGGAACTGCATTATGGGGCTCAGTCAAAACAGCATCAAATACAACCCAGAGCAGATGGAGTCCACCTTTATTTTGTACATAAGGCAGAACATCCTCTATAGTGGTAGGGAACAACTTGGGCTGCAATATGTCTCAGTCAACTTTATATAAAATGCAGAGCAGGTGCTGATATAGTTGGGAGAGAGGAATCCTCATAAATAAAAATGAAATTTATCTATCATATATGTGTGTTTACATATACACATGTTCATGTGTATCTATTCATTTTTTGCTCTTTGATACACATTATACAGTACAAAATATTTCATGTAACTAAAGTATTTTGGTTTGACTTGTCAATTTCCTGTAATTGTAATTTTTCAAATAAAATGATTTATGAATATACAGCCTGGTTGTTTTAGTTAAATAAGTAATACTGGGAAACAAAAATCAGGAAATAGCTAATAGAAACAAAAAGTAGATTTTGTAGGTGAATGGTAAATAGAAATATATACTATTAAAGACCATCTGGTACATTCTTATGCTGAAACCACCTACATACAAAAACATACATGATTCTAATGTTTAACCGCTGTATGTTTTTGAGTTACAAAATATAATAGGGTACTTAAAACACCTTTTTAGCTTCAAAGTTTATTTTAAGATGACTCCCAGCTTAGAGAATTCTACTCCAGCCAGTAGTTTTTATATGAAACTATATTAAAAATAAACATCACCCTACATTATTAAGTAAAGTGTATAGTGTTAATGAGTAGTGGATTTTTTTTTACCTTCCAAAGTTTCAAGGGTAAAATGCTTATCAATGCCTATCATTTTCTTCTATGAAATTTTATTTCACTTCTTCTAATTTTATACTTTAATGTTTGATGTTTTCAAATCCCTTCAGTGATATAAGTTGTAATCTCTCATTGATTTTTTGGATGGTGGTCTATAATATTTGTGACTGGAAAAGTCAACTCTAACTATCAGTTAGCTTCCCTGAATATAGCAAGACCCATCCCAAGGCTTTGGGTATACTCTCAGTTAGTGCAATCATAATTTAGGCCTCTATAGCTTGGTAGAGCTTGCTAGAACTTATGTCCCAGTGGCAGAATGTTGAGATATTCACTTCCTGGAGAGAAGAGATTAAAACTTCATTGGATGATCTCATTTCTGTTTTTGTATGATTATATTTGTGGGTGATATAGGGTCTAAACTTTGACTTCCTTTGTGTAGGGAACTCCTTATATGGGAGATCCCCCCACCAATGCACATCTCAGTTTGTAACCTAGATGCATAGATAGTTCATACTGGGCCCTACAACATTGTCATGTGTCTGTAGTCACACAGTTTGTATTTGAGACAGAACTTGTACCTGAAGCATCTTGACTTCAAGACCAACCTTTTTTTACCCCCATTACCTCAGGTTCCCATTAACCTGTTTATAGGGTTTGAATTAAAAATAACTCAACAATCAAGAGAGATGCAGTATAAGAATGCACCTAGAATTTTGTTTTGTGTTTAATGCAGTAGTAAAATTATTAAATTAGTCTGGAAACCTAAAGGACTTGTAGATCAGAGAATAACAGGAAAGGAGACCATAGTCCAACACTGGCAAGTAAATTAATAAGCAAGTACTAAGTTATAGACTCAAAAAGTCTAAAAGACATGGGACTTTCCTGTGGCAAATTAATTGGCCAGTTCAATAAAAAAAATTAAACAAATATAAACCTTTGTCAAGTTAGCAAATCTTGCATTACGGCGGGGCGGGGGGGGAGATCTGTTATTTGTATTTTTTCCCATTTTGAATGTTGTATCTTGACTGTGGAGAGGGATGTGGTGTTTCGTAGAATTCTTTATAATCTAATACACACACACACACACACACACAATATTTCAGGGGTTGCCATAATTACCAGGAGGGCTAGAAAAGCATTTTATTTAATCTTTGTATCTCCTGAAGCATGAAACAGTGCTCTTGACATAGAAAATACTTATTAAATATCTGATTATTGAACAAATAAGTTGATTAATGTATCTAGAAAGTCGTGGGAACAGAGACGTAGCTAGAAATGTTTGAATATGGGTCCATTTTGATTCTTAGTGAAGCAGAAAATGGTTGAAGTTGCCACTCCCACCAGGTGGTGGCTCCAAGCTTTGTATTAGGGGAAAAATTCTATCTAGTACAGCATACCCTAACTTTTTATGCTAACTACTTTTTCTTGCCAGTTAGGTGATAAATTCCTTTGTTTCTAGCTTTCACAGCAGTCCAAATACCATCAACACTCTTTAAATATGACCTGAAATATGTCACCCTGCTTATGATCCAGGATGGGAATGTCAGCAAAGTTTTATGTGGGACAGTAGGAAATTTTCAGGAAACATATAGGAAATTTTCAGACAGTATATTCCAGGACATGTTCTACTATAGAAAAATATGTTGTAGATTGTCTGGAGTGTCTCAATATTGTCTTTCCATATAGACATACATTGAGAAAACAGTAAAATCAAGGAAAGCATCCTTATCTTCTCTTCATGGTTAAGTGGTTCACTCTGGACCACAAAGTTCTAGAGATTTGGCTCTTTTTCTTTCCATTTTCATCATATGTTCTTTTTTTTCCTCCTATCCCATTTTGCTCATCCAAACTAGCCATTTCTCTTTTTCTTGTGGGACTTCATCTCCTTCCTCCTTGCCTTTGCACTGTTCTTCCTCATGCCTAGAATGCCTTCCCTGTTCTTGTGTGTTTCAGAGAATCTCTAACTTCCTTCAAGTTTTAACCTTCCTTTTGCTCAAACTGTACCTTCCCAAAGCCTTTCTTGTTCTAAATAGCTAATAGCTCCCCAAACCACTTTGTATTTGTTTTCTGTAGTCTCATATATTTTCTTGGTGTCTCTCCTGATAGAGTGTAAGCTTCTTGAGTACAGAAATTGGTTGATTTTTAATTTTGTAAATTTTTGTCATCAGCAGGTAGCACAGCACATTATCACAGTAGAAGCTCAGTAGAAGTTTGATGATTAAAACTCTTTCATTTTTTTGGTATTTCTTAGACTTCCCTGCATAGGGAAGTAGCTATATGACTATTGTGGCAAAGTCCTCCCTAAATGTCTTGTGTGATCTCCATGTGGAATTTACAGCTTTTATTTGCTATGTAAACTTACTGTCAGCAGAATAAATAAATATATTTATAGAAGATGTTACCATGAGTTACGCTTAGCTGTTGAAGTCAAAGACCCTATTAGAGCAAGCAAGTTTAAATTTGAAAAGAAATCACAGAGGAAAGTAATTAATTTTACCAGAAAGTATGGCTAGGTGGTATAATGGATAAAGTGCCAGACCTGGAGTGACAAAAACTCATCTCCCTTAGTTTAAATCTGGCCTCAGACACTTACTATCAATGTGACCTTGGCAATTCACTTAATCCTGTTTACCTCAGTTTCCTCATCTGTAAGATGAGCTGGAGAAGGAAATATCAAATCACTCCAATATCTCTGCCAAGAAAACTCCAGATGGGGTCATGAAGAGTTGGATGGGACTGAAATGACTGAATTCAGCTATGGAATGATGTAAATAGTTATTAAATTACTAAGAGGAAATGTTCTCTTTGCTATACCGGTAGACTATTTTGAACAAATACTGGGGAAATAGAGTAAAATATCTTTGAATTATAAGCTATTATATGTAGTTTGTCTTTTAATAACTTTCTATTACATGGATTAGAACTAGAAGCAGCTTTGGCAACTAACTAGTATGCCATCTTCTTTTAGCAGTGAGGGATGTGAGTGCTTGGGTGTGGGTGCAAGGCCTGAGTCTAACATGGCATAATATGGAGACTATGATATAGAAAGTAATGCCAAGGAGATTCCGAAGGTAGAAATGGACTTTGGTGATCTGGCACGGGATGGTGGGGTGGTGTAGGGAGTGAGAACTAAGAGTCAAGTTGAAATGTTCAAAAGAAGGTACTAATTAAGACTGAGATTCAGGACGTGGCATGCCGATGAGTTTGGACCCACATTTCACCGGTTTTGGATAATTATTGCATATAATTGTTGAGCGTATCTTTCTATGGAAGTCTAGCTTTGCCTAGAACCTAAAAATGTTATTTTTAGAGGTAAAAAGAGCCTTTTGCTCACCAGATCCAGTGGTCTTCTCAGCCTAAATTGTTTCTGAACTCAATGTATTTGGCATTATTGAACATCCTCACCTTCTGAATATTCTTCCTCAATTTCTGAAACAATCATATCATAGTTCTCTTTCTAGCTCTATCTTCTTGACTTCCTAAAGCCATCGTTGCTTAGTTTCTGTGCTAGGCTCTTTTCTTCTCTCTTTACTCTTTCTCTTAGTAAGTCACATTGATTTACTCACATTGATTTGATGTCATCTCTATGGAGATAACTCCCAGATCTATACCTCTAAACTTCTATTTTTGCCTTGCCAAACTATCCTTTATTCCATTGACAGATATGGGACCATTGGCTTATGGGATCAATGTAGTTCAGTCACTTCTCTTTTAAGAACTCTTTAATGACTTTCCTGTTACTGATTGAGCGGGCAGTCAAATTAACCAATCAATAGGCATTTGAGTGACAACTATGTACTGGGCACTGTGCTACGTGTAGTACAATGGGTAGAATTCTGGGCCCAGAGACAGGAAACCTGAGTTCAAATTCAGCTTCCAAAATTTACCTCTGTGACTCTGGGCAAATCACTTGACTTCTGTTTAACTCAGTTTTCTCATATGTAAAATGCAGAAAATAATAGGATCTATTTCCCAGGGTTCTTGTAATGATCAAATGAGATACTAATTGAAGTGCTTAGCTCATTGCCTAGCACAGAGTAAACACTTCTAAATGTTTGTGCTCCTTATCTTCATATCCAAGACACCTTCCAGGAAGCCACCCCCTGAAACTCTCCCTAATAATGGTCTCTCCTTCCTTGGGCCTCAATATAATATTTTCTAACCACTCATATGTAGAGTATGCATTATTTTGTTCTATAGTCACTTCATAAAATTCCAGCTTTAGAGGTAGAAGAGACCTTGAGGACTATCTAGCCTACCCACCCCCCTTATTTTACAAATTGGAAAATTGAGGCCCAGAGAGGTTAAACAACTTACTCAAGGTCATATATTGTGTCAAAGGCAGGATTTGAACCTAGGTACTTTGATGATGAAAAAGTTATTCTTCATTGTACATATGTGTAAATGTGTGTGTGTGTGTGTGCATGTGATATCCTCACTAGGAGTTAAAACACTGCCCAGGATAAAATAGCATAGTAGAAATGGTGGGGAACTAGGAGTTAGGAGATCTGTTTTCAAATCTTAACTCAGATATCAGATACTTACTTGTTATGTTTCAAGGGGTAAGTGACTTCTCTTAGAATGTGTACTATCATATCAAGATACATATGCTTTTCCAACACACTTAAGAGAGTTGTGAGGAAATAATTCAAATCAGCTTTCAGTATTTTGTGATAATGTTGTTACTGAACATTAAAAAAAGTTTTAATTGAATTATTAAATATGCAGTAAAATTTATCAATGGATTTTTTGTCAGCCTCAATCTCTCTCTTTAAAAAAACATAGCATAATATCTTAATATTAAATTGTTGATCTGGTTTGCTCCACCATTTGTTTTTAACTAGTTTTAAGCAGTGTGTCTAAACTGATATTCAGGCAGGCATTGAAGCATAAAATCCAGCTATGAGAAATCTCCAATAACTCAGTGTGTGTATGTGTATTTTTTTCCTTTAGACATGACCTTTGATTTCATAGGTTTAGGGAACTTCTCTTGAGGAAATCATGTCATCATTCAAATCTAAATGTGCTCCTGCAATGTATAGTCTTGCTGCCTCAAGCAATGAGAAGTTTAATGACTTACCAAGGATCACACAGCCAATATGTGTCAGAAAAAGCACTTGAACTCATGTCTTCCTGGCTCAGAGGCTGACTCTTTTTGCAGCTCACTGTGGCAATCCTCTGTGTGTGTGCGTAAATTTATCTCTCAAAGGGTTATGTTAACTCTTTTTCTAATGCCAATATCTCTGTATTAGTTTCAAAAGTCCTGCATCATAAACCCACATTTTTTAGTCATCAGAAGTGGCAGCAAAAATATCTCTTTCCCCCAAGGCCTTTTTATATTGATATTTAAGAGAATTCCATTTCAAATTTTGGAGAAATGTTATTGTCACAAGAATTAAATGAAAGTTCCACTATCATTGCCCTGGGCTGTTTGGTCAATGTAGCAACCTGCAGTATGCCAGAGTAGCTAAGGCTGGTTTCTGTTGCCTCCCAGCAGGATGAGGGATGTGGATGTTTCCCACAATTGCCTTCTCAGGGAGTATGGGAGGGAATTACCCCTGAATGCCAATCTGAAGGGGCTTTTTCTTGTCCATCACATGTGGTACTTATTTTGTTCCAAAGTCATCAAGTAAGAACAAACTCCCCAAATAGGAGACATCCAAAATAATTGAATTCTTATCATCTGGGTCGGTGAGTGTTACAGTATCCATGTATTGATGAAGCCAGTCCAAAAAATCCCTTAGTTAAGGAAAAATGGGAAGAAAAGAGGTTTTAATTATACTCTACATTTACAACAGAGAGTAAAAGAAGGTTTGAGTTTTTAAAAGCCTGCTGGCTCCTTCTGACCTTTCTACCTTCTTATATTTTACTTATCTTAACATATTCTACAGTTTAGTGATACTGGCCTCCTTGCTCCTTTTCAAGGAGGAAAATCCATCTCTTGACTCCATGACTTTTAACTGGCTCTCTCCCCTACCTGGAGCTCTGTCTTTCCTCAGCTCCTAGCTTCCCTGAATTCTTTCACATTCAGCTAAAATCCTGCTATATATGTAAATTATGTCATGTCCCTCTTAATGAAAATGCCTTACTTCTGAGATTACCTTCATCTATCATTTTGTCTACAAGAAAACTAAGGCAAACAGGGTTAAGTGACTTGCTCAGGGTCACACAACTAGTGAGTGTGTTGAGGCAGGATTTGAATTCAGGTCTTCCTGACTCCAAGCCTGGTGCTGGTCAACTGAGCCACCTAGTTGACTATACCTTTGTTTCCTTCCTTCCTTCCTTCCTTCCTTCCTTCCTTCCTTCCTTCCTTCCTTCCTTCCCTCCTTTCCTCCTTCTTTCTTTCTTCTTCCCTTCCCTCCTTCCCTCCCCACCTCTCTCCCACATACATACACATTTGATTGCATATTGTCTCCCATATTTGAATGTAAGCTTCTTGAGGGAGAATTGTTTTTGCCTTTCT
>CM053600.1:149147979-149159179 GCA_028646575.1 Pseudocheirus occidentalis | reverse complement strand
TTGACAGTAATAAGTGGTTTGACGCCTGCCACCAGGTGTTTTCCTGTTAGAACACACAACGCAGTCCCGTTTTCTTTGTCCCAATTTACAGAGGAAACAATACGTCGAAGTGTATTGATCCGCACCGTCCACACCACCCATATTTGCCGTATATTCTGACACCATTTCAGCCTTAAAGCTGACTGTTACGATATGTCCACCGCGTAATGTTCTCTGGGTAGATTGTAGGTTTGTGTTATAATAATTGGTGAGCATGGTAATAATTCTTTTATCTTTCCACGCAAGAAGCATAGTATTATTCTTTCTGTATGCAACTGTTTTAGTGCTTGAGAGGGGACATCCGAGTGATATGCTAGAATTCCGATGTCCCCTGAGAAGGGACAGCGGAGTGCAAAGGGTTAAATTATAGCTCTTTTGAGGTAACTGTTCCTTTTACTTTTTCTTTTTGTGGGGGGAAGGCAGGGCAGTTGGGGTTAAGTGACTTGCCCAATGTCACATAGCTAGGAAGTGTTAAGTGTCTGAGGCTGGATTTGAACTCAGGTCTTCCTAACTCCAGGGCCAGGTGCTCTATTCACTGCGTCACCTAGCCACCTTTTTCTTAAGAAGGAATTGAGAGAAAAGAAATGTGGTTTAATACTTGAATAATAAGTGGACTGGCATATTGAGTCTAGTCCTTGGAACTTTGGCTAACTTCATCCCTAACTTTTTTCCTCCTCTTGCTTTTTGATTTCTTTCCCACAATACCCTCTTCTCTTCCATGAAAATAACTCAATTCCTGAGTATAAAGTGAAAGAGAAGAAGTAAGGAATGGGAACAAGAGTGGGAGGAAGTCCACGGAAGTGAGATGTACAAGCTTAAAAACACTCCCAAGGGTGAGTGGAGTATTTTGAAGCAATAACATTCACTTAAAGTAGCGGTTCTCAACCTGTGGGTTATGTTCAATTTGTAACAATGAAAATACATCCTGCATATCAGATGGATTCATAACAGTAGCAAAAATACAGTTATGAAGTAGCAACAAAAATAATTTTATGATTTGAGGGTCACCAAAACATGGGGAATTGAATTAAAGGGCCGTGGCATCAGGGAGGTTGAGAACCACGGTCTTAAAGGGTGTTCGATTTCAAAATGAAAATTGCTGCTCCAGCAAAGCTCCCCATCCGGCCTGTGGTGGCGATTGCTTTGAATGGTGGCTCTGTGTCCTGTATGCTACATGCCTCTTCAGTGATTGCTGAACCGCAGAGCACAGGGAAGCAACGTTGTGATCTGCCGAAGGCACTGTGTGATTCACTGTTGGCTTTTTAGCCACTATCTCTCATCTCCTTTCTTTTAAACTAATTCATAAAGACAAGGTAAAAGATAGATTAGATTCAGTCAATTGGTTTGCATTCCATCCAAAGCAGGATTTCCTTGTATCACCCTAAATCTTTACAAATCACTCCAGATTTCAATCTTTCTTTCCTCTCTTTTACATTGTGATAAGCAATTTTCGGGTCCATCTATCATGATTTTATGCTGAAGGAGACTCAGACAGCAGATGGTGGTGTTTTCTGAGTAGGGAGGGAAGAAACTGAAGTGTATTTTTTTAAAGAAGGATTAGAGGTCCCTAAATCATTGCAATAGAGATCATTCCTCCTTTATTAAAGTTGGCAAACTATCATATTTAGGGCAAGATTTATATTTTCTGTTTATTGGGGTAGAGAACTATGATTCTTAAATTCTATGTTAAATCTAAAGAAAAATAAAACAATATTCAAAAGTTTTAGCTGTGAGTTCAGATATCTACTTTAACCTCTGCTGATTTTAACTTTTTCCTCCTCTGTGCACTATATTTTATTTGTTAAGTTTATTTATGATTTGTATCATATGCTAATAACCTATCTGATATTGTTTGTCTCAGTTATTCATATTTGCATTGCCTTTTTCCTCAAAACAACCCTACGACCTACAGAGTGTAACTACTAAGGAAACTGAAACTTCTTAGAGGTAAAGTCAATAGGCTGTTGTTCTCATTGTGCCAACCAGTTTCTTCTACAGGTGCCATGCATGTGCTCTACTACCCAAGTTTAGGAATTCTGACCCAGTCCAATACTGTATTTTGGTATTCTTTCTTTACCTTCAGGCTGGCAAAAGTATAAGAAACAAAATGAAATCAAACATTCAAAGAGTTTTCTTCCTTAAAATAAATAACTTTGGAAAAGATCACGTGAAGTACAAAGAAAGTATTTTTAAATCAGCTCTTGCGCAAGAAGGATGAAAAGTGCTTTTTTGTTGATTTTTTTCTGTTCAGTTGTATCTGACTCTTCTTGATCCCATTTGGGGTTTTCTTGTCAAAGACACTGGAGTGGTTTGCTATTTGCTTTCCCAGTTCATTTTACAGATTAGGAAACTGAGGCAAACAGGGTTTAGTGACTTGCTGAGGGTCACAGAGCTAGTAAGTGTCTGAGTCAGGATTAGACATTAGGAAGATGAGTCTTTCTGACTCCAGGTCTAGCATTGTACCCTCTGTGACACCTAGAATAATTTTCTTGGTATGGCCTGCTCTTTAGGGCATTTTTTTTTTGACAATTATCAGGGCAGTGGGTAGGATTTCCTGGAAATCACTCTTTTGGGGGCAATCTGGACTGAGTATGTAGTAGTGTCTTGGGCAGGGTATCTTTGAGAGTAACCATACAGGTGATATGCATGATGCCAGGCAAGAGACTGGAGCAATGCCTCTTACTTTAAAACAGCTTGGAGGAGGATGGGATAAAACTTCTTTACCTAATCACTTCCTATTGTAGTGATTTCTTCTGACCAAACTGTAGGTTTGGGTGTACATTAGACAAAACACTACTATTACCTAAAACAAAACCATTGCTTTTGGTAATTGATCACCTTAGCCCAAGTGCTTTTCATTTTATGGTCATAACAGCTAGACAGCCTTGGGTCAGTTGTGATCTCTCTTATTAGAAGGAATGCCCACAATAATGAGATCACAGATCTATTGAATATCACAATATATTTATTAAGGACTGTGGCTATGAAAGTTATTTGTCTTCATTCTTGAAGATGATCATGACCTCAGGAAGATGATGCCATGACTTGCAAAGTGTGTTGGATTTAAGTGAGGGAAGGGTGTGCAAAGTCACCAGACTCATTTTCTCCTAAGGCACCTAAAGTCCCAGTGGCAAGGCATAGATCAGGATGATTGGAGGTGGCTCTGGATGCACTGTGATATCTTTGCTTTTTTAAACTAGAATCTTTCCCAGGTCTCAGTTTGATTAAGGCAACAACCACCCGGTGATTAAAGCTAGGTAAGAAATGAGGCAAAGAACAGCCTCTTTTACCTAATTAAAAAAAAATCTGGGAGGGGAAGATTTCTGACCAAAAGAGAAATACTTTCTACTTACATTCACTTTGAGCCATCAGGGCCCAAACAATGATCAGGTGGTGGTTCGGGTTGGGCCCTGTTGTTTGTCAATCAGTGCAAGTCTGAGTGTGTATACATAGTAAATGTGTTCCCTCCTTTAAGTGTTCACCTTCATTATGGCTTTCCTGGTACTTGTTTTGTCACTGGTATATTTATGAAGACTCCTTCTACCTGTGTACACTGGCAACTTTCTATAATTTATACCCCATGATTAAGACAATAACAACAACTACAACAAAACAAATTTTCCATAGCTCATAATGTATTTATATAGGAGCACTAGGAGGTTAAGTAACTTGCTCAGAGTCATATTGCATGCATTTTTCAGCGGTAGGACTTATACTCAGTTTTGTGTGATTCCAAGGCCAATCTCCATGCATTCTAGGCCACACTGACTTATTTATCATCACTTACTCTGCATATATCAACAAAGGGAAACAATTCATAATACAGATTTCTTACCTGGAAACTGATTTTAGCAAATTACAATGGTAGTAGATGAATGAATATCAGAGGTAGCCAATTCTGTAAGTAGTATATGTTTGGTCTTTTATAAGTCCAAACTCTACCCTTTATAAATAGGGAAACTGATACCTAGAGAATTGGTGCAATTCACTAAAATGAATAGAGCACCAGCTCTGAAGTCAGGAGGAACTGAGTTCAAATCTGACCTCAGACACTTAAGACTTACTAGCCATGTGACCTTGGGCAAGTCACTTACGACCGGTTGCCCTGCCTCCCTCCCTCCAAAAAGACAAAACAAAAACAAAAACAAAAACAAAACAACCCAACAACAACCCAACATGGATATAATTAAAAAAAATCTTTATAGGGGTGGCTAGGTGGCCCAGTGAATAGAGCACAGTCCCTGAAGTGAGGAGGACCTGAGTTCAAATCCGGCCTCAGATACTTAACACAAAATCTAGCTGTGTGACATTTGGCAAGCCACTTAATCCCAATTGCCCTACCCCCCACCCCTCCAAAAAAACAAAAAGAAAAACAAAAGAATTCTCAGATTTGTTACTTATACCACATTACTGCAAAGCAAGTATGAAGAACATGGGAATCTATCACCAATAGGTCTCTATTATATAGTCAGTAAAGTGTAAACAAAACCACAAGAAATCCCACTATCAGGAACAAATCTGAGTTGTCCTAGATATATAATTTCTACAATATCTATATGTTCATTGTAGTATATGTACATACATTGCTTACCTATTTCCATTGAATAAACTTAAACATTTGAACAGGAAGAATTCCTTCCTTTTCTTTAAAAGTGGACTTTATATTTTTTTCAGCATACTTTTATATTTGCTGGTTAGTTTGTTATAATTTGCTTTTCAGATTACATTCCTCGATATAAACATTTATATGTGATTAGAGATTAAACATAAATATCCACAATCTGATTTTTAGATTTCTAACTGTGAGGTCATTGGAAATTTTCCCGTGGGAGAATTAGTTAAGGTATATAAGCTTCTACTCTATAGCATGCTGCCTCATTCACTTCCCAGGAATATGCAGTGCATGTGCCCGAGACAGTTCCACTTGGCTCGGCCCCATTTTCCAGGCCACTGAGCAGAATGGTAGGGTGGAAATGGGATTGTCTCTGTGACTTTGGTAATTGCTGTGTATATGTTAATGAAGACCAACCAGAAGCTTTTGCTTGGCCTTGCACCAGCATGGTTAAAGAATTCTGTCCTTAAATTATAGTTGAATTTCAGTTTGCACTTATAAGTAGATTAGTAATGAATTTTTTGGAGGTTTTTACAGATGAGGATTCACTGAAGCAGGATGTCAATCCATATGGATAGGAAGATTAAAATTAATGTTATCATTCTGTTTAACTCCATAAACAATTATTATTTTTTTCTCTGATAGATATCCCCATACTATGCTGGGTACTGGGGAGTAGACGGCTATTAAATGCATAGAGTTATAAATTCTACTCATGAAGAATCACACAGAATATCAGAATGGGAAGAGACCAGCTCTACACAAGACCTGCCATATAGTAGGCTCTCAGTAAATACTAGATCAAATTAATTATTAATTTTCAGCCTATCAGTATGGTAGTGTGGAAAGAGTAATTGTCATGGAATCAAAAGACAGTAAACTTTAAGTTACATCTCCAACATTTAAACTCTGTGATCCTTATTTACCTCATTTGTTAAAGAAGGATAATATTGTTGTTTTGGAGGGACTACTTGGACCAGTGGATAAAGCACTGACCATGGAATCTTGGGATGACCTGAGCTCAATTCTGGCCTCAGGCACTTACTAGCAGCCTTACCCTGGACTTCACCCTATTTGCCTCAATTCCTCATTCATAAAATGAGCTACAAAAGGAAATAGAAAACTCCTGCAATATTCTAGCCAAGAAAACACCAAATGGGGTCTCAGAGAATCAGGCATGACTGAAATGACTCAACGTCAATGCTAATTAAAAAAGATAATAACTCGAGTAATTCCCAATCTCACAGTGTTGTTGCATCAAAAAAGAGAATGTTTGTAAGGCACTTTATAAACTTTCAAGTGCTATATTTTCATCAGTTATTATAAGTGGCAATACAAAATCATGGAGTAAATATGAGATTATAGAACGCTTTGATCATAGCTAATCTCTTCATGTTTCACCCTGATTTTATCTTATTCTTTCTCTTACATGACATTTAAATGTGCTGCTTTTTTCCTACTAATTATGCATCTCATTTCATGTCTTGACTCCCTCTATTTTGATTTCAGTCTTCTTTCCTCCAGTAAAGGCACTCTTGCTATGACCTTCATGACTTGACTTAATCTATTTCAAATTTTATACTCTATCCTCAAGTAAAAACACTTTAAGGTCTTCATATCTTCATTGTTATATTAAAAGACATTATTTCTGCTAACTTTTTTGTCATCAGTCCTCAGTATGAAACCCCATTGAATATCCTTTTCACCTATCCTTTCCTAAATCATGATTTGAAGATAAATTTTGTTTACTTACCAACGTCTTTATCTTTGGATTGGTCTTTCAATGTCTCCTTTGGATATTTTCCCCCAATTTCCCTACATAATAGTAGTGTCATTTTAGGCTGTTTTAGGAATCTCATCATGTTACTGCTATAGTTTTGGTTATTATCTGAATTTCAATGGACCTTGGATGTAGTAACCTTTTAATAATTGTTTACTGAACTAGATTGACTTGATTCCTTTATATCTATAGGAAATAAGCTTTCTATGAACTGGATTATCTGAAAACTAAATATTTATGATAAATATCTAATATAATGTTCACGTATATGATAATGAGTTGCATGATAAATATATTTGTATTTTAAGCCATAGTTCGCTATTTGTACATATTGTTCAGATCATGAGAGTATGAAACAATCAAATGATTAAATGATATTTTAAAATATTATTAACATTATTCCTATAATACAGGTTGCATTCTAGCAAAATATCTGTATTTGCTGCCATTTTTTTCTGTAAATATATGTTGATGGGTGACTAATAAATTTTCAGTGCTATGACCTTAAGTCACTGTTTAAACAAGTCGTTATTTCTCAGTTTGGGGTCACAGGATTTTATGGGGCATAGCTGGCATTTCCGAACTCAGTTTTTTTTTAATTCCCAGGTAGTTGTGCCTGAATAGTTCTTAGGGGTACAGTTCATGAGGTGAAGAGAGGAAATTTCATTTATGGGATTTTTCTTGAACTGTTTCAGCATGCAAATTTCAACACTCTTTTTGAGAAGCAACATGGCAAACTGTGGGAAGCATTACTTACTTTTATTAATGACTTGATTTTACAAAACTTTTATTCTCTGGAATTGACCCTTGATTCTCTGTTATTGTTCCCAAACCAAACTGAGTAGTATACTTTAGAAGGAAAAACAGAAAAGCAAAAAGAAGAATGCATCAATGCAATGTTTTATTCTGGGAATCAGTCTTCCTACCTCTCTTCTCAGAGAAAAGAGATCTGTTTCATTATCTATTCTCTGGGACAGTTTTTGGTTTGTTTGTACTCAGTTCAGTCTCTTTTTTTTTTAGCTCTTAAAAAATTACATCATTGTAATCATGTTGTTAGTAACACTACTCTCCATACATCAGGAGGGTATTCCTATTGTTTGGGAAGCTCAGCTTCATGGTTAATTCGCTATCATTTTGATTCTTGACTTTGACAGAAATTTTTTTTATGAACTGTTGCCCAGATCACCATTTTATTAATGAAAACATTGAAAGGATAGCTGTCATCAATAGAATCTAATGGCTTATAAAGCAGATTTGAATACTTACTTATACCAAATCCTATGTACTTGTTTTTGTTGAGTCATTTTTCAGTAATGTCTGACTCTTGGTGACCCCATTTGGGATTTTTTTGGCAAAGATATTGGAGTGGTTTGTCATTTCTTTCTCCAGTTCATGTTATAGATGAGGAAGCCTAGGCAAACAGGGTTAAATGGCTTGCCCAGGGTCAAACAACCAGGAAGTATTTGAAGTCAGATTTGAACTCATAAAGACCTGACTCCGGGCCCAATACTTGATCCATTACACCACCTATGCTACTCATTACTTTGCATAGTGGCTAAAAATGATAAGATTATTGTAAAATAGTTTGTGAGGTTTTTTTTTATTTACTCATATATGAAGTCATTTTTAGAAACAGATTAGTCCTTCAGATAATTAAATACAATATGATTTATATGTAGATGTCCCCCATTTGGACTCTAGTCAATGAGTAAGAAGGTGCTTACCTAAGTTATACAAGATGTCTCTAAAGTTTTAATGCAGTTTTACATTTTGTTAGATTTGAAGATTTAAAACTACACTTAAATTTTGAGATACCCTGTATAACTCTAGACCAGTGTTCCTCAAAGTATTGTCTGGGGTCCCTTGGGGTTGCCCAAGACCCATTCAAGGGGTCCACCAGATCAGAACTATTTTCATAATAATACAATGGTGTCTTAATTTGAAGATGATAAATATTTATAGATATAACCCACATAGACAAAAGCTCCTTAGGGTCTTTTTCAGTAATTTTTGAGAATGTAAAGGGTCTCTAAGGCTAAGACGTTTGAGCTCCACCAATCTGGGTAAATCCCTTAACCTGTAGGCCTCACTTTCTTCTCTTGTAAAATGAGGGGACAGAACTGAACCGGCCCTTACAGCTCAAAACTAATATAATGCTAAGAGGAAATAGCAAATAAATTGTCCAGAGTTATGGTCAATAAAATAACCCCTATTCTATAACAATAACATTTTCCCCAAGATCTCACCATGACATATTTTAGCCAAAAATTTAATTATGTCTGGTGCTGAGGGACTACATTTTATTTTCCCTTCTCTTCTCTTTTAAAAAGCTTGTCATAAAGGTTTTGCTTTACTTTTATACAAAGGACATATTGGAAAGTAGAATTGTGCAGGTCATTAAACTTTCTGAAATTACAAAAATAACATCTAAGGGAAAAGCATCAGTATTTATAGCCCAAATGCTTAGCTATGGTTTTTTTCCCTTAAAAAAAATGAGGTTCCTTTTAATTTGGTTTTGTGATTGTGTGTACTTGATTTAGAATTTTATGAACTAAAACAGAGAAGTCTTATAAGTAAAGACAGGTATTAAAAATACACCAATAACAAAATTTGATCATAAGTATATATGAAAATCTCACATGAAATATGTAAATTTTGTTAACTTTCAAAAGAAATATTTTAACTTTTCGTATGAAGGTACTCACGTGACAAAGACTGGCATTCAATGTATAAGAGCCTGAAAATGTATCAGATACATTTATGTTATTGTCCTTGTAAGTAAGATATTATTTTCTTTTTTTATGTTTATTTTTTTTTAATTCGTTGAATTTTTTTCAAGTTCTACATTCCCTTACTCTTTGAAGAATCTCCCCTACTCATTGAGAAGACATGCAATATAACAGTTATTATACATGTGAAGTCATGAAAAACTGTTTTCCATATTATCCATATTGCCAAAAATAATAAAAAGCAAGCTATATTGAGAAAATAAAAAAAAACCCACAACAAGTGTGCTTCCATCTGTAATCAGATTCATCGTATCTCTCTCTGGAGCTACATTATTATGTTTTTATCATGAGTCCTTTGGAATAGTCATGGATAATTTTATTGATCAGTGATTAAGTATTATAGTTGATTGTCACTACAATATTGTTGTTACTATGTTTAATGTTCTCCTCATTCTGCCCAGTTTGTTTCAGCTCGGTTAGGTCTTCTCAGATTTTTTGAAACCATTGTCTGTCACTTTATATGACACAATAGTATTCCATCACTATCATATACCACAGATTATGCAGCCACCCCTCAATTCCTGGGCATTCCCTCAATATCCAATTCTTTGCAACAAAAAGAGCAGCTATATATGTGTATACATGCACATGCGCACACACATACCTGTCTGTCTGTCTATCTATCTATTTATCTATCTATCTGTCTGTCTGTCTGTCTATAGGTCTTTCCCTCCCCTTTTTTTCTTTCTAGAACCTAGTAGTGATATTGCAGGGTCAAATGAAATACACAATTTCATAGCCTTTCGGGCATAGTTTTAAATTGTTCTCTATTATGGTTGGAGCAGTTCATAATTCCACCAGGAGTGCATAAATGTACCTATTTTTGCACATCTCCAGCATTTTTCTTTTGACTTTTCTGCCATGTTTGCCAATCTGATAGGTGTGGAGTTGCTTTAATTTGCATTTCTCAAATTATTAGCAATTTAGAGCATTTTATATGACTATTGATAGCTTTGATTTTTTCTTCTGAAAACTGTTCATATACTTTGACCATTTATAAATTGAGAAATGGCTCTTATTTTTTTTTTACAAATGTGACTCAATTTCCTATATATTTGCAAAATATAGCCTTTTCAGATAAAGCTTGTGTAAATTCCTTTCCTCCCCAGTTTCTTACTTTCCTTTTAATTTAGACTCTATTAGTTTTTTTGTACAAAATCTTTTAAATTTTATCCAATCAAAATTATTTATTTTACCTCCCATGATTCTGTCTTCTTTAGTCAGAAACTTGTCCATTACCCAAAGATCTGACAACTATTTTTTTCCATGGTCTCCTAATTTGCTTATGATATCAGTTTTTATGACTAAATCATGCCCCCATTTTGACCTTATCTTGGCATGTGGTAAGAGGTGTTGGTCTATACCTAGTTTTTATCTAGATTGTTTTCCAGTTTCCCCACCAAATTTTGTCAGATAGTGAATTTTCGGACCAAAAGCTTTGGGGTTATGAAATGCTAGATTACTATGGCTATTTATTTCTACTTATGTCTAAAGTATACCCAATTTATTCCTACTGATTAACCACTCTATTTCTTATCCAATGCTAGCTTATCTTGATGATTAATGCTTTGTAATATAATTTGAAATTTGGTTTTGCTAGACTACCTTCCTTCAATTGTTTTTGTTCATTGATTTCTTTGGTTTTTCTTGACCTGTTGTTCTTCCAGTTCAATTTTATCATTTTCCCCCTACCTCTATAAAATAGTTATTTGGTAGTGTGATGGCACTGAATAAGTAAATTAATTTTAGTAGAATTGTCATTTTATTCTGTTGACTCAGGCTACTAGTCAGATCTTATTTTCACCAAGGATATGAAGGAGAGAAAAAAGCCTGACATACTGTATCAATAATGAGATATTCAAAACACCCATGATGGTTATGAATATGCTGGTATAGTTTTGGATCACAAAATGTAGCAAACTCTCCACATGGAAGGCAGAACCAAGGTCTTTATTCAGAAATCATAACACTGAGTCCCAA
>CM053600.1:149129371-149147879 GCA_028646575.1 Pseudocheirus occidentalis | reverse complement strand
TCAGCCTGGTCCTTGGAAGGCCTCAGGAGAAGCTGTAGAAGGAGGATCTCAGGAAAAGGTGCAATCTCCAGGTGGTGACTGGGAAAAAGAGCTCAAGGTCCTCCTGGTTCTCTCCTTACATACAGTGTAGTTCCTCCCTGTTCAGTCCCTTCCTGTTAAGGTGTGAACTACTCCCAAGAAGTTAACTGGACATAAGGAGCTAAGCCTTTACTAGGTGCTAAGTGCCTGTACTAGGTGCCAATAGAAAGGGGCATGGAAGATCTGATTTCATTAACATTACACATACTGTGTACATTTATTTTTATTTGCTTTTAATTCCTTTTATTCCTTCAACTATATGCTCCTTCAATAGCAATAACTCATGTAACTTGGCTCTCATCTTAGACTTTGTCTTGCGACTCTTCAATTTTTTTACTGTTTATTAAAATTGCTGAAAATATGAAAATATTGCAAAAAAAAGTTGACCAATAAGTTGAATCACACAAAAGCTGAGAAATTTTCTCTTCAATAGAGCACAGAGAACAATTTCTGTTGACTTTCCAGCTGAAATACTCAAAAATATTCAAACATATTTCCTTTACATTCCTTTCATTCTTAAACATAGTCAATTTTCATAAATTTATACATTTAATGGGATCCATTTTTCAGGTGTGGGTTTAATTTACTTTTCAGTTATAAAATATGATTTACACTGTAGTTACTATATGCATTTTACAAAGTAGAATTTGGTAAGTATTGTGTGTAGAATTAATTAATGAAGAATTAATTACTAAACTGAGAGATAAGGGAAATCTCACAGATGTAGTTTAACTAATTTTTAGTAAAACATTTGATTAAGCATCTGATATTATTCTTGTGGAGAGTTGAGAAGATGTTTAGTTAACTAGATTTTGATACAATTATGTGGAATTGGGACCAGTTGCATGTCTATAATCAGGGTCCTTTATTATTCAATGTCAGTTTGTGTAGTCTTGAAAGGAGAACACTGGATTTTTCTTTTCTTTTTCTTTCTGAAAACCAGTTTTATTTAAATAAGAGTTTAAATACATCACATAACATTTAAACTAAAAAGAAAAAAAAACTAAACCCAAATGACTCTGTTACTTCACATGGCATTGGGCAGCTGTTGGTAGTAACTTGCAAGCTTGATAGTTACTACATTGACTGTTTTGATACATTAGTTCAAAATTTGTTCCCTTGTCAAAAGTTTAATTCAGGTAATGTTGCCCTCACAGTATGGTGTTTTCTGGGCTTATGCATCCCACAGAGGTAGGGGATTATTACTAATAAAAAAAGTCTGGTCAGACAACATCGAACCTTGGTGTGATGTTGAGAAAAAAAAATGCCCTGCCATTGTCCCAAAATGAAACTCCTCCCTGGTCAGGTGGTGCATAATCACAATAGGAATCCCTGTTCTGCTACCCAGACTTTATCTTGGTATAACTGGATTGGGTGGTGGTGGTTTTAATGTACTCTTCTGAGCATCTTCAAAGGCAGCTCAGAGGGCAGTAATGTTCCCTTATATGAATAGAGAGTTCTGGAGAGGCAGCACCAAGGAGCCTCTGGACATGGTCTCAGATGCCACTAGGGCTTTGGACTTGACTGAAGCATTAGATTATTTGCATTTCAGACTGGGCAGTTCCAGGCTTGACCTCTGTTTAAAATGAGGGACTGCAAGCCTAGACAGCATGGCTCTTCTCAGTTTATTACATGAATGAGTTACACTAGTCACATTATACAAGCTGTGAGGTTTTAAAACTTGTGACAAGGGACAGAAGGGAATTTTCCTACTCATTGCAAGGAAATCCTCATTTAAGCTTCAGTGAGCCTCAAGCACTTAAAACCCATGAACCTTCAGTTGGTCGTCCTTTGCCAGTGCAATCTTGAAGAGGAACCGGCATATGTTCTTGCTCTGGTCACCCCGTAGCTGAATTACTTCTCCATATTCTGTATGTTCAATTATAGTACCATTGCAGACAAATTTCTTCTTGAATGCCTTAATTGCTTTCTTTTTATCATAATCATCAGCGATACCCTGGAAAGTAATGAGGGTCTTCCTGACGTTTCTCTGTTGAATTCTTGTGTGGATATAATACTCAATTCCAGCAGGAAGCAGATCATCACCCTTAGTTCCATCAGCAAAGGGGTCAAAAGAGTGGAGATTGTGGAAAGGGTTCCTGTTCCTCAGTGGAAATGACCAGTGGAAGGCAGTGACAAGTAAAAGGCGGCCGGGTTTGGAAGGCAGTGGGGGGGGGAAGGAGGTAGAGGGATAACACAGCAGAGAGTCAGGAATGAGGGAGCTTGAGGGGGAGGCTGCTGAGTCCTCGGTGGTAGCTCAGTGGTGGGGACAAGCCTGGAATTCTTGACAATATGTTTGGTCTTGTGCTGTTGAGCATTTTTTTTAAATCAACGTGCCTGTTGCATATTGAGAAAAGTAAGCAAAGAATGAGTATCCTAAACATTTGGGAATGAGTAGCACAAAATGAATTAGCATGGATGGGTTATAGTTATCTTTCCTAATAAATACACCCTTATTCCAAACTTCCCTATTTCTGTTTAGGGTATTGTACCACCTTAGTGATACATGTAACTCCTTACTTTCCCTCATTGCCCATATCTAATTTGTCGACAAATATTTTCCTTTTTGCTGCCACAACCATCCATCCATCTCACCATTCATAAATGCATTCTTCACCGCCTTTCATTCTGGATACTCATCACTCAGACTATAATCTCCTGTTGGTCTCCTTCCTTCCTCAAGTCTTTCCCCTCTCCAGTTCCACAAAGTGGATTTTTCCAAATGGCAAAGTGCCAACTGATCTTCCAAAATAATAGGTTCAACTACAATATTTTCCCACACAATAAAGTTCAGTAGCGCATTGTTGAATCTAGGATCCAGTATTTTTCAATTCTAATGTGATGCCTCTTTAATTTCTATTTTTTTGGTAAACATTACAAAGTTTATAATTATGAATACATTAATGCATGCATATATCTGTATATATACATGAATATATGTGTGTATGGGCATAAATGCATGTATATATGTCAATTGTGTACATTTACTAACTTATAAACTGTATGTGTATATATGTATACACACAGTTTATAAATTAGTAAATATACAAATATTAATATGCATGCTCAAAGAATGTTGGTATGGTTACATAAATCAAAATGTTTGGAGGAATATTGGGCAGGAGTGACAGGCTAAATTGAATAAGTTGGAATTTAATAGTGATAAAGGTAATATGCAAGGATTAAAAAATATATTGACAGTTATGGGATGGGGAATTCATGGCTTTAGATTTTTTCTTTTTTTTTTCTGAAAAGGAGCTAGGGTTTTCAGTGTACCACAAATTAAATATGAGTCAGCTGTGTTATCTGGCAACCAAAAAATATAGTGTAGTTTTGGGCTGCATTAATAGAGGCATTTCTTCAAGGCAGATGGGCCCACTAGACCTTCTGTTCTGGGTCTTGGTCGAAACACATTTTTGGGATTTAGTTTAATTCTGTAAAGTGTAGGAAGGACAGTGATGACCTGGAAAACAGACAGAAGAGGGAACATGGGATAAAATTTTTGGCCTGGACAAGAAAAGACTGGTGGTGTTGGGCATGGGGAAGTGGATAATAATTGAAGGTCTGTCCTGTGGAAGAATTTAGGCTCCTTCAGTTTAGCTCCAGAGGTTAGAACACTACAGGTGGGGAACCTACAGTCTTTTTTATTTGCTCTTTTTATATTTTATATAATTTTTTTTATTTGTTTTTGTTTACATCATTCATTTCCATGAAATTTTTGAGTTACAAATTTCTCCCCATCTTTCCCCTACCCCAACCCCAAAACAGCAATGCCACTGTAAAGCCCATCCCCCGATCTGCTCTCTAACTTTATGATAGGGCAGGGATGGTCTCCCTACCCCCGCCCAGTATATCTTAATTCCTAGTTGCATGTACTGCAGAGCTTTAAATTCTAGATTCTTTCGGTTCCTCCCTTTTCACCCACCCCCACTGGAAGGACAAGCAATTCAGTACAGGTTGTGCAAGTGTAATTACACAGGACATCTTCACAGTGGACATATTTTGACAGTCTGTTCATATGTCCCTCCTTCCTATCTCTTCCCCCCCTTGTTCTGTTTTCTACCCTGTCCCTGTCCCTTTACTGAAGTTGTGCTTCCAGTATCCCTCCCCCAGACCCTGCCCTCCCCTCTGTCATCCCACCTCTCATCCCCATGCCCCCTACTCTCCTGTGTAGCATGATACCCAGTTTAGACTTTATGTCATTCCTTCCCTAAGCCAGATTTGATGAGAGTAAATGAGAGTAAAGTTGTAACAGTTATCCATTGCCTCTTCTATATGGGATGATTAACTCTATTTTGTCTTTCCCTGTCTCCTCTCATTCTAGTCCTTTCCCACCTCAGAATTTCACCTTTTAAAGTATTATCCCTTCATATTCAATTGATCCTATATCCTCTATATACACATATACACACATGCTCAGATAGGTATCCATGCACATATATAGCCTCCTATATAGACATATGTGTAAGTGTACATATACATATACATTTGTATTCCCTTCCCCTATCCTTGTACTAAGAAAAGTTTCATAAGTTACTATTATCGTTTTTCCATATTGGTATGTAAATAGTTCAACTTTGATAAGTTTCTTATGATTTCTTTCCCATGTTTACCTTCTCATAATTCTTGTATTTGATTGTCAGATTTTCTGTTCAGTTCTGGTTTTTTTCTGAAAGAATGTTTAAAAGTCTTCCACCTCGTTGAATGACCATGTTTTCCTTTGTAACATTATACTCAGTTTTGCTGGGTACGTGATTCTTGGTTTTAATCCCAGCTCCCTTGATCTCTGGAAAATCATATTCCAGGCCCTTCGATCCCTCAGTGTAGAAGAAGCTGCCAGATCCTGGGTTATCCTAATAGTGTGTTTCCGCAGTATTCAAATGGTTTTCTCTTGGAAGCCTGTAATATTTTCTCCTTTAACTGGGGATTCTGAAACCTGGCAATAACATTTCTAGGAGTTTTCTTTTGGGGATCTTTTTGAAGAGGTGAATGGTGAATTCTTTCAAGTTCTATTTTGCCCTCTGATTCTAAAACATCAGGGCAATTTTCTTTGAGAATTTCTTGACGTATGCTTTCCAAGTTCTTTTTTTGGTCATGGCTTTCAGGTAAACCAATAATTTTCAAATTGTCTCTCCTGGATCTATTTTCCAGGTCAGTGGTTTTTCCAAGGAGATATTTCACATTGCTTTCTATTTTTTCATTTGTTTTTAACTGTTTCTCATAAAGTCATTAGCTTCCACTTTCTCCATTCTAATTCTGAAGGAATTATTCTCTTCTGAATGCTTTTGGGATTGGCAAATTCGACTTTTTAAGGCATTCTTCTCCTCATTGGCTTTCTGGGCCTCTTTTGCCATTTGAGTTAATCTATTTTTTAAAGTGTTGTTTTCTTCAGTCAGGTTGTTGACTCTCATCATGATTTTCTCACATCATTCTCATTTCTCTTCCCAAGTTTTCCTCTGCTTCTCTTATTTGTTTTTCAAAGTCCTTTTTCAGTTGATCAGTAGCTTGTAGGCAATCTTCGGGTGTCTTGGAATCATTTGGTGTGGGAGTTCTGATTGTGTTGTCTTCCTCCCGTTCCATGCTTTGATCCTTTTTGTCCACAAAAAAAGGATTCTAGAGTTTTATTGCAGTTCTTATTTTGCTTCCTTTTCCTCATCATGGCCAGTCAATTAATTGGTTGATTTTTTAGGTTTGTGGAACTCTGCTTCCGGGGGGAAAGCTCTGTCCCAAATCTTTGGGGTTTTCACAGCTGCTGAAGCTATTAGGGGGATGCTGCCACCCCCACCACCTTTGGCTTGCTGAAAGTACACTCCAGAACCACCACCCAAGACTGCGACCCATATCCAGGCTGCTCAACACAAGAGCCCTTTGCCTTGATCAATCAACCCAGCCCTGCTGCAGGGTCCGCAGGCCAGGAGCTCTGAAGCAGCCCAGTGAGGGCAGTTGCTGGTTGTAGCAGATCCCCCCCAACCCTGCTGCTTCATTGCCCTGGGGGTAGATTGGCCAAACTGCTTTTCCTCTCCCAAATTCAGCTTGATAGCTTCACTTTCACTGACCTTTCTCTGATCCTTCTTTATCCTGAGTTGATTGATGTAGAGATTGCTACAAGCGCTGTAGATCTGCTTTCTGTAGACTCATGCCGTGGCTGGGCTCCTCCCGACCACCCTGGGGCAGTTTTGGCTGGGCTGGCTTCAGATCCCAGCCTGCCACGCTGACCCCCTCCTGCCGAGCTGCCTTCTGCAAGAGATGTTTTTTCTGTATTTTTGTGAGTTTGGAAGCCCTGAAATTTGTTTAGAGTCATATTTTATGGGTATTTAGGGTGGCTCTGTGGGAGTTGCAAAACTTTGCTGCTTCTATGCTGCCATCTTGGCTCCACCCCGGGAACCTACAATCTTGAGGCCATAGGTCACCTTCTAGGACCTTGGGTGGGGCCTTTTGACTGAGTCTAAGTTTTATGGAACAAATCCTTTTAGGGAAGTGTTTTGTTCTGTGAAGTTTGGATTTGGTCAAAGGGCCACACTTGAGGACTTTAGAGGGCTCCAGGTTCCCCACCCTTGGGCTCAAATAAGACCCATTGGGTAGAAATTGTGTAAAGCCAAATTTAAGAATAATTTTTTGTGTGTGAACTTTGGCACAGAAACAACATGGACTGGCTTAGGGGGCAGCAGAATCTGTCATTGCAGGTCTTTAAGCAGATTGTGGATGCCCCCTTGTTGGGGTACACTTTAAAAATGTTCCTTTTGGCTACACACTGGCTACAAAGATCCTTCCCAATTCTGAAATTCTGTGATTTTGAGTAAGATTTTATGTTTGGATTGTGACACTGTATTTTCAGTTATTTGGTTACAATTCTGACTGTACCACTCCAGGCACTATGGATAATATTCTGTGCTGTGCTGTCCATTCATTTTGGTGGTAGAATTTTTGTAAATTAGCTTTTGTTTCTTTAGGTGAAAGGTATTTTTCCAAAGATGATTGATTCCAGGATTTAGATGAGGCCAGAAATGGAGATTGAAGGAGAACTTTATAAGGAGAAGCAGTGCTATCAATATAGGTTCAGGAGGTTTGATAGTTGTGTATTGTTATTACATTTAGTCCAGTTTAGGGATGTCAGAATTCTATAATCTGTTGAATGACCTTCACTCCCAATGAGTAAAAAAGGGGATGACAATCACATCTAAATACTGTAGAACCATTTCTAGTTAACTCCGTTCAGGTCATCTCAGTCTTCATATCTAACACAAGATAATAGCAATCAACAAAATAATTGATGCAGGATTTCAACTGTGAGAAGCAGGGCCCTCATTTTCCCTGGTCTCCCCTTTAACCATTTACATTGTCTGAACAGATCTGAATTATTCTAAGTTTTTGCCTAGAATAATTAGAAAATGTCAGTGAAAGTGATATAGGATGGAGATTCTATTGTATTGTTCCTCATATATAAAGATTACTTAAATTATGTGAAATAAAATTCTTTCTGAAAAGATCAAATTAAATTCAGTTTTGCAAGACTTTAGTAAAAAGATAAATATAATATGTGTAAGCTTTTGTACTAGATGTAGGACACTTAATTTTACCTAATGAATTAAATTTGTTAGGGCATTTAGGTACTGTATGCTACTCTTCTATGACAACAACTACTTTGACTCCTCTTACTACTACAACTACTACTGTTATTGCTGCTACTTCTGCTGCTGCTACCTCTACTCTCATTGTTGCTGCTGCTGCTACTTCTCCTCCTCCTCCTCCTCCTCCTGCTACTATTGTTGCTACTGCTTCTACCTCTACTATCATAACTACTGCTACTACTGCTTAATAATAATCATGATGATGATTATGATGATTGATTGATTATGACAACTACAAAAACAAATAAGGGTGGCTAGGTGGTGCAGTGAATAGAGCACTGGAGTCAGGAGGACCTGAGTTCATATCTGGTCTCAGACACTTAACATTTACCAGCTGTGTGACCTTGGACAAGTCACTTAACCCTAATTGCCCTGCCTCCCCCCTCTAAAAAGCAAAATAATACTGATAATAATAACTTATTAATAGGGTCCCTTAAGACTGAGAAAGTACTTCATGTAACTTACTTCATTTCATTACCATAACAATCTTGTGAAGTGTTATTATCTTTATTTTAGCAAACAAAGAAACTGATGGACAGAGAGACTGACTTTCCAAGGCTCACAAAGTGTGTACATAGGCATTATTTGAACTCAAATCTTTCTAACCCCTAGGCTCACACTACCAAATGAGGTGTACAAGACAATCCATTGGTGTGTATGTGCGTGCATCTGTGTGTGTGTCTGTGTGAGTGTATGAGTGTGTGTAGAAAATATTAGACCTAAGGATGACAACACAACTGTTAAACATGTAGCTACCACCACCACCTGCCTCTGCTGCTTTTCTTACTGTCTGGAGGTAGCTAAGCTGAACAGTCAGTTGTGTATTGCTTTCCTGAATGTAAAATAGCCATTCTCTCCAGATCTACTTCCTGGACATGTGTCCTTCATTCCCACCCTTTTTCCTACTATGGCATCTCTAGCAATGAACACTGTGAACATTTTTCATGTTTCCCAACATTGGCAAAACTATTTTTTAAACTATTACTAAATAAGCTAAGATTCCTTGAGAATCAGGTTAATTCACTTTATCATATCTTTTTCTATGTTTTTTTTGCTTATTTTGTAACATCTATGCTGTGTTAGTATTGAAGTCTATGTGTATAATTTATAAATAATAAACATATCTATATTGGGGTGTATGGTCAAACTATTTTAATGAGTGTTCAATTAAAAAAAAGCTTAGACACTCCTGTTATATACTTTGATGGCTCTCACAAGACTAAAAGTGTAGTTTAACAAATGGGGTCTGCTACATGCTGATGATTTCAGAGTAGGGGGGAAACATAATCAACAGATGGCATTATAAGTGGCATTTTTTATAACAACATGACAGAATGCGGCAAATTTGGTAAAGATTCAGAGTTTATTCATTCTTCAAAGATCAGCAGGTTAAAAAAGAAGATGTTTTAAGCAAAAACAAAGGAAGTAGATTTTTCAAAAGGGGTGAAGAAGGCTTAAAGGAAAATAAAATAATGATCTAAGTATAGAAGACGTCTTCATGTAAAGGGAAAAAAAGAGAGTGAGCTCTGTTTTATTCTTGAGCCACCAGAAGACAAAGGTTTGGGGTACTATATGAGAGACAGACTAGTGCTAGTTATTAATTGGTCTGAGAATGCAGACTATTTAATTAAAGAAGATTTGGAGAGATTATATCATGTGCTAATGGCCTTCTATCCTTATTTATGTGTCTGTTTATTTGTCTATCCATTTATTCATAATTTCTTCATTCTTGCAAAAAACATGACAAATATTGAACACTGTATAGATCACTGCATTAGGTGCTGAGGAAGATTCCATATGTGGACTAGATATGAATCCACCCCAATAATAAGCAACGGGCTAAAGTGTGTTATTGGCAAAGGGCAGAGGAATGGACATTTGAAGATTACTTTTGTACTTCTAATTATATGAGCTGCACTGATATTTAGTTCTGAGGTACTTTCAAAAGAAGGGCATTCTTCTCTTTGATCTCAAAGAATGCTATTTTCTCCTGCCTGAATTTCTCTCTCTTGTTGCCACCAAGTTGAAGGATAGGGGTTCCATGTCAGCCCAAGCTTCGGGAATGAGCTCATTCTTCAGGAAGGGATGGAAGGTCATAATACAGATATTGTTCTTTAGCCCATACTAAATGAGGCCTTATTCTACCCTGGGGACCTGGACTTTTTAAGAGGTTGAATTGTCATGGTGTTGATTCTGTACTACTAAGTTTTTTTCTTTTGTCTTGTATTCAGAAACTTTCAAAGGGAGTCTTTTCTTAGAATGCCTGCTTCATTCCAGGTTGATAAACAGCCCATCTCATCACCCTCGCTGTCCAGACAGGTTGCTTTTGTGATCATAAGGAAAGATGTTACAGAATTCTGGGGAATCCTCCCAGTTTGTGAGGAGGGGCACTGGTCCACGAGGTCTGAAGTTCCCATACACTCTAATCTATTGATTTTCTTCATCAATAAATACTACTTTTTCCTTTTTCCCATGTCATGTCCTTAACAAAAATACAAAAATAAATATAATTGTACATTCACAGAAGCAGCCCTGGGTGTGAGGCTCTTCAAGTCACTATTGGCTGCCTGCTTTGGATATTGCTGCCCTGAGGGGGTTAGTTTAAATAGTTGTGATTCCTTAGATGAGGGGATTGAGCCAGCAGAGCCTGGCAACAGGGAGCAGGTGTGGGAGAATCAGTCTGCTGCCGGCGAATGCAATAGCAAAGCATTTATTGCCACTTAGAGAATTGCTGTTTTAAAGAACAGAGCCCACCTCCCCTCTCACACTGCCCCATTTTTTCATTGTTGTCTTTATGCTGTGATCTGTGTGGCAGAGCCAACGGAGAAGTCTGGATTTGTGGATTGTTGCACAGTTGCCCTCCGGGATGCAGGCGATGCTCCACAGAGAAAATAAGAGGCATCTTCTCCTGCCCAGAGGGCTTAGGATGAAATTTTGATTGCAGATGTTGTGACAGACTATTCAGACAGAATTTGGATTGTAAGTGCATTTATGCCCTATCCTAGGAGGATGCATTTCAAGAGTCTATTAAAAACAGTGTTGATGATCCAAATTTGGAAGATGGAGATATTTAAGGAAATTAAATATACAGACATAAATTCATTCGTTTCCAGTGTCCAAATGGGAGCAGATGAAATCAGGATGGATATGACAGTGTCTGCACAGGACCCAAAAGAACTCTCTGGATAGGAATTGGGCATGTTCATCTAATTTTCATTCACTTCAGTATTGTTAAATATTTGATGATTCTTTGAAGTTGCAAGGTTATCAGGTCCAAACCTTCAGATCTGGCATTTTCTCTGATCCCAACAAAGAAGAAGGGGCTCACTGGACAATCTTCATCTACTACCTTAAATTTGCATTGAAGTTAAAAGGCCTAGGGAACATGAGAAATTACATAGTGTCCTGATAGCACACCCATACATGGAATTTTTCACAAATTAAGAAAAAGTAAGCCTGAAAACCGTTCCTTTTCATCCTCATATAAATTTTTCTGAGGAGGTCTAACCATGGTGCTCATCTTCCTTGGTTTTTGTCAGTGACTCTGGAGGAAATATAAACATTGATATCATTTAAGGAAAAAAAAGTCAATCTTAGCTAACACGTATTTTTCTTAGAAGTGGTATATTGTAGAATAGAAGGTGCATACTTAGATCTACAAAACTTAATTGTTACTAAAATAAAGTACTATAGTCAATAGTTTTGCCCATATCTTAACCCTGAATGCCTTAAATACCCACATGTTATTTCTGTTTGAAAAACATGCAGACAATCCAGATAGTCATAATCCTTGCTTAGAAGAAATCCAACAGAATTTCAAACTTATGAAATTTTTGGATTGGTTCACAAGCTCACTCCAAGGGGAGGTACATTGTGCGTTAACTGAATTTGGAAGAGGTCTGCACTTTGTGTGTATCCCTTTTTCAGGATGCTCTTTCTTATGTGACAAGCTTGTCTCCTTAGGGTATATCATATTTCTAAGATACATCTTTTCATAGCACCATCTCAAAAATGATACCCAGTAGGTACAGAGCATGAATGTACCCTTTCATTAGCCAGCAACCTCTACATTAAAATTTTGCAATGTTTTACATAGGAGATAGAAAGATATTGAACTGAGATATTAGAATATGTGTATTTATATTGCCATAGATTTGAAATCAGCTTCCTAGTCTAAATTCAGTACAACCTTTGAATACCTAACATCATAATATGGCATCTCTCTGGAAAAGAATATTATAGAAAATGACATGCTAGACACTGCTCATCTTATGGGACTTACTTTGTTACACCCCAAACAAAAGGAGGTTGGAGTTGTGTTTATATATAAGGTAGCACCTGATCAAAGACTCCTGCCACATCTAGGAAGTGATCTTGGGTGGGGAGGAGGAGAAATTAGGCTTCTTTATCAAGTGTACTGATGATACAACAATGAAAGGGTACCTAATGTGCTGGATGGCAGAGACTAGATTGGCCAAAACAAACAAAAAAAAGATCTTGGCGAGCCATAACAATGAAGCAAACTAAAAAAGTTAGAATTTTATAGAGACTATGGTCTTATTTTTGCATTTAAAAAATCAACTTTACTAGTAAAAGACAGGGGATGTGCAATTAATATAAGTTTACCTTAAAGATATTGAGGTTTTAGTGGATTTCCAGTTCAGTACAATAACAGTAATAAAAAGAAGAATGATAATAGCTAATTTTATAGACTTGTAAAACACTTATTGTAATATTACTTCATTTGATTTTCCCAGAGCCCTGTGAACTAGGTATTATCTGCATTTTACAGGACCCATAGCTGAGAAGATAATTGGCCAGGTTCACACAACTAGTAAGCATCAGAGAAAGAATTTCCTTATTCTAAGTGTATACTATTTAGCTGCCTATGGTATGAGCGAAATAAACAAACATATATAGTCCTAAGGTGTATTAAGAAAAGAATAGTTGAAGATTAAGGTGGGAGACAGTCTCACTGCATTGAACTTTGGTCATTTCACATTAGGAGTGTTGTCTTCCATTCTGAACACTTTAAGAAGGTAATGAATTATTGTAGATAACTTGGAGTAAGGATTGTGATCGACCTTGTGATCATAGTCTTTGAAGATATAAGGCTATATTTAGCCTAGGGAAGAGAAGATTTAATAGGGAAATGAGAGCATCCTTTATTATTTGTAGGGAGGGTGATTCGAATGGTTCTACTTGGCCACGAAAGACAGAACTTGAAGCAGTGGATGGATATTGTATAGACAGATTTCACCTTGATGCAAAGAAAATTTTAGCTGGAACTAATTCTCAAATGGAATACACTAGCATAAAGGTTAGCCATTTGTCTCTCACTAGAGCATGACTTTGAAGTAAAAGGAACTGCCTTCCAATCCTGTTTCTACTATATACTCTCTGTATGACTTTAAATATCCGCGGTCTTCTCTTTGGAATACAATGTCCTCATCTATAATATGAGAAGGTTTGACTAGATGATCTCTGATATCCCTTCCAAGTTTCAAACTAAGAATTCCGATTTTTAACCAAAGATTAATTAGATAACCCTTTGTTGGAAATATTTCAGAGAGGATTATTGGTCAGGGTTGGGGTGGACTGTAGGTCCTCATAGGCCCCTCTCAGCTCTGAGATTGTTGAATTTTGGGATTCCATATGCTTCATTTAAGAGGGCAGGCAAGTATACAGTGCTATTGTATATACGAAACACACTACAATGCTATACAATGCAATGGGAATATTTCCATCTTGATTGATTTAAATGATGTCTAATTTACTTAAAGAAGTAAATTATCTACCATGCAGAACTTTGAGTTATCCAGAGAAGCTCATTCTACATAGTCAAATGTTTATTCTTAATGGCCATCACTGTGCTGAATTTCCTAAAGAAATGTATGAATGACAGCATTTGACATCAAGGATCCTACTGCCCCCAATTATCTAAGTAACCACAGATATCAACTAACAATTACTAAGTCAAATGTAATCATTATTACCAAATGGGCAGGTAGAGTTTTCTTCCTCCAGGAACTTATAATTAAAAAATTTCAAATGGGATGGACCAATAGAGCAGGAAACACAGGAAGCAATCTCCATGGATATGCATGTATATGTTATCTCTTGCCCTTGAACTTGAGCTAGCATAAAAATAAATAGAAGACAAGAAACAAGGGTCATATTCATGCTTGCCAATTCTAATATTGCGTTTTCTTAGTTTAAAGGCAGAAAAAAGATGTGCCGAAATTTCACAAGTAGAGGAAGAAAAATTCCCACTTTTAGAAAATAAAAATAATGAAAATATTGGTTCTATAGAAGAAACTATGCTATTCAGTGTAGTTTCCCAGTCATCCCTGTCCATGTGGTGGCAGAAGTTCTTGGGGCCTCCATCATTTTCTATTTATTGAAATGTGCTTTGGGTACCTGTTTCCATTGGGCACTAATCTGCTTTCCTGGTTTATAGGTCTTACCAATTTAATTTACTGCTTTCCAAACCTCCTGTAAAGTGACAGGCAGTTATAAAAGAAAATAAACAATAACAACAACAACTCTATTTTCTTCCCACCCTCTTATTCCTCCTGTGCATCTATTTTTTTCTCTATGTCCAGTCATTCCTACCTGATCCCCTCTCCCCCAAATGATAAGAATTTGCTCGGGCAGGAAAAGCTAAGTTAACCTTCAGTTTCTTTCTTGCTTTTATGCTGTTGTTTTTTTGTTGTTGTCAATTTTATAACTACCTTCAGAAATCCTATTCTGGAGAATATTACCTTAGTTCTTACTAAGGCTATAAAAATATGATGTTTCTGGTATGGTTAAATTTCACTCATTTAGCATTTCCTAGCAGGGAATCACTCCATATCAAAGTTTGTATGCTAATCAGAAAGAATATTGTCTAATAAATTATCTTTCACAGTAGAACTATTAGAAAAAATTATAAGGTATTTTTTGATTGCTAACTGTGTGAGGAATTAGGTTTACTTATCGCAGTAAGGAATTGGTGGAAGTTGGGGTGATTATAAGTGGGACATTTTGTAACAAATTTGAGGGAAGGAGAATGCATATTTAAAGAGTGAAACATTTCTCCTCATTACATTTTGCTTTAGCCTCAAGGTAAAAAAGATGTGACACCCCCAGAGGGATTAGATTTCTGACAAGGATGCCAGTATGCATATCAGTATGCATATCATACTGGGGCAGGGGGAGAAGACTAGTTAAATATGCTGCCTGGCTTTAATAGACAAAACCTCCACATTCGCATTGTTGGAGAAGGAGTAGAATGGTAATAATCATGTCAGATCTGAATCTGGGTTTTAGCTCAGATCCATAGTACAATAAATGAGTGGTGGATTATGAAGTCTCTTAACCTTTCTCAGCCTCAGTGCTTTCATTTCTAAAATGAAATGTTCATACTAGATGACCATTGAAGTCCGTTTTGACTTTAAATCTGATATCTAATGATCCAATAAATGATCCTAGGAATATTTTTACTTCTCCCTATTTGGAAGTACAGTCTTCAGACTAAATCACCTAATATCAGGGTTCCAATCTATTGGAGATAATCCACTTAGCTTTGAAACTCCTGGCTTAGAGCTATTTTGGAGATATTTTGATTGATTAGTGATTAACAGACTTTCCTGATACACTATATCTGACCAATCCCAAGTCATGCTTCCCATCCCATTCATTGACTTTTTCATCCAGCTGTCTTTTTTTTCCCCTGCCAGGCCACTGCATGTTTCTTCCCTCCACTCCCCCTCTGCCTTTTCTTGCCCTCTTATCTCCTACTATTGACACAATGATAAAATTTATTTTATGATTGATTCTAAAAAAAAGTATATCAGTTGACTGTGCAAGTTAAACCAAGTTAAAGGACTGCCTTCAGGTTTAAAAAATCTTAATTTTTTCTTTCCTATTTCATCATCAACTTTTTAAGTTTCCCTGGCCAAAGTTGTGTTTCTCAGCTACCAGTATATATTGTGTCACCTTATTAGAATACAAGCACTTTGAGGGCAGAGACTTTCTTGCTCTTATATTTGCATCCCTAGCATTTAGCATAGTGCTTGGTGCAGAGTAAGTATAAATATGTCTTTATTTTTTTAGTTTTCATTCATAAATTTATTCTGAAACTATTCAGTGTTCTACACACGAGAAAAAAAAATCAGTGCTAGGTGTCTTAACTTATCCAATATAATTCTGTGATTGAAAATATTGGCACTAAATAACTGCATTAAGAAAATGATTATTGAACTGATATTGTGGGGCATCCTAAATGCTTTTGAGATATGGAAACTGTAAAATGTTCATTTTGGTTGTCTTTGTATGGGAATCACACTTTATTCAATAAATGAATTCTTGAGAAGTTGTTTGCAAGTCCAATTTTAGGAAGTCAAATATTCTCACTGTGTTAGATCCATATGCTAAATCCTACCAGGAAAGAATTTTTTGCAGTAGGGAATCCTTTGAAAAATTGATCATTGTAGCTTAATAAACTCTTTTTGGTAAATTTAAATTGTCCTTGAAAATATGCATTGTCATAAATTATTTTTGAAATAATTTGCTTATTTTCTTCCTGAAAGAATAATTGTATTACATCAATAGAAATAGAGTACCTGGTCATTTTCTAATTTTTAAAAATATTTCATACCTTTGAAAATAATAATTGAATCTTCTGAACTTTAAGATCATTTTCACTTGATAACATTTCATTTTTTCCTAGCTCTTTCATTTTTTTTAGCTTTCCAATTTTAATATAATTTTGGAAATGGAGATCTCAAAATTAAAAATAATGTGTATACTTGATCTTAGACAAACTTCAAAGAAATATAGATGTACACATGGAAACTCCAACATAATGTACATGCATAAATTTATGCATCTTGTTCTATTGTTTTCTGACTTGCTCTTTTATTTTTTTTAGTTATTTACTGAACTATTATGTTAAAATAATACAAAATCCAGTGTCCTGAATTCTTGACATTAAAAACCACATTAAAACCCCATGACTTTTCTCCAGTACTGTTTTTTTTAAAGTCTAATCATTTTTTAAGTAACCATAAAAATTAGTACAGATCCAATGCTTATTAAAACAGGTCAGAACTATCTGGAATCAGGAAACAGACAAGTAAAAATCTAAACAAATTTGAAAGGTCTCATAAAGCTAGTGTATTAGCACTTTGAGAGACAGATGTTAACTGTAATAAGTTTACTTTTAACAGTATCATTCTTAGGTGTGGGGAAGGCTGTAAGGATAATGAGTTACTATCCAACTGTATAGTGTATATTTAAGACTTAAGTCTAATTGTGCGCCAAGCCTATGAACTTAATATGATTTTAATAAATTGCTCTTATAAAGCAAATTTCCCTAAGGAGGGAAAAGGGCTCAGTAGGCATTATTCATCAGAATCTACTGTAATGTTATTTGTTATAATGGCAATCTTATTCTAGTTCGAACTTGCAAATTTGGAACCCTTACCCAAATATAAAATTTGTTATTAATTGTAATCTGAGAAGTAGAAAGATTCACAGTATTTATTAACTAATCTCAAATCTTGAAATTTTCTATTGGGTCCAAAATTTGAGAGAGAGAGAGAGAGAGAGAGAGAGAGAGAGAGAGAGAGAGAGAGAGCGAGAGAGAGAGAGAATATCTCAGTATTGGTGTCTCTTATTGGCTCTTTATCAATCTATCAATCTATATGCTTTTTGGGAAAAAAAATTAAGCCAGGTTAAGGAACTGCCTTCAGGAATAAAAAAAAATGCTATTTTTTTTCATTTACTCAAATATTATAAGTTCCTTTAGAAAAAAAAAGATATGGCATTCCCTTTGAATTCTATTGACAAGGTTTTAACAATAGCGCTTTTAACCCAAGAATGGCAGAACTCATATAATACATGTTTCAAAAGTCAATAGTTTAACTATAAATCAATACTTTGGCAAAAGAGAAAATCAATAGAAAAAAAGAGAAAATAAATAAACTGGATTACCCCTGGATTTAATGCTTACTATATCAATATAGTACTTGCAAATATTTATATTACCAATTCTATTTCACATTCCTTTGCTATTGATTTAAAAATAATAATTGCTAGCAATTATATAGCACCTGCTATGGGACACGCATTACTACAATCTTTCCATGTATTTCATTAGATGCTCACAACAACTTTGAAAGCATTTGCTATTAGTATCCTCATTTTGCGACTGAGGCAAATAGAGGGTAAGTAAGAGTTTGGTTTGAGTTCTGATAACTCTGCTCTTCCTACCTCTGGGCCCACCTTTCTATTCACTGAACCTGCTTGATTTATTGTTTTCTCATTTTAAATCAAACCATAACCTTAGAGTTCAGCAAAGGGTTAAAGGTTGTGGTCAGATAAGATATTCATAGGCTATGTGACAATAGAAAGCATTGGGTACAAATCTCTCATGATACAGAGGGGGAAATTATGGCCCAGAGGGATAAAATAAGCAGAATGCTACTATTGGAGTAATTCTGAAGTCAGAAGATATGAGTTCAAATCTCATCTGTCACTAAGTCTATGACCTTGAGCAAATCTTTTAATGTTCAATTTCTTCATATATAAAGTGGAGAGAAATAGATTCAATGTCTTTTGAGCCTCCTTCTAGCCCTATGTAATGGTAATCAATTTGTTGGATATTTAGGGCTCAGTGGATAGGATACTTAGGGCTAAGTAGATCAGATACTTAGGGCTAAGTATAGAACTCTGTCCATTGGTGAAAAGGTGTGAATTCCCCTGTTGACGTGGAAGAAAGCTATTGGCTGAGACACTCCCCTGTTGACTTGGGAGAA
>CM053600.1:149061872-149128871 GCA_028646575.1 Pseudocheirus occidentalis | reverse complement strand
AGGTGATTGTCTGGCAGATTCAGGAGGGAGCTGGGACCAGGGAAGAGGATCCAGGGAATCAGAGAGACCACCCAGAGTCAAAATGAAGAAAAGGCTTCACCTTGGACGAAACTGATGTTTGCAGAGGACGAGGACCTGGGAGCTGTTCATCACTGTGGACTGGATGAGAACCTGTAAGCTTTCTGCTCCTGACTCTAGGTGATTGTTTGACAGACTCAGAAGGGAGCTGGGACCAGGGAAGAGGATCCAGGGAATCAGAGAGACTACCCAGAGTCAAAATGAACAAAAGGCCTCCCCTTGGACTAAACTGAGGTTTGTTGGAAATCAAGGTGGGGAAGGTTTGCGTGGTTGTCTAAGAACTTTGTTTGGAAACTAAAGTTAATGGTTGCCCCAAAAGTGGAAGATCTTGTGAATTGTTGATTGAATCAACTCCCTCTTAGGGAAACTAGGAAATTCCTTTTGTTTATTGATTGATTGGATCTGTAACTTGACTGATTGAATCAAAAAATGTGAAGCTGGTTTCTCCTTTAGAGAAACCAGCTGATTCTTCTCTTGTTCCTTGTTCCTTTCTGTAATAAGATATAATATTGAGACTTTCCTTGTTATGAAGATTGTATACAATATTGTGAATTGTTGAAACTGTGAACATTGTACTGAATCTAAATTTTGTAATGAAATAAACAGTGTTCACTAATACCGTGCAATCCGAATCTTAAAAGCTGTTCACAGTAGCATTCTTTCAGGAATCTACTGCTGATTGGCTTTACACCCTAGGAGTATGATCTTATGAAACATTGATACCATGAAGTGACTTGTCAAAATAACATAATTATTAATGAAATCAAGGCTAGAACTTAATTCTTAACTTCAGTTTTTATTTCTGTAAAGAGGACATTAGAGTTGTTTTCTTGTAATTCCTAGGTGTGTCTTGGTAGGTAGACTTCCAGATGTTTTATGCATTCTTTAGTTATTTGGAGTAGATTTTTTCTTGTCTCTTCTTGTTGAGTTTTATCACTGGTAATTCTTAAACAAATTATAGAAAACATCTGATTTGTGCATGAGTGAGCATAGCAATGTGTTGCAGAAGGAAACAGTACTAGCTTGGAAGTCAGAGAGACCTGGATTGAAGTCTGGCCATGTCATTAATCTCTTGTATGATTTGGGTAAAATGTTTTGATTGCAATGTGTGTGTCTTAAAGGAGCTTGGACAAGATGAATTCTAACCATGTGATTACTAAGCTATTTCAATCCTATTTCAATGGGGTCTTCATAACCCCACTTGGGATTTTCTTGGCAAAGATACTAAAGTGTTTTGTAATTTTATTCTCTAGGTAATTTTGCAGATGAAGTGAACAGGATTAAGTGACTTGACCAGGGTCATACAACTAATAAGTATCTGAGGCAAGATTTTAATTTAGAATGATGAGTCCTTCCAACTCCAGGCCTAGTTCTCTATCCGTTGTGCCACATAGCTACCCTGAACTCTGCTTATATTAATTAACATTTATAAGGGCTTTAATATTGGAGAAGGTCTTTAGACATACTGCCTAATCACCCTCACAATAGGCCTATGAGTTGAATACTAAAAGTTTTGTTATCCTAGACTTTCTGAGGAGGAAACTGAGATTCAGAGAGATTACTACATATTCTAGGCTGGATTTGAATCCACAGTTTCAGTTCTCAAGTTTGGCACTTTTCCTTATATCACTTTATAAGATCACTTCTTCCACCAAAATTCAGTTACTTTCTGGATTACACTGGGCTTCCATGGAAACCTTTGTCAGAGAAGACAGAAAACTTGTATAATGCTCTCCTGGCACCTTTCCCAATGAGGTACTATGTGTCTACTGGGCCATATGATCTCATGCACAATTACTAGTCATGTAGTCACATCCAAGCTGCTTTAAATGAAAAATTAATCCAATTAATTGAAGCTTTTAAAACAAAGTAATTTGCAGCTCTCTCCTTTGCTGGAATGATCTTATTAGCATAAATTAGCCTTAGCTTTGACTTTTTTTCTGCTTGAACCTCACAGACATATGTGAATTGTCCTATTCTTATAATAGGAAGCCTGGAAGAGACCCAGAGAGGTCCCTTAAAGCATTCTCCTCTTCCCCCAATCCTCAACTCCACATAAATGCATCTAAACCATTTTAGAAGAGAATTCTCCAAAGACTGCCTAAGAAATTTTTGAAAATAATGGCCTTTGAAAGTCATTTTAAGTCAGGGGAGTTATGTTCTGAAAGTTACGTGACCACAGAAGTCATATCAGCCATGAAACTGCATATGAGGTTTAGTAGGAGCTATAAAATATTCCCACAGCTTCTCCGTCCCCAACCCAAACTTGTGCCAACTGCATGGACTCTAGAAGAACACCAAGTAAGCACAACCTCTAGGAAAGAAATAGTTGTAAAAGTGAACACCAAGAATATTTGTTTGAGAGAAGGCAACAGAGTCAGAAACCCCATTGAAGAAGTCTTTATAGGTAACCATTTGCAGTTCATATATATATATATATGTATAAAATGTACACAACACATATACATACATATATACATACACATATGTGTGTATATATACACATACACATACATTTATATATGATATATGTGATATATTTATATTTATTTATAAATTTATATTATATTTATATATGAATATATAAATATGTTTATATATTATAATATATAATATTTATTTATCACTCTATTTATTCATTTCTGAGATACACAGAACATAAGAAAAAGTTCATAGAAAAAAAAATGTCCCAACCCTATGCTGGGGAAATATTCCAAGGTATTAGACTGTAGTGTTAAGAAAAAAGCACCGAAGGCCTTCTTAGCGTTATCCAGCTGCTCACACACCATTATTTCCTTTGAACACTTTTACCAGATATATACCAGAACAGACTTGAACCAGCTCAGCTAATGAATTTGAAATGTGAACGTTTGCTTTTCTGAATTGGTAAATATTAGGAATTGGGATTGATTTATTGTTTTGGGGATCGTCAAGACTTAAAAAAGTGATGGAAAAAATATTAATAATGCAGGTGAAATGTAATACTGTGTAGGGCATACATTTTGTTTTCCTGGAAAGCCAGTTGTTAAATATTTACCAACATACTCACCAAAGCAGTGAATTTTACTCAAAGACATGCTCCAGGTCTCATAAAAATATGTGGAGATATTTTGTGTCTGTGCAGAATGTTCCTGGTAACCTCCCATGGCCAATTGAAACTGTCCTAATTCACACAGAATTGAATGACATAAGTAACATGACAAATACTTTTTAAGAAAGTAAACACACTTTGGTAGTTTAATCCAATTATTCCTTGGGCCGTCATTCCTGTGGCACAGACAGAAACACAGTCTTTCCCTATTTGGCAAAAGATGCTGAGATTCAGTGAACAATGTGAATATCCAATTCTGTTCTTTGTATACACAAGAGCTAATTATCCCTGCATTGGCCCATACTGATCTAAATAGGAAAAAATAAAACTAGTGAGGAGACACTTGGAATCATATGATGTTATTCGTGGAAGACATCTTAGAGATCATCTCATTCAAATTTCTTTTCTTGTATATAATAATATACAAACCACCATCAACAAAAATCCCTACAACCCTGACACTCAGAATGAAGTAAAATGACTTGTCCAAACTCCCACAGCTAGTTTTAGTCATTTCAGTTGCGTCCAGCTTTTCGTGACCCCATTTGAGATTTCCTTGGCAAAGATATACCGCACTGAGTCTAGACCACAGCGCTATTGATTAACAGTCAAATCCTCTTTTCGCTAGCCCACAGTATTTGTCATTTGATCTCTGGTCTGTTTGATCATTTCCTCTTTTCCACTAAAATTCCACTAAAATACTTTCCTTTTCCAAGGCCTCAATTGTTTGAAATTGAAACTAGAAATTCACCTTCCAGCTCTGCCACTTACTAGTCATATGACTGTGGACAATTGAATAAGTGCTTTAGGTTCCCTAGAATACTGGATGACTTCAGTGCTACATTCAATCCCAGTAAGTTTTGCAAAACTACCATCTCTCATGAGTATATGACTTGCTAATTTTAATAAAGATTCCACACATTGAATTTGATTGAACTACCACAAAATTTCTTAGTCTTAGATAATTCACTAAAGAATAAGAAAAAATAGCAAGAACTAAGAAAATATGTGAGGGGTTTGTATTTCTGCTGCATTCCATGCTTAGAACCCTTATTACAGCCTTACAAGGGCCTGCAAAGTACTGACACTATTACTTATCCACATGTGTACTCATTCAATTGTGGGCTGTTGGGAAGGAGTCCCAAGCAGTTTTGTCACTTATATCTTGGATTTCTGGCTCCATAACCAGGCAGAAATCTTCCCTGGTAGGAAGTAGCAGTGCTTTAAATCATATGGGATTAAGCACTGAATCTCAAGGCCCTTAGGGTAGAATGTATTGACTACTCGCTCATTTATGGTATTTTCAGTAATCCTGGAAATTTTAAGTGACCATTATCACAATTCCAGATAACTAACTACAACACCCTGCCACACTAAAGTGATTATTTTAAAATTACACTGAAAATAGGCGTGTTGCCAGTGACTTCAAGAGTTAGCTAATCTAGTCTATTAACTCCAACTTAGACTGAATCTAATCAATTTGTCTTTTAAATTTTATGTCTTAATAGTCAAATCAGTTTCCTTTTTCTTCTTATTAGCCAGTGAAAGAGACTCTTGAACTTTGTTTAGGAATGTTATTACCTAGCCCATACTATTATTAATAGATAATTTAGTTGTTCCAGTTTCAAGATTTTCCATTTGAAAAAATAAATGATTTTGTATGATTTTTTAAAAACCACAAATTCCCTTCTCTAATGAACTTTTATAAATTATACAATGTATTCTCTTAAGACACTCCAGTAATTCTGATTGGGTTGATCTGAGGCTGTGTGGCATAGTAGAAACAGCCTGGTACTCAGAGACATTGCTTCAAATTTCACCTTTGGTATTTATTAGTTTTATGAGCATGGAACATTTACTAACATCTCTGGCCTTGAGCTTCCTCATCTGTAAAATGAAGCTAAAAACACTCATAGTATTTACTTCACTAGGTTGTTATGGGACTCAAATATAAAGAAAGTGTGTAAAGCACCCTCATAATGCTAAATAAATGTTGTTATTAATGTTATTACTTCCAGTATATATTTAGTGAGAGGCAGTGTGGTATAATAGACCAAGAGACAACTTGAGTTCAAGTCTTCCCTTTCCCATAAACTGAGTGAAGCTTGCTGTCACTTAATCTCATAATATCCCAAGCAACTGTCTTAAAACTGTGAATTAAAGACACTAGCCAGCCTGCATTGACAGAGGGACTATTCTCACCCTGCGAGTTATCCACGTGGATGAAATCACAAATATGATACATCTGTATACATGTAAATCAAGTCAAAGCAGCAAGTGTTTATTAAGCAGTTACATGCATTAATGCATATATGTATTCCATTATTTCCATTGATCTCTGGATTCTACTATTTCACTAATGTGACTATTACCTTCCGTGCTATAGATTGGAGCCTATGCAGGTGACTCTTAAACTTTTTCCCACAAATTCACCTAATTTTGTTGGCCCTGAAATATTGAGATCCTTTCTAAAGGTCTCACGCCATTTACAAGGATACTAATGAATTATATGAACTCTTCACTGATTATCCCTTGCACTTACCACATGATCAGTTAATAATGTTGTTTTCTATTTGTTGTGGTTGTGAATGTTTAGTTCTATTTCAGCCCTGAACAAGTCTCCATGATGCCTTTTCAGTTTTCTTGGCAAAAATGCTAGAGTGGTTTGCCATTTCTTTCTCCAACTCATTTTACAGATGAAGAAACTGAGGCAAGCAGGATTACATGGACTTACCCAGGGTTACACAGCTGATAAGTGTCTGAGGTCAGATTTGAACTCAGGAAGACGAGTCTTCCTGACTCCAGTCCTGGTCTTTTATTCATTGCATCATGAAACTGCCCTTTCTAATCCTAAAATTATTTATTGTTGTAAAAGACTTTTTAATGCTTATTTAATATCTATAACCACTAAGACCATGAAAACAATTAGATCCACATCCTTATGCCAATAAATTCACATCAAATGTAGACCTCTTCCTTAGTCTCTCTCTGTAGAAATTATGACAGGTATGAATGATGTGATGAATACTACCAAGCATTTTAATAATATCCTCTTACTTTATATGATTAAAACTGAGCCCCCTACTTGCATTTTGACATTCAAAGATGACTCTCAATCATTTTTCTTAAATAAATGCTTTTACCTTTCCATGAGCCCAGTGCCTCCTGAGTGGCGACAATCTGTCAGAGGCCTCACTTGCCAATCTGGTCACTGGTTTTTTTTGGCTCATTTGAGGTAAATAATTATGCTACAGGAGCAGCAAAGAAAGGGCAAGTTCTGTGCCATCGATTAATTGGCATTGATAAATCAGTTACATTAGTGTTACATGAAAATGGCATAGCAGATTGATGTAGAGTTTCAAGTTCTGTAGCAATCAAGTTGAAGAGCTCTCTTGGTATTCCATCTGGAAGAGACAATAAGAGGTGGCAAGTATCATGCTATGGGGAATTGTGGAGGGTGCTTTTCCGATGTCACATATCTGAACTGACACTTTGATATGTTCGAGTACAATCTCCCCTGTCAAAATATTTCTTTCCTTAGCCATGCTCAGTCTAATGCGATCAGACCACAGTGTGGAATGCTGCCATATCCTTTTAGGTGTAGATTTGTCTTGGAGTTACAAGGTGCATTGCTTCCAAATTGTAGTGCCATAATTTAAATAAGAAAACTTGCAATACCAGCCTATGTTAAATTTACAGCATGCCATGCCACCTTTAATAAGAATCTTAGATGACAGCATACCACACAGAAGGATTTGTATAGGAAAGCTTTCCATGTACTAGAAGGGGGATGCTCTGTGTACGTGGCAACTTGACAATGACATGATCCATAAATAAGCGTTAATTTGGACACACAGTAATCGATTTTCTGTAGTTTTTGGATGTTGAAGCATTTTCTCCCAGTCCTAGCATCAAGAAAAGTTTTATGGGATGGTGTGATGAGAATTAAGTACAAGAGAAAACTCTCCAGGGGAAGAATGGATGTTCTGAAATTGACAGATAATTTCATAAAATATTTTTGTTTTCTTAATTGAAGGTTAGGCAGGAATTTGTACTATGGTGGAAAATAAAAAGAACTATAATTATTTAACTGTTATAAATACGGCTATGCATTTTTACAGAGAAAAATATCTCTAGGATGTCTTGTCACCTACTTAGCAACTGAATCATTGTAAGGAAAAATGAAAAATTAAATCAGCAAAACTAATCAACAGGTAAAATATATTTGACACTAAATGCAATAGTTCATACCTAAAATGCTTCATCTATGCAATGATTTTTTTTTAGAATTACAGGAATAATTTTTACTGAATATTTACTCAGTTTAATTTCTTTATTTTTGTTAATTTATAATTTGACATTTAAATCAATATTCTAGGATCAATTTTAGACATTAAAAGTGAGTTTTGTTTGGACAGTTCCCAAATATGAATATTAAATTAGAACATTTAGATAAAAAAAACATAAAATTTACACAATATTTTGCCTGATGCTTTTTCTGAAAAATTGTGATGATTATTTGACCATTTATCCAATGACCTTTAAAACATAGTATCAATACAATGATTTTTAGAGCAGTCCTGCCTATTTGCCACACATATGAATGTTAACATAACATATTATCTTTTATATTATTTAGGATTATTAAAAATTGCTTCTTCTACTGGTCTTTGTTATACTGTATTTCTTCTCCTTACTACTTGCTTTCAAGTTGTTTTTGAGGGAAATTCTCTAAAGCAAAATATCCTTGATTTAAACTCTTTTTATATATTGAAGTTAAGTTCTGGTATGCAGCTATAGCAGACTCATTAACCTATATGCTAAGAAAGGGAATAGTGTTATATGTTAATATATGTTAATGCATGTTAAGAAAGGGAATAGTGAATTTTAAATACAACTTTAATAGTGACAAATTTGCAAATAAATTGCGGTATAGAATGTGATAGGATTCTATTGTGTTGTAGAAAATGAGGAAATATATGATTTTAAAGGAGAAATGAAAAACTTCTTCTGAACTTAGTAACAGAATAAAATAAACAGAACCAGAAAAACAACTTACAAAATAACAATAGATGTGAAAAAGGCCTATATTTCTGAAAGCTTCAATGATGATGATCAATGAAATGACCAGGTATCAATACTATTGAGGTATAGAAAATGAAAGGAATGGCTTCAGAGAATCCTGGAAAGATTTGCATTAACTAATATAGAGTACAGCCCCCCAAAAAACCAATATTATTGTAATTATAACAATATAGTAAAGACAAAGAACTTTGAAAGACTTAGGAATTCCAGTGTATACAATGACTGAACATAATTCAATAAGACTCAAGATGAAACATGATGGCCATCTCTAGATAGAGAGGTGACAGATTCAATGCACAGACTTTTTATTTGGACATGGGTAATATGGGAATTTGTTTTGCTTATTACACAAGTAATAAGAGTTTGCCTTTTCTTGCTTTCTCACTTCCTTAATTGGAGAAGGGAGTGCTAAGAGAGGGACAGAATACAGAGCAGAAAGTAAAATAAAATGAATTTAAAGGAAAAATCCATGATTCTAGAAGACAGATGATAAAAAAAATGCCACCCAAATACTGGCACAGGTGTAATAAATTTAAGTAAAGAATGATACATGTAATTTTTGTTACATGCACACACACATATGGCAGGAATGAGGGATTCTGTTTATGCATATATTTACATATATGTGCATATGTATGTATGTATGTCTATAAAACAAGGTCCCTTATTGGCTATATACATATTCATGTATACACATGCATGGAGAGGTATGTATATATATACATACATGAATGCCCACATATATGCATATACATGCATATGAATGTATAGGTATTTGTATATATAATTAATAGCTAACTTTTATATATTGTACTAAGCACTTATTATTATCTCATTTGATCCTCAAGACAACCCAGAAGGTGCTTCCAATTTTTATCCCCATTTTATAAATGAGGAAACTCAGGCAAAAGGGGGTTAGGTTACTTAGGCTCACACAGAAATGTCTGAGTCTGAATTTGAACTTGGGTCTTCCTGATTCCAGGGCTGGAACTCCATCCACTAATACTAAGTAATTACCTGTTACCTACCCATCATGTAAATATATATGTAATATGGTTATCTATTCTTGTGCCTTACTTTCCTCATCCCCTAGACTCCCTAGCCCAGAGTCTGGAAGACTCTAGATAAGTGGTTTTCAAACTTCCTAATTCCATGACCCTTTAATAGAGTTCCTCATGTGATGGTGACCCCCAAACCTAAAATTTTCATTGCTACTTCATAACTGTAATTTTGCTACTGTTATGAATCATAATCTGATATGCAGGATGTATTTTCATTGTTACAAATTGAACATGACCCACAGCTTGAGAACCACTGATCTAGATTAATAAATGCCTACATACAAAGTGAAATGGTGCCTGTGTCATGCTGTTATATGTTTCAGAATGTGATGTGAATCAATGTATAAATTGTATAGATATACTTATCTAACCTTCATACTTCTCATGTATATTTCTCTGTCTCTGTACAATTATTACTGAAGAGACTGAAGTACATAATATTATTTATCTTATGGATGTAGATACTAAAGAGCCTGACTTTTAACTTTGCCTCAAAAGTTATTGGTGGAATGTCCAAAGTTAGAATAATATTAAAACTCCTGAGATTAGAACATGGGTACTTATTAGACAAACATATTATTTTTTCAGAATTTTAGGGCCTTTTCAAATAATGAAGCTTACTTTCACTTAAAGCCTCCATTTGTGGAATGAGGCAAATCCTACAAATTCTCTTGTCTGCCAAGTATCATACTCTGGGTACTTGCTAAAGTTAGGTATTCATTAATAGTTTATTTCTAAAAAAAACTGCAAGAAACTGTGGTAAAGTAGAAGGTGTTGGCATTTAGAATCAGGAAAGATATGGGACTGAATTTTGTTTCTTATACTTACTTTAAAAATGACAACAGAACAGGGAAATCAGGGAGGCCTACCTCACATGACTGTGATGAGGACCCAGTGAGATGGTATGCAAAAAAAATTCTTTGTGAAATTTAGGAATCAATGCCTTGGAATCACTGATGTAGATTGTCATTAGTCATTAGTCAAACTTTGGCAGATTTGAAGGATGAAAATTTATTTTAACTTTTATCCACTTTTATTGTAAACCAATTTGTACTCAGCTAGACTTGTCCTTAGAAGACAAATGGAACCTCTCACTGCTCTGAATTTTTTTCATCTTTATTAATTGGTTTGTTTACTTTTAGTTTACCAGATTCTGTTCCACAATCCCTTGAGTTTCACATTTTCTCTCCCTCCCTCTCCTTTCCCCCCACCCCCCCGCATGGAGACATGCAATCAAATATAGGATCTGCAAATACTTTTCACATTAGACATTAGTCAGGTTATAAAGAAGGGTTGTAATGGATGGAAAGAACAATGGGGAAGAGGAAACAAAACCAAACAAGAAAAAGAAAGAGAACAGGTAGTTTGCTTCAATCTGCATTCAAACTCTGTTCTTTTTAGTTCTTCCTCTGAATGTAGACATCTCTCTCCATCATGAGTCTTTTGGAGTTGCCTTATAACCCTACCATGCTGAGAAGAGTTCATTCTATCAGAGTTGGTCATCACACATATGATATGTCTGTAATTCTATGCAAATTTCTCCTGGTTCTGCTCTTCTCACTCAGCATCAGTTCGTATAAGCCTCTGCAGGTAAATAGGATGTCCATCTGCTCCTCCTTTCTTATAGCACAATAGTATTCCATTACATTCATATACCACAACTTGTTTCGCCATTCCCCAGTTGATGGGCATCCCCTTGATTTCCAATTCTTTTCCACCACAATAGGAGCTGCTATAAATATTTTTGTATATATGGGTCCTCTTTCCACTTCTTTGCTCTCTTTAGGATACAACCCTAGAAGTGGTATTGCTGGGTCAAAGGGTATGAAATTATTTATAGCCATTTGGGCATAGTTCCAGATTGCTTTATAGAATGGTTAAATCAGTTCACAACTCCACCAAAAATGAATTAGTGTTCCAATTTTTCCACATCCTCTCCAGCATTTGTCATTTTCCTGTTTTGTCATCTTAGCTAATCTAACAAGTGAGATGTGGTACCTCAGAGTTGTTTTGATTTGCATTTCTCTAATCAATAGTGATTTAGAGCATTTTTATATGCTTATAGATATCTTTCATTTCTTCCTCTGAAAACTGCCTGTTCATATCCTTTGATCATTTATCAATTGGTGAATGACTTGTATTCTTAAAGATTTGACTCACTTCTCTGTGTATTTTAGAAATGAGGCCTTTATCAGAGACATTGGTTGTAAATTTTTTCCCCAATTTTCCACATCTTGCTTAATCTTAGTTACATTGTCTTGTTTGTACAAAAACTTTTCAATTTAATGTAATCAAAATTATCAAATTGCATTTTATAATGCTCTCTAATTCTTGTTTGGTCATAAAGTCTTCCCTTCTCTATAAATCTGACAGGTAGACCATTCCTTGCTTCACTGACCTGAATTTGAAGTTTTTCCAACTTGGAAGAGTCTTTTTCTTTTATTGAGCCTTCTAGACCACAATGTCACCCTCATGTCATTCATTGTAAGGCACTGAAGGAGGATTTTAGTGAGAGATCTCCAGTTCTCCAGCAATTCTCTGAATGAAAATATGAGTTAGAGCAACTGTTTAAATCTCTATTAGTAGGGTTTCTTAATGTAGGGCCCACTTTTATTTTATTTTATTTCATTTAAAAAATGAAATTACATATTACATAAGTACATACAATATACACACACAATTTACAAATATAAAATATTATTCTGAGAAGAGGTCCATAATCTTTTTTTTTCTCATTGGAGGGGGAAGGCAGAGCAACTTGGGTTAAGTGACTTGCCCAAGGTCACACAGCTAGTAAGTCTTAAGTGTCTGAGGTCAGATGTGAACTCAGCTCCTTCTGACTCTGGGAGTGGTGCTGTATTCACTGAGCCACCTACCTGCTCCAAGAGGTTCATAGTCTTGACCAGACTGTCAAGGGCCGCATGCTAATTAGGCTAAGAACCCTTACTGTTTCATAAATGGTTGTAAATAGTTAATCTAAGACAAGGGTTCCAATCTCTGCTCTGCTACTTAAAAACTTTGTGACCTTAGGTACAGGATAGAATAGATCTGTGATTTCATCAGCAGAGGGAATTTCTAATAGAAACTTAGCATTTCCTTTAATTATGAATCTCATCAGCAAACTACATTAGTATTAGAAATACCTATAATTATCACCAATAACTCCCTTTATCAAGATCAATAAGCATCTTCTCTGCAGCATAAATGGCCAGCATTTAGCGTAGTGCCTAGCACATAGTAACTACTTAATAAATGCTTTTTGGCATAAACAGAATAAGTGACTTGACCAGGATTACAGAGTTAGTATTTGCCCAAGGTGCAGCTAATTGGCACAGTGGATAAAGCCCTGGATTTGGAATCAGAAAGATTTATTTTCAAGAGTTCAAATCTGGCATCGAACACCTACTAGCTGTGTGACCCTGGGCAAGTCACTTAACCCTGTTTGTCTCAATTTCTTATCTGTAAAATGAGTAGGAGAAGGAGATAGCAAAACATTTCAGTATCTTTGCCAATAAAACTACAATCAGAGTCATGAAGAGTCAAGAATGACTAAAATACCTGCACAGTGACAACAAATTTATCAGAAATGGGTCTTGAACCCATTTCTCCCTGGCTGCACTGTTGGCTTTCTACTCACTATGCCACAATGCCTGTCTGGTAAAACACTTTGAGCAAATCACTTAATCTCTCTCTCCATTTCCTCACCTGTAAAAGGAGAGTAATAATAGTCTATTTCCATAGAGCTGTTTTGAAGAACAAATGAGATGCTGTATATAAAGTGCTTTATTAACTGTGAAATAGTTTGTAAATGTCAGGTATCCTTATTATTGTGTTCTACAAAAGTTTGACAGCCTAGCTCCTAATTCCATCTACTTGACCAATCAGAGAAAATAAGATCTTTGCTAGAAGTTACAGTTTTGTATTCATGCTTTAAAAAGTATTAACAAGCTGTTCATTTTCATGTTTTTTAAAGTTCGAAAGTTTATAACATTTCTCTCACTTTTTTGCTCGGTGATAGTGACATACTTTAAAAATGCTTTATATGTTTTTACTATGAAATAATGTGTCATATTATCATTCCTATGCCCCCACTGCAACAAATTTTAATGTATTTGAATGAGAAAAAAATTCTTAGCTCTGAAAAGGATAATGAAGTTCTGTCCCCAAAGGAATTACTTTTAAATAAGAGCTATACAGTGTGTATGGCAGGATTAAGGAACCGACTGCAGAGAAATGAATAGTACAGACAGAAAAAAAACAGAGAACATAAGATTAAAATAAGGAAGAGAGAAGAGGAAGGATTAAAAGTGAGAATTGTCTAGGTGAAGTGAAGTAGCAAAAAGTATTCCTAAAAATTTCCTTAGCCAGGTATCATCTCTGCTGCTTTAATGATTATTGTTCGTTTGAACCTTCCCAAACATTGGAATTGGGTGCCTCTTTTGTATATTGGGATTACCCTGGGTTCTGAAAGTCTATGTCAGCAAATCCTGAACTCTGGAGGTCCTATCAGTCTGGGAAGACTCCATGTACGTATCTGAAGTTAGTGTGTTGTTCAGCCACTCATCACCACATATTTGGCTGAGAAGTGATGGTTTGATTTTTATTTTTTGTCCAATTAAGTTAATTAATCTGTAGTTTATGTTATCAATGAGTTGATGTGTGCACTTATAGAGGGAGCAGCAGTTCTTAACTTTGAGGTGTGTTGATTTACCAAGGAGGGAAATAGTTTTCAGGGAACCCACGAACTCAGGAGGGAAAAACCATCTTTGTTCTCTACTAACATTCTCTGAAATTTAGAATTTCTTTCATTGTAAAAATAAGTGCTAATCCATAGTAGTATTAGCAGTGCCTGTGATATTGTGATCAATAAAAATCTCAGTATTTTCATAGCCCATTACTGTTGTTGCAAATATATTGATGCTCATCAATATTTTGAAATTGCTGTAGTTGTTACATCAGCCATGTAATTGCTGTTTTTCAGTATAATTAGTTTCCTTTGCAATCCCATTTATCTTATTTTATTCATTTAAAACATTACTGAGGAGCAGCTAGGTGGCACAGTGAATAGAGCATCGGCCTTGGAGGCAGGAGTACCTGAGTTCAAATCCGGCCTCAGACACTTAACACAAAAACTAGCCGTGTGACCTTGGGCAAGTCACTTAACCCCAACTGCCCTCCAAAGAAAAAGCAAAAAACAAACAAACAAACAAACAAAACATTACTGAGTCCATAGGCTTCACCAGAGTGCCAAAAGTATCCAGGGTCTCTGATATATAAGTAAAAAAAAAAGCTTTAATCTATAGGCAATTAAATATAGATCCTTGATTTATTCAGACAGAGAAACAAAGCTATGATTGTATTATGCTTATGTACCTGACCTACTATTTGATGTAATTTCTAAAACAGATTTTGTATAAATACATAGCTATCTTGAACATCTTTTAGGTAGAAACTTCCACAAATTAACTTCTACCATTTTAAAAGCAGATCTGTAATTTCCTTTGCTCTGGAAGGCAATGGACAGTTGAATTTTTTCATATGTTCATTATCAAGTTTTAGGCTTTTGTAAGCAGTTCACTTTCTAGAGAGTTAAAAGGAGGTTGAAGGCAATGCCAATCAAAATAACTGTCTTGCAGGTAGTTTATTGAATTACTATTAGATTTGTTGAGAGTATTACATAAAGAAATGGTAATGTTTATCTGTTTCTGATTTTACCTTTTCCTTATGATTCTTTTCAACATATGTGGAACACAGAGCTTCCTACCACTGTTTGATTAACTCAGCTGCACTTCCATCTTAATCCCTCTATGACTTGTCAAGCTTCTGGGCAAGATCCCCCTCCTCCTTTTAAACTCACTCACTGAGCTCAAAAATTCATATAAGCCAATGAATGTGTGGAATCATATGAATATTAAAGAGGTGTTGGAGAGAAGAAAAACAGAATTCTGAGATTATTTTAAACTGCCTAACACATTACAAAAAAAAAATCAAGCAATAAATAAAATAGAACAAAAAAAAAGATTTTTTTTAAAGACCGTATATTTTTAAAGTTGACTAAACCAGTAACTCATGCTGACCTTGGGCAAAATCATTCAATTTACTTATAGTTCTGTTAACCCAGCTGTAAAATTGGGGAGGGAAAAACACATGCATATAATACCTTATTGTGAGCAAGATACTGCATCTGAACTGTGGTTTCCATGGTAAATAAATTACCATCTAAAGAAATCAAAGTGAAATATATGAGAGGAGATCCTTGAACATAAACACAAATGTCCAGTAATGATGGAATACTCAGGCAAGGGAACAAACAGAATTACTCTTTAATGAACTGCCTTTCTAGATCACTTATGCTGCTGGTGCTTTGCTTTTAAAACTCAAATTAAACTATTTCTCATGTTTCCCACTGTCGGCCTTCTACTTTACAGTTGTCATTCAGTAATACACTACACCTCTGTTTCCATTAAGTGGCCTATGAAAAGAGAAATCCTTTGTAAATATTAACGTGGGAGAAAGATGAATAATATAAGCCATAAATAGGATAAAATATGCTGAACAATTTTGACTTTCATATCTATAACCCTAGTTTTATATAAAAGATTATGAAAATATGACAAGGATGCATGGTTTGAGATAATAGAAGAATTTTCTAATAATTAAAAAATTCTAAAGTGGAATAGGTTGCTTGGAAGGGTAGTCTGTTCTTCCGCACTGGAGTTCTTCTCATAAAAACTAGATGGTGTCATCCGAATTACGTTGTAGAAGGGATTTCTGTTAGCTATGTGTTGAATGAGATGCCTGTGCTTCTTTGGTGGAATCATAGTTATTTTAAATGAATTTTTAGCTCATTTTTCTTCAAAATACTTTTAATAGAGGCAGTAAAAAATGAGTTCCTTCTCGTACTTAGGTGAAGAGGAAAATGAGTCAGCCACAAATGTACAAAGGATGGACAACAGTATAACCATTTCTATAAACTTTGCATATTTATCTGTCTCTATAGAACAGTTAAAGAAATGACCCAAGAGTTATATTAAATAGTAGACTTTCTTTGGACCCATCCCATGCCCATCTTTCTGTAGCTCCTTGAAATTCTGTTAATTTAAGAATCAGACATTTACTTGTGAAAGATCTTCTACCATTATAATCTTATTAACATCTCTTTATTGTTATATTATTTACTTTAGGTATTATCCCTTGACTTAGACTGTTAGTTTTTGAATGTTTTATTAAGCTAGAGTGAACTGAGTGGTTGGAGTTGCTTTGTTATGACTTTTCATTCTTATTCGCATGTTTTGACAACAGTCGAGCCTAGGTAGGAATGATTTGATTTGATTAATGTTCTGTGAGTCAGCCATAGCACATACGTGATTGAGTTCTCTAAGGCAAATACTAGATATGGGTGGAGACAACATTTTCCCACCTTTTAGCCACTGTTTTAAAATTATACTTTTGTTTTCAATATGTGATAAGTAACATGAGATTAATTAGATGTTTATAAAATGTGTTAAATAATTTATCATGTAGAAAAGGGAAATATTGGAATGAAACAAGTTCTTTGGAGCCTAGTCAGTTACATCATTTCTCCTAAATGTGTACCAAGCAGAGATTAGATGTTGTTTCATTATGTGACACTTATGGTGGTGGTCTGCTCACTGTCCTGTGTAAACACATCTTTGAATGATCATGAAATAAAGCATTAAACTACAGACTAAGAAAACAATCACAAAATGGCCCACCTCTTGCCTCCATTTTTTTTAAAGATTATGTTATCACAACCATGCATTTTAATGATTAACATAATTACTTCTAAAAGGCATTCAAGGAGAGTGTGTGTTTTTTTAATGTCTTTTTTAGTGTTTCTCTTCATGGTATTAAGGCACCTTGTTATATCAGTATGAATAAGGAAAGCAGAGGTAGAGATATGGCATACCTTTAAAAAGTCATAAGCCTTAGGCTATGTTAGGTACAAGTCTATAAGAAATTGACATTAATCACATGATAATGGTTGAGAATCAATAGAAAAAAATGTTTCATTGTTTTCTACCATTCATCTTCCTTTTGACAAAGCACAGTACCTTATTAGCTTTTGTGGCTGCTATGCAACATTACTGACTCCTATCAAATATGAGCAAATAAAATCTCCAAATATTTTTTCATATATGCTTTCATCCAGTCATGTATCTCCCCATCTGGTGTTAGATCAACTAATTCTCTGACTGTTAGAACTGATTTTGCATTTATCCCTACAAAATTTCATTTTATTAGGTCTAGTCAATCTGTCAACAAGTAGTTATTAAATGAATATTGTTATGTCTAGCCTATCATTCTTAGGCTCTTGCTTAATAAAATTCCATGGTTCCCAGTTAACTCCAAGATTGAGTATAAAATCCTGTTTGGTGTTCAAAGCCTCTCCTCCTCCCACTTCCCCAATATTCTCAAACTTTACTTCCCTCCCCTGTTAAAATCTGAGATTTAGATACATTGAACTCCTTAATGTTCCATAAATAAGACATTACATTTATTATCTCCAAACTCTGCCAATTCTCCATGCCTGTAATGTTCTCCTTTCTAACTCCTAGCTTCCCTGGCTTCCTTTAATTCCCATCTAAAATCCCACTGCTACAGTACAGCTTTCTCATTCACAATAAATTCTTATGCTTCCCTCTGTTGATTATTTTTATTTATCCTGTGTATAACTGGCTTGTACTTAATTGATTGTATCTTCCATTATACTGTGGAGATTATAATTGTTGAATCTATGACAGAAGAGATTGAGAAGAGCCCTGAGCCAATGGCACTTTTAGGGTCCATGGTCTCTAATGAAGTGGACCACTAATCTTCCTGATGATCTGGTATGGTCCCTTCTTCCAAGCCTTATTTTTTAATGTTTGATACCCGAACATTCTAAAGATCCTATACAAAATACAGAATCTCATTGATTGGTATATTTTGCTTAGAGGGCCAGAAATGATGCATTAGCTTATGTGTCATTGGGGGGAATCTGGTTGGGTGAAGCATGGGTCATTTCTACCGACTAAATGGTCATAAGATGGTCACGTTCTCATGCTGGATAAGATAGACTGGTCTAGAGGTATGAAAATTAGTTGGGGGCCTTTCCATTGAATTGAATCACTTCTTCTATGCTGGGCTTCATCACCATAACAAGGGAAAACAAGGGTGGAGGCTTCTCATTAACTTCCTGTGATTAAGCAAGTGAATTTACAATTTGCCCCTCATAGACTTTGGACCTGACATGAAGAACTTATAATCACTACTGCTGTGGAATAGATGATTTATATTGAATGGAATAGAGTAGGGGTCCAAATGAATTATTTCTCACAAGACTGTGAGATACTTGAGAGCAAGGGCTGTCTTTTGCTTGTCTTTGTATCCTTGGTTCTAAGTATAGTTCCTGATACGCTGTAGGAAAGTGTATTTCTCATAAATGGTTTAGTATCTTTTTGGATATATTAACTACCTTTTATATTTTGAAGTCTATATTAGAATACATAAACAATACAGAAATTATATTACCAATTGGAAGACCAATAAAACAATTCTTGGAGAAGAGACCCTTAGAATTAAGTTTTAAAGAATAACCATTATCTTTATCAGTTAATTGGTGAATTATAAGTTTGTTCTTAGTTTGTGTGTCTTATGGATATGGAGCAAATGCTTTATAAAGACATGTTCAATTTCTACCATAAAGATAAAACATGAGATAACTTCTTTCCGGTGACACTATATTGTGTAATCTGAACCTTAAAAGCTGTTCACAGTAGCATTCTTTTGGGAATGTGCTAGTGCATGGTGTTACATTACTGCCAACTATGCCATGTAATTCCATGCATGAGCAGCTTCCCAATAGTGAATGCTCTGTTTATTCCATTACAAATCAAGGTAAACATTTATTACAAATCAGAATATAATATTCACACATTACATCTTATCACAGAAAATCACATTATAATGTTCATAACAGCTTAACATTAGAATGGCCACACAGTTTTCACTACAGTGGCCACAATATTTTGAACAAAGCATTCAGTCAATTCACAACACAATAATCATTCTTCCACTCATGGGGCAAATCATTAACTTAACTCAGTCAATCATTAAATACAATCATTAGAAAACCACACAAACCCTCCACCCCTTGGTGTCCAGCAAACCTTAATTTCATCCAAGGGGAGGCCTTTTCTTCATCTTGATACTGGGTGGTCTCTCTGATTCCCTGGATCACCTTCCATGGTCCCAGCTCCTACCTGAATCCACCAAAACAGTCACCTAAATTCAGGGGCAGATAGCTCCCAGGTCCTTGTCCAGTCCTCTAGGCAGTCCATGGTACACACCGAAGTTCACAGGGTCCAGAACATCTCAAACCCTTCACCACTTCTGTTGCTGGGAACTCAAGGATCAACCAAGCCACAAACCGACAAAGGCTTATCCTGGCCATACTTCTTCAGTCCTCCAGTAGTTCAGCTGTCCCTAGGACCCAGGAGAATCTTGGCCTTCTGGGAGGCTTTCCAGGCAAGCCTTCTAAGCCTCCCAGGTGGCCTTCACCAGATTCTGATCTCAGGAAAACTCCATCTCAGTTCTTAGTCAACTTCCAGATGCTGGGAGAGAAACTAACTCTCTCTCTCTCTCTCTCTCTCTCTCTCTCTCTCTCTCTCTCTCTCTCTCTCTCTCTCTCTCTCTTTCTCTCTCTTTTTCTCTCTCTGTCTTTCAAAAAACAACAACACCAACTCACTTCTTCAGTCCAGCAGCCCAGCTCACAGATGCTGGGACAATCTTGCTTCCTCCAACGGAGCCACCAGGAGGAAGATACCCAATTTTGTCTCTCTGTCTCCAGAATTCTTCTTATATATACACACTGACCTCCTGTCTCAGCCAATCCCCTTCTGTCATCAACGGGGGGTTCATACCCTCTCAACAGGGGACAGAGTTCACACCTTCCATGCTGAGCTTACATTTTCCATACTTAGCCCTAAGTTACTAAGGGCTAAGTATCTACTAAATTGATTGCTGTTACAACATCTTAAAGTTCCTCTGACATTTATTATATTAATCCAGGCAAAATGTAAGCTTTTTGAGGATGGGAATAGTACTTTAAATTTCTTCTTTCCCTGTAGTTCTATAGTACTTGATAAATGTTAGTCAACAAGAGATGTTTTGAAATGTGATTCAAGAGAATGCTAAGACTGACATTCTCAGGACTATTTGGTATAAATAGTTTGATTTTGAGTTATTTCTTTTACTGCTATTGCACCCTAACATGGATATTAGCTAGGTGTTTATGTAATAAATGTGTGCTGAAGATGGAATGTCCTGAGTAGTGTGTTACTACATAATGATTTGGACTATTTACTTTTTGAAACTATTTAGAAAGGCATATAATTTCTCTGCCATCCTTTCATATTTGTACAATACAAATTTTTGGATGAATCCCTATCTTGTTGGTATTTCAAATATGCTTTATACTTATCAAAAACTTATTATTTCAAAATCCCATAGGGATTTAGGGGTTTTATGTTTGAAAACCCACCAAAGCAACCATCAAATTAATTATGATAAAGTTAATGGAAATGTGAATAATGAGTACTTCTTTAAAAAATAAATATAAACAATTTATAGATATCTGTTTTTCTTTTATGCAAGCTTTTCTCTAATTTAATATGATTTGAATAGTGTGACATGCCCTTTAAGAGTAGGTTGATTGGCAGAAAGCCACCAAATCTCTCTTTTTGACAGCACAATGCCAAAGTATACTGTCTCGTCATTATAAATCTCATTATTATTTATGTTATGCCAGGATGCATTGATTTTCAGTCAGAAGGAGTTCCCACAAGGCATTTTTATACTGTACTGTAATCCATTGAGGCCTTTTTATACTCCTCCCCCTGTCTACAGACTATAGCAGAAAAAGTTCCAGTTTGATGAATAGGGGTTTTCTTTCCCAGGTAAGGTGAGGGAGGTAGTTACTGTAACATAGCACAGTTCAAAGTTGTTAGCTCAGTTTTTAAAGAACTGCTTTATTTGTATCTCATACAATGACATGAAGCTATAGGAAGCTCAGAAATGTTAATTGATGATGATGAATGCAAGGAAGAAGAGAAAGGTAAGCTGTGAGTGGCAAAGGTGATGCAATGTTGAAAGTGTTATTGAAAGATTTGCTCACTAGTACAGTGTGGGTGGAGCTGTGAACTGGCTGATCATTTGGGAAAACCATTTGCAACTATTTTAGAAAAGAGATGAAATTACTCATAACAATTGACTCAGCACCACTGGGCCTATACCCTAAGGTATTCATTGACAGGAAAGTCCTTGAAATTCTTACATATGCCAACATATTTATTTTAATGATTTCTGTGGTAGTTAAAAAAGAACCAACTTTTAAAAAGTAAGTCCCCACCTATTGTGAAGTGATTGTATATTGAGGTTATATGACTATAATGTGATATTTTCATGCTCTAATGAATAAAGAGAGAAATTTGGAAAGGCTATAACTAGATAGAAAGCAAAGTAATCAGAATCTAGAAACAGTGTGTATCATGGCAATAGTAAAGTTAAAAAAATGACAATAATATTTGTATATGAATGTATGTAATATCTCCCCATGGATCTATATATCAGTATATGGATCAATACATTTGCCAATCTTAAATTCAGTAGACTGGAAATGAAATGCAATTTTCTCCTTTTGGCAAGTAAGTCACATTCTCCAGGTATGGAACGAGAGGATTATTGTCAGGAATGATCAGTTTTCTTCCTTTTTCCCCCCCTTAACTATACTTCTTTACACAAGGAGATCTCTATCAAGTAGGGCATAAAAGAAATAACAGTCATATTTAATAAAAGAATTAAATATTTTTTAAAGAGGTATACTATGATAAGGAACTTCTCAGTATGTAAAATTGACCTTTAGATTCTGTATTCTTGCTTTAGTATTATCTGATGAAAAGAATGCTTGGATTTGGTCATAAACAGTCCATGGGATCTCTTTGGAGAAGGTAGAAGAAGGAGCCAGGTATCAACCTCTTCCCTTTCTTCAATCCATAATTGAATCAGGATTAATTTGACTGTATGAAATGCTGAAATACACAGGGTAGCTCTCAAGACCTAAGCTTGTTTTCAAGGGTTTAGAATTATCCTCATTATGGACAGTTAGAAGGGCACTTTCTTTCATTGCTTTGGGAATCCAAAATGCCTCTTACCATTCAAAGTTTCATGGTTACTTCTTGCTCTCATGAGGGAATTATATAGATTAAAATCCCTTCCAAACAGTGTATGATTTCCTTGTTTCCCCTCATGTTCTTAGAGAACTAAATAAAGGTCAGGTTCAAGAGACAGGAGGGACATTCAAGCTTGATTTAATGGTGTAGGATGTTAGTTCCTATGTTGCACTTTCCCACCCCTAAATAAAAATTACAAACATATTTTGTGTATTATTTTTCATTAAGCTTTATTTTTGCCTACTACAATCTTTCCTTTCTCATTGCCAGGAGAAAGGCAGGGATCTCATTAATAATATAGCATCAAATAAAAGTGTGGCTTAATTTGGCCCATTGCAGAAGATACCAAAATCACATGCCATGACAGAGAATCATATAATTATAACTGTCAAACAGGTAATAAAATAATTGCAACAGGTTCATCCTGGATCAACCTTGGTTCAGCTAAGGATTGCTTGCTTTTTTCCCCATTGGGGAAAATTAAAGTTAAAATAAAATGTATAGCAATCTGAAAGGAAACAACCTTTTTTCACTTTAGCTTAAAGTATTTTTATGAAAGCTAGTTTAGTTGATCTATTTAGTAATGATATTTTTGGAAGGCTAATCATATGTTCCATCTTAATTGATAGGAGGAAAGTCTATTTTATTATGTTACATAAATTCATTTTCTTCGTTGTCTTTCCACCATCCATCCATTCATTCACTAAGCTTTTATTCAGTACTTACATTGTGTAAAATATTGTATTATGTTCTCAGAAATATAGAAAAGTAATTAAGACATATTCCTTGTCTTCATATATCTTACATTCTTGCAAGGAGATGTGACATGCATAAATATGTAATTCAATGTATTGATAGTACGGAATACAACATGACAAATACACAACAGGTATAAAGCACTACACAGGGACACAAATTCTGGGTATTATTATGTTGCCCTCAAATTTGTATTTATTTTGATTTGTGCATGTACATGCATATATATGTGTGTGTATAGAAACAGATTTATCTGTCTCACTTTTAGCAAAACTTTATTACTAAAGTTTTAATAGGTTAAATCTACATAAATACTTTCGGGACATGTTATATATGCATGTTTTTACCTCTTTCTGTGAGCATAAGGAATATTTTTTGTATTCCCGGTGTCTAGCATTGTGCCAGTTACATAGTAGGTACTTAATAAATGCTTGCTGCTTGGTTACCTATACCACAAAAGCTGGCTCATAGGGGTGAAAACTTAAGGATTTAAGAATAGCTATAGGTCAAAAGAAACAAATAAACAAAATAGATAGGAATGGGTCTAAAAGGTTCAATAATCAATAATGAAAAACAAATCATTCATTTGAAAAGTATTCCCATTTAATGGTCACCTCTGAAAAATGGTGAATTTGTTGGAATTAGGAATGCAAATTTTATATTTGCACAAATTCAGAAACTCTTTGGTGTGGTAGTAATTCAAAATATGGCAATCTGTCTGGATAGGTGGGTAGCTACAGATATATGTCATATATGTTTGTGTATATGTGTATATATAATGCCATTTATTTGTACATAGCTCAGACGCATACACATGGTTTACAAATGCAAATATACCATACAATATACTTTATTGCAGGGGGTACCCATGTAAATGAAATCACAGGTTATTTAACTCTACAAAGATCAAAGTGACAAATCTACATTTTCAAATTTTAGTTCGAATGTAAACTTTATTGTATATGTTAACAGAAAAGTACCCCCCAAATCTCCCAAATCACCACATTTATTTACTCCATCTTGTGTCTTCTCCCTTCACCATTAAAGAAAGGCATTGTTTAATGGTTTTGCATCTTGTTTGAAGCCATGCTTAGATCAGCTATCAATCACTGACACCTTTCATTATACCTCTTTAAAGTGCAGCTAGCCTGTCACGGTTCCTGCTTCTCCTTCCATTCAGCAATGGGGTTTAATTGTCCCCTTAGAGCCGTTTGCCAGAACCTTAGCAGGACAGCAAGATTTAATATCCCAATTTTTTCCATCCTCCTTTTTCCCCTTTGTAACAGACATGCACTGGTCCCCCTTCTTGCCCATTTCTGCTGAGCTGGCAATAGAAGATAATTGTGTTTCATTTTTATTTATACCTGCAACCTTGGCTTTATTATCATCTTTTTCCCCCCAGAAAGAAATATAGCATACCTCTGTTCATTGTGCTCAAGTTATTTCCCGTTTGTCAAACTCATGAACCAAGTGAAAATTTTTATACTTGTGAACCACAGAATTAAAAGTATGAAGTTGAGGTACATGGACTTATCTTATATCTTTCCGTATATTTAATGTGAGCATTTATATATGGAGTTTCTCACAAAGCAGAAAAAAGTTGAAAAAGAGAAAAATTAGTAATTAATTTTGCAGTGATTTTAAAAAATATCTCAAGTATATTTGAAGCAATATATTGTTGGTTTAAATATTAACATTAGTTCTAATCTATTTTTCTTCTTCATTATTTCCAAAATCATTCTGTAGCTTCTATTACTTTAATAAAAGACCCCAAAACCTTACAGTGAAGGCCTTTACAATCTGGTTATCCTACAAACCTTATCACATATTGCTCCCTTCCATGCAGTCTTATCATGCATATATGCATACATACATACATATATACATGTACATAATTTCATTAAATGTTTCTCATTTACATTAAATTTTTTAACATTTAAAAGAAAATGTGTTTCAAATTCTCTTCCTTTCTTCCACCCCTTTCCCACCTCTTGTGAAGGCAAGCGATATAATATTGATTTTATGTGCATTCACTCTTATCCTAGAGCCATTGGATTAGTTGCCATCTCTCAGACATGCCTTGTGATGTTCTTTTATCTTGAATCTGTATCTTTGCTCATGATGTTCTCTCTACTTTGGAATACTGTCCCCTACTTACTGTACCTCCTCCTTCCTGCCTTCCCACCCTTATCTATCTGCTCTCTAAAATGGGACTCAAATGCTGTCTCTTCTATGAAGTTTTGCCTGATTCCAGGGAGTAATTAACATTCTTCCTTCAAATATCAAAGAACCCTTGGTTTGAACCACTTTTGTGTACCTACTGTGCACTATAATATATTCTAGTGATGTGTGTGTTCCCCTTTTTTGAATATAAATTCCTTGGGGCTAGAGACTATTATATAAACTTTATATTACATATACATATCTGAAGAGTGTTTAGTAAACTATTGATACATTTTTCATGATTTCAAAATAGAAATAATTTTAGATGTTTAGATAGGTAAACTTTATAGAAATTGCAAATGCGTGTGGATACATTGAATACAAAACCAGGAATTTAAAATTTATTAGCCAATGGCACCCATGATTATTTGTTTTACTTGAGCCAATAAGCTTGCCAAGTCTTATCCTGCTCAAAGGTATCCCTGTAAATCCCTGTAAAAATTCTTGTGCCATTTTGAGTTTTGGTTTTGTTTTTTCAAAGGACATTTGTAAATAGTTATTTAAAGACTTAACAAAATTAAATATGTCTACTTAAGATTTAGGTGAGGAAGTTATATCCTGATTACTTTACCATAGTAAGGTGGGAAAGGCCAAAATCACAGAGAAAAGGAATTGAATTAAAAATGATACGACTAAGTAGTTATAAACAAAATAACTTTAAAAATGAATGAATGAATGAATGAATGAATAAACAAATAAATAGAATTTTAATTTTAAAGTTCCTGTGGAAACCAAATGTCTGAAGGCCTTTGATCGAGGTCCAGTTCATCCATGAGTTTGTCTTTATGACTTTGTGTAGACCACATGATCTCTCTTGACCCCTGTTTTTTGAGGTTCTTGACCTATTTTCTGAAGTCTATGGACTTCTAAAATGTTGTTTTTAAATGCATAAAATAAATTACTGAGGATTACAAAGGAAACCAGTTATTGAAATAGTTATCAATATAAACACACATTCATTTAAAAAAATGTGTTTCAAATTCTCTTCCTTTCACCTCTCTCTCACACCTTGAGAAGATAAGGAATAACATATTGATTATACACACACTCACGCACATTCATTTTAGAGGCAATGGACTACTATATCCATATATACACACACACACACACATAACATACACACATACACATATACATATGTGTTATGCATACATATACTATACATATACATACACACAGAGACACATATGAATTCACAGATCCTGGATTAAAAACCTCTACCTAATCTGTTTTACATCTTTAACATTGTATGATGCTAAGTACTAGAAATAACTCACTGAAACATGACAACATAAAATGCACCAAAAATACTAAGTAAGAGTGATTAGATTGGTATCTTTTTATAAGAAAAAAAATCATGGAATCAGAGTGGATCATAAACTCAGTGGTGAAATTGCATATGCTTAAATGTCTCATGCATACATAAGTATAGTTGAACATAGAGTAACATTTTAAGTCATCACTTCAACAAGGTATGTGGGAGTTGAGCAAGAGATGAAAAAATGATTAAATAACTTTAAAAAAGATACACACATATAATATTTATATGTATACATACGTACACCTATGCTAAAGAAATTGACCATATTTCACATTGGTAAAAGAGATTATAATAGTATAAGACTTCAGAATTATAGAAATGTAAGTCAGGTGCTGTTTGGGTTATTGCATTTGTAAGAAATGCTTATATTGCTTTAAGAGATTAGACCATGTATTTAGAGTTTTGATAGAAAGTGATGGAGGAATTATCTAATATCTGTTAGAACATCAGCTCCTCTAAGGTGAAACTATTGTTTAGTTTGTCTCTTTATGTCCAGCCCCTCCCATCAGAGTCTTGAGTCATGAAAAGGATTTAATTTGTGAAAAAGAGGTACACAATCATTTTTAAGAAGTAATTAAATCTGTTCTCTACTTTTTTGTGTCACGAATCCTTTTAGTAATCTGATAAAGACTAGACTTGATAATGATTGAAATGTACAAAACATAATACATAGGATTACAAAGGAAACCAATTATGATAAAATGATTTTTTCCCATCTAAGTGCACAAATCTCTGAAATCTATTCATGATCTTCATGTTAAGCCTCCTGTTTTAGAGGAAAGAGATTCATAAGACCACAGTGCTAAATGCACTCTGTTGCCTGTTTTTGTACAAAGCTAAGAAAGGTTTTCATATTACAAATAAATTTCAATTGTATTTAAAATGCAAAAAAAAATATTTCTAGAGAAGTTCTAAAAGAATCCATTATAGACAATCCTTGGTCATTAAATGTCTTTTTTCACTCCCACCATTCTGATTCTGATTATTTTTAAAAAGATGTTATTACTATTATTGTAAATGGTTGAATAATACAAACTCCTTTTGTTAAAAAGTAAAAATACACATATACCTATATCTATGTCCTACAAATATGAATAATGGAATCTTCAAGTTATAAAGGAGGAGTTGTATTTTTGTACTTTTTAAATAAAAAATATCACTCCACTGTTTAAGTGGAGTTTATTTCTGTTTGGTTTTTTGCATATCAGTATAGCAGAATCATGTTATTGATTTTTCCTATGGCTTTTAATATCCAAATAAAGGTTAGGGTTATACATGCTTATACACACATATATGAATGCTTTTAAATATATGCAATATTGATTCAAAATGTCCATGAAATAAGAAATTGTGGAATGAGATCTTCATTGCCTGAGGTCTTTATACTTTAATGGCAAACTTTGTTTTGATAAGCAAGTTTTTGAATATTTCCAGTGGTATAAAAGGGATTTATTATCCAAAATTAAAAACTATTTCCTTGATCCTTAAGGTGATACAATAGTTGAAATAGCTTTCCTTGTTCTTTCACAAATTCCTTCTTCTTTGGCAATTCTGATAGAAAAAATCCCATTTTTGTTGTTTTTAGCTCATTGGCAAAAAAAGGGGGACACATTTTTCATTCCTACATTAAATATTCTACCAAAATGAAAGACCATTTTTAAAGTTATAAAGCTGTCACTTTATAATGAAAGGTTGCTTTCATCGACAAAGCAGGTAGTTTTATATAGTCTTTGATTTTTGTTTCTAAATGTGTTTATAGCATTGACTTAGCTGCCCACAAAGTAGGCCATGCTTGAGGAGGCACATCATTTCAAATGTGGCTGCTCAGGCTTTAGGGGTACGAGTCAAGCTCTACTATTGGTTGGCTGATTTCTAGAGATACATGCAAGGTAATAATAATAATATTAACATTAACAGTAACAGCTAGAACTTATAGAGAATTCGCTATGTGCCAGGCACTGTGTAAGAGCCTTATAAATTACTTTAAGTAAGATTTGTCCAAGTTATTTAGTTAATTTCATCTTGAATTTTTTATTGTTGTTTGGGTTTTTGAGTCATATTGAACTCATTGTGATTTTATTTGGGATTTTCTTGGCAAAGATACCAGAGTGTCTTTCACAGAGTAGCTAATTTCACAGATGAGGAAACTGAGGCAAACAGGATTAAATGACTTGTTCAGGATCATCCAACTAATAATCATATGAGGCCAGATTTGAATTCCAGTCTTCCTGACTCTATGCCTGGTGTTTTATGCATGGCACCATCTAGCTACTACATAATTAGAATATAGGAGACTTAAATTACATATATGAAATGATGGAGGTAGTAAAAAATAGTCTTCAGGATGAATAATATATTAATAAATGTGTGGTTATTGTTTATTATTGGGAACAATTGATTAGGAGTGATTTTTTTATAAATATAGCTTTAATATAAAATTTATTTTTTATATTTTCAAAAATGGGTTCAGTAACACATCAGTTACAAAATACAAGCAGTATTATTTTATTAAGCCATTAAGATTTAAATCAAGGAGGGATCTTCCTTTAAGGTCACCTTATCAGAAACAATATGGTACAAAAAATATTGGACATGTAATACAAGGAACTTGTTAGAATGTGACTGTTACAAATTGTGTGACTGTGGTCAAGTCACTACTTCTCTGGCCTTTAGGCTGGTTATCTGTAAAAGGAAGGAATTGAGCTATTCAATCTATATTTATGAATTCCTCTCTCAGTAGATAAAGTTATACTTTTAGACACAATTGTATATGGTAAAATGTTTCTCTCTATCCCTTTTTCCCTTTTCTTCTTCTCTTGCTCCCTTTCCCCTCACCTGGTCTCTTCAAATCTTTCCTCCCTCCCTCGCTCCCTAATCAAAGATTCTATCTCATGCATTTTCTATCTCTCTTCAGAGAAGAGTAATATTTTATAACTTCTAATGCTCATCCACATCCTTAATGTTGGGTCAACCTTATGATATTTCTCCCATCTTTTTTTTGACAAATTAAAACTTTGTCACTCATAGAGAAAAGAATAGAATTAGAAATAGACATAATAACAAGTTGAAAAAAGGAGGAAAATATTTTAGCTACTTTATTTCTTGTTTCAAATAATTACATTTGTGTGGTTCAAATGTCAGATGAGAACATTCCTAAATTTGATTGGTCCCAGAAAAATTTAGGAACTGTGTTTTATTTTCTCCATATGAGTTCAGGATAGAGGCAGAGGTATTCTGGTAAATGTTTCATGACTGGCTCTCTGAAAAAAAAAGTGTGTGACACACTTTTAGAAAATTTAATCTTCATTATTGGATTTTTCTGTCATTTTCTGAATCTAGAAATCTGCAAAATAATAAATCAAGCTCTATTGTAGAGTTTCCTGATTTCTGAGGTGGAAATGCTGACATTGGGAGCCTGTACAAGCTGGTTTCAGTACACCCTGAATTGAAAATTATACATATCACTGTTTTTGACATTCTGGAATAAATTCTGTTACACTTACATCATACTTTACGGGTGACTCCATAATGTAGATAGTTTGAGCATCATTTGTAGAAGAAATTAACGATCAAAGAAAATATCTTTCTCAAGATATTTTCTTGAGATCTTTCTTGAGAATATCTTTCACTTAATCTGCAAGCATTTATTAAACACTTTCTACCATGTGTTGTACTAGTAATTGGGGATAAAGACAAAATAAAAGTGAAATAGTGCCTATCCCCAGGTATCTTACATTCTAACCAAGATATGAAATAAGTGCAGTGTAATTTTTATTGTAAAGAACTAGTGATTGGGGGAGGGGATCAGAAATGACCTCATGGAGAAAGTGTCACTTCTGCCAGGTAGAATCCAAACGGAATCAAGGATTCCTAATGACAAAGGTGAAAGGAGGTTATATTTTGAGGCTCTAAGATGGCTCATGAAAAGTCTTGGTGGTAACAAACTGAGTGCCATGAACTGTGTAAAGATAAACAAGGATCATTGTACTGGACCACAGTTTGTGCAGAGAAGAATAATGAACAGTCAAACAGGAAAGGTAAGTAGAAGTACCAGAAATTGAATACTGTCCGCTGACACAAAGTTGAGTGGCCTAGCCATTATGCTATCCCACCTTTCTGATTTACATGCTAGCCTAATAATAATAATTATGTAGATTTCTATTGATCCTTTATTTCCTTGAGGCAGGAACACTTAGATAACAAAGGGGAAAAAAAAGGTACATGCCTGAGTTGGGCTACCACAGCCTTTTTTTTTTCCTTGCAAATTGTGAGAGCCAACTAATCAACAGTGAACATTACTGTCTTTTGCCAGTGAGGAATTCTTTTTGTAACCAAAATAGAATTGCAGTATGGGGATTAATGGCTTACATTGTTGAAAGCAATTAGCTGGTTGATTTCCTACAGGTTCACACATTATTAAGTGAGCCTTGATAATTCTGTCATAGACTTGTATCAGATGAGAACATAGCCTAGCTCTGCCCTTGATTTTCCCTGTAGGGGCTAGAATACAGTTTAATGACAGGCTTACCAGGTTTTTTTTTTGAATTAAAAATATTAAATAGCCAGATGACAAGGTAAGTAGAAATTATTTTCCCCAGCAGAAAGGAAACAGCTTTTACTAAAATGAACTGTTTGCTTTGCACATATATCAACTAACGGTTGCATTTCTATCTTGTCCCTAGATAAAAGTAAACACATAGATGATATATCACTTAAAATACAGTAAATGTTGTGCCAAACAATCAGATCTAACATTCTGATCAGTTTCATCTCTGAATATCTGGGCACCTGTATCTAATTGTATAACAAATTTTTAAAGACTCTCTATATATAATCTGATCCATTTATATATAGCTCACTCACATTCAACACCCCCCACTAAATTGGTAAATAATTACTGTCATATCACATAAATCTTTGGCATATTAGTTATCTATTTTAAACAGCCCTATTGTGTATCCTACTTTTAATGATAATTTTAGAAAATTTTATTTTGAATCTGTTGGTGCTCTTTCTATTATGTGATACATATGAAATTTTGCATCCCAAAGTGCGTATAGTTATGTCTTGAGAAATACTGAAGCAAGAATGTCTAATGCATATAACATCTAACATAATTAATGAACCACTTGTTTTCCTAACAGTAATATTTCATGACTTGAAATCTCTAACTTCAAGTTTAGAAGGTGTTACCTTGATAAAGCTAGTTTGCATCTCTTGACTTTTCTTTCCTCATCTGTAAAATCTCCAGGGACCTTATAACCCTAAATTTCTGATCCCACATTAATTTAGTAACCACAATATTCTGAATATCACTTGTCAATGAAAATATTGTATAGGATTAGAATCAAAAGCCTTCCTGGAGATCAGACTTATATTATATATATTGACTCCCTGTTGTATACAGGTCCTGTTACTTGGTCCTAGATGGGAATTTAAATGATCCTGACATGATTTGCCCTTCATAAAGTATGCAATTCATAATGCTGAAAACAGGTTAATTAATAGTACACTGACTGATTGAGAACAGCTCGAAGAATGAATTAATAAGATCAACATTCATCCTGTACCAAGGTCGTGATTCATAATTCCTTATAGAGCAATGATATTATGCTGGAGAACATATTCAAACAATGTCTTCTATTTTCAGCAAAACCAAGAAAAATGCTGTCCTTACTTAATGTGGAAATTCAGTAAGGTTATTAATAGCCTGACTGGAGGGAAGAAATATACAACAATTTCCTTAAATGAAATGATCATATCACTTATAAATTGGCTCAATATTGACTCGAGAAATAATTGGTGGTTAGGTCTAGGTAAATGAGAAGTATGTTAAATCAGTTTTAGTTAAAAGTTAATGGAAATTCCTAATGATAATGAAAAGAAAAACAATAACAAGAACTCCACTGGTAGACTATGAGATTGTTGAGAGAAGGCGCTATCTTTTGCTTCTGTTAGGTATTTCTAGTACTTAGCAGGGTGTCTAGCATATTGAAGATGCTTGATGAAAGTTTGTTGACTGACATTCTCTGCTTTATATTTTGTAAAATACTTTATATTCATTATGAATAAAGGTCAGTAAAGGATTGAAACATCATATGCATCCAAATAATCATAACCAAATTATTTTTGCATTGCTGTATCTATCATAGGCCTATCCATGAGAGCCATAAGAGTGTTTACCAAAAATGATGTGGAAACTTACAACACAAGTGTGTTGCACATAACACCAGAGAGAATCCTTTTTTATTAACTGAGTTGAACTTTAAAATTATGTTATGACCAAAAATCAATAAAGAGAAACTGATTTAAGTTCATCCAAGTGTGAAGGGGTTTATTACCAGTGCTACATCACTCTAATGATGTACTCTTAAAAATGTGTTTTTGTGATATATTGCGTCTATTATTGCTAAAAGGATAAAACTGCAGAGCAGTACTGGACATTAATAAATCAATTTAAGAAAAATGGGCAAATAGCCAAAGGAAAAATGAAATTCAATTTACAGATTTTTAAGTGTTGTGCAATTGTAATGGATGCAAACTACACACACATGAGAGTTGTGGTCTGTAGGTTACTGATGAGATTTCCTTTGGAAGAATCTTAACAAAATGTTTTTCCTGTTAGAAATTTCATACTGTAGTGATGTCATATTTATTTAAGAGTGTTTTAAATTTCTTAGGAATTATCAGATATACATGTAAATACGTATGTATATACATTACATATATGCATTGATTTATTTTACTTATATATTTTACAAAGTGCTTCATACACTATTTTTTGAAACAGAAAGAAATCTCTAATTTTCATAAATTATTTCTCCTTATGAAGAATACTTTTTTCATTTTATTTAAATTCTCAAATTATAACTTAAATCAGTAGGTGCTGAAAATGTGCAGCATACTTTTTTTTTTATATGACAGAAGTGATTATTTGAATCCTTGGTGTGATAGTTCTCTTAGGTTTCTTTTCTGTTTTGGCAGTTCTCATTAACTCCACGAGGAACTGGAAAATATGAATATAATAAGAACTGATCTGTCCAGCATTTTATCAACTGGAAATCTCTATTAACTGTCACATTCATAATACAAGAATAATTGACATTCATAATGATAACCACAAGGTACCTCAAGATCCTGTTTAGAATAGTTTTCATGTTAAATGTATTTTATTATATTCTAATTCATTGAAAATTGGTAATCCATGTGTAGTATTAGCTTAATCATTACATTATATTCTCTGACCATGGTACATAACAGAGAGTTTCCTATATCTGTATTGCCTAATGGCAGGACTTTAGAAAGTTATTTCATTTATTTCTTATTACTTCTGCTTATCATGAAAACTAGTGGTTTTCCCTTTCAGATATTAGTCATTTACAGAATTCTGCATATTTTATAATGTACAGGAAAATATCTTCAATGATCTACAGTTGTTAAACTTGTAACTTGTTTAAAATTTTATCTACTATCCACTATTCTTAGTTTTATAGACCACAGAGTATGGGCAAGATTGATATCATACAGTTTTGGTGTTAGAGCAAGAATGAATTGTAGCAAACATTCTGTTTACCCCCAACCCCTAATTTTAACAATGAAGAAACTTAGGTGGTGTCATCAGCAAGATTTCCACCTACACACTCTGATTCAAGAGCCAGTTTTCTTTTTCTGTACTGCAGTAACTATATGGTGGTGAATATTGTTCAAGAATGAGTTCTGGATTTTGCATCAGAGGGCATGATTAAAATCCGTACTCTGTTGCCTATTCCCTCTGTCCTGGACAAATACTTGAGCCTCCTAGTGCCTCAATTTCATCATCTGGGATGTGACTGTATTGGACTAGATGATCTTTAAGGACCTTGCCACTTCCAAAATCCTTCTACTCCTAACTCCCCCTGCCTTTACCGTGTCCTTTGACTCCCTCTGCAAGTTGTCTTCATCTTCATCCACATCATTTCACTATATTTTAATTTCATCTCTTTTATTTGCTCATTCAGCCATCTTCTTTCCCTCTTTCCAAAGTGAGCCATCCATGGAAACAAAAAATAACAAGAAAGTTTAAAAATAACATTTCAGCAAAACTTACCAAGATACCAATTGTCAATTGAGTCTGATAGTATGTGTGATGTTTCATGTGCTTTTCCCACAGATTTGTAAAGAAAGGAAGTAGGTGCATTATGATATTTGTTCTATATGTTATTTGAGGCCATATTTGGGCATAATAATTACACAGCATTCAATGTTGAATTTCTTTTGTTGTTCTTTCCTTTTACATTATACTGCTGTCATCTGCATTTTTTCTGGTTCACCTTACTTTGCCCCTGTTCATATGATTACCCATGTTCCTTCATATCCATTGTTTTGGGTACAGCAATATGGAAGTTATTATTAAATTCCTAAAGACTAAATCTCTAAATTTTGTGTCTGAAAAGATTAATTAGCAAGTAGACAATAGATAATAAGGTAATGGTTTGGATTCTACTTACACAAAGTATCTTCGTCATTCTTATGTAAACTCTCTTTTTGTGTGTCCCTTTTTATCCATGTGATATTATACTGGTACCTGTCTCATTTGGATTCTTTTCAGATGACCACATAATTTCTTGAACTTTTGTTTAATCTTTTTTATAACAACATGATATATTTTATTGATTACTGAAAAATTTTACATTAATTGTATATGTATGATGTTTTCAATTTTTTTATCTTACATGTAAAGCAATTTTGCATATTTTTGTGCATCTACATCCTTGTAATTCTTGCTTTTTAACTTATCTTTTTAAAAGAGTTGATTATATTTCATTGAAAACATCAACAATTATCTATAAAATACAAAAATAGTAAAATAACAATGGCTCTGGAGTAAGGGCATATAGGTTCAAATCTTACTTTTGCCAATTGCTAGCTATCTCACCTTGGCAAGTCACTTAATGTCCCTGGGCTTCAGTTTTTCTCTCCTGTAAGATACAGGAGTTAGACTGGGGGGTCTGAGTTCCTTTTGGCTTTTAGATTAATGTCTGACATAAATATGCATGCATGCATGCATGCATATGTTGGTATGCATATGCCTATACATACATAGACATACAATCCTGTAAATGTGTGCATGTGTTTGTATAAACATACACAAATATTTCATTGTACAGTAAAAAATTAGAAAAGTACTTATCTAATACTTTATATTGAGTAAATTTTTCTTTACAGGGCAGCTAGGTGATGCAATGGATAGAGTCCTGGGCCTGAAGTCAGGAAGACTCATCTTCCTGACTTCAAATCTGTCATCAGACACTTAATAGCTGTGTGACCCTGGGAAAGTCACTTAACCCTTTTTGCCTTATTCCCTCATCTGTAAAATGATCCAGAGGAAGAAATAGTTTGAAAACTCCAAATCGTGTCACAGAATCAAATGTGACTGAAATGTTTTGACAAGTTTTTTTTGAAGCAGTGAATATATAAATATATACTTGTGTACATATATGTATATGTTTGCATGTATGCATATGTTTATATGTATGTGTGTGCATATATGTGTATATCTGTACAGTGATACACACACATAGAGTTCATATACCTTTTTCAGTTTCAGTCAACAACATACATATGTATGTATATATATATATATATATAATTTAATAAGGAAGTAACAAAACTACTTTGTATCTTCTTTTGTATATTTTTGCTTTCTTCTATGCATTTAAAAATTATTTTATTGATGTTCTATTTCATTATCTATCCCTGCTCACTAATCTACTCTGTCTAGTATAACAATTATCTGTAATTAGGTAAAATAAATCTTTACATTGTCCATGTCTGAGAATGTATATCTCCCATAGTGTCTCTGTTAGATTATTAGCTGTCAAGATGTAACTGGTATTTTTATGCATTTATTTTAAAATTTGCTATTGTCTCTTGATTTGAACAGCGTTATTATGTTCTTCAAAACATTTTTCCTTATTACTCTCATCATTGTTTAATTTTTTTCTGGTTCTTCTTATTTCACTCTGTATCAGTTCATTCGTATCTATACATATATATCTGAATCTATGATATTCATCTTTTTATGGTGAAATAATATTCCATTACATTTATATAACACTTGTTCAGTCAGTTTCAAAGTAATGTGCACCCTATTTTTCTTATAAAAATGTTTGATAATATGATATCTTTAGTACACTTTCTTATCATTGAAATCACTGAATGTAGCATGTTATGTAAAGTGACTGGATGGAGTCTTTAAATCAGAAATAATTTTAAAGATATTTCCTGCTTTCCCCCATTGAATTCTCTTTTGAAATAATGACAGAGTTGAATAAAATAAAACATGTCGTGGCCACATTTGATGGTATAAACATTTCTTAAATTTGGTCTCCTTCTTTACTATTGAAAGGCAAGAGGTATGTTTCTTCCTCTTTACTTGGCACCAATATTATTTATTTCAATATTTTAAAAGTCTTGAAGGATTTTCATGTTGTTTCATTTGTTTTTTTTTCCATTGCCTTTATAAGAGTTCTTATGAGACTTCACATATTTATCTGAATTCCTATGTGTTCTTTCTAGAGAATAGTAATCTTTCATTCATAAAAGTATTTTTTAGCATTCTGTAATCAACGGACACTCATTTTTCTGGTTTTGTTTTTTAATACCACAAAGAATATTATTATCAATATTTCATTATATGCTTGTCATCTATAAAAAGTTGTTGACCATCTTATGGTATAGGAATGGTCGTTGGATGACTCAATTGCAGGCTCTAAACAGTTGAATGAATTTTCATGTAAAACTTTAAATTATTTTTCTGGAATGGCTAGACTATTTTGCAAATGACTAAATTCATCTATTTTCCCCCATAGCCTTCTGAATATTTTTAATTTTCATCTTTTATTATTTTTGCCATCAAACTGACATTTTTTTCTCTGCATCTTTGCATTTCTAGATCGTTTGTCTCTCTACTTCACCCCTTAGAAACTATGACCCAGATATACTGTTCTCTGGGGATATCAACACAAAAATGAAGCAATTTTCTATCCACAAGGAGCTTACATTCTGTCAGGTGAAACAATATGAAGCAGGAATCCATCTGGCAATCTGGGTAAAACCTTCATAGGATTTTGAGAGAGGTACCTCTTCTCATGATGGCTACATGACATAGTGGATAGTGTTCCAGGCCCAAGTCAGGAAGCCTCATCTCATCTTCCTGAGTTCAGATCTAGGCTTAGATACTTATTAGTTACATGACCCTGAACAAATCACTTGACCCTATTTGCCTCAGTTTCATTATATGGCCCTGAACAAATCACTTAACCCTCTTTGCCTCAGTTTCCTCTTCTGTAAAATGAGCTGGAGAAGGAAATGAAAAACCACTCTATTATCCTTGCCAAGAAAACTCCAAATGGAGTCATAAATAGGGAAATGTTGCTTAAACAACAATCACTACCTCTTCTGAGGATATTTTTAAAGGTGGAAAATAAATTATATAGAATTGCAAAGAAATCATTTATATTAAAGTACATTTGTCAAAATATTTACCTCTCTCTCCAGAACAAAACAGTCTAGGTCATGAGTTCCATGTAGGAACTCCTGAACCATACAGTATTCAGAGTAGCACAAATATAATGATCGTAAAGATGGAGCAGCTACCACATATATAAAGAGAAAAACAAGATTAGAGATTGATGTGGAAAGACAAAAAGTGGGAATGAAGTTCATGAAATCATGCAGGGATGAATAAACAGACTTATTTACTAAATCTTAGACAACTAAAGTAGGGGATATACTTTAAGCTTGAGAGAATTAAGTTCAGAAGAAGTAAAAATAAATGTTACTTTTTATAACTAAGGGAACAATGAAATCTGATACAGGTTGAAAATATGAATAAATGCAAGCACAATGTAGCTAAATTGTAAATAACCAATCTATAATAAATTAAAAGGGAAAGTAAATCACTAACTTGCTGAAAGAAAGTCACTAACTTGCTGAGGTTTCTCCGCATGTTGGAGGACTACCACAGCTCTCCCAAAACAATCATAGAATCTTAGTAGTGGAATGAATTCTTGGCTGATTGACTTAGTAGAAAAACAAAAGAAAACCAGTATTTTTGAACGTATGTACATACTATGAGCCTGACTCTATACTTTATACATTTTATTTCATTGGATACTCAGAACAACATTGGGAAGTTAGTGATATTATTATGTCTGTTTTAGAGCTGAAGGAAATGAGGCAGAAAAAGTTTAAGTGACTTGAGTGGGGTCACACAGCTAGTTATTGTCTGAGGCTAGTTTTGAATCCTAGCCTTCCTGACTCCAGGCCCAGTTTTCTATCTACCATACCCTCCTAAATGTATGATAATCTTTATTATGTTGGAAAATTGGGCTTGTTATAAACTGGTGGTATATATTGAATGTTTGTAAGAAGTTCTTCCTGTGAAATTTCCATTGGATACTTTCACTATCTATTACCAAAAAAAAAGTCATTGAGATTTTTTAAATTTAGAAGATTTGATCAAGGTTTAATGGCTAGTCCTCCAAGCTACATTAATGAAGCAATTTAAATATTTCTCTGGAAACATTAAGTGGCCTTTTCTAAAATCTCATGCTTCTTGATCTCTCTTTAGCCTTAGATATGATCAATCATCTTCTCCTTGATTCTTTCTTCTTTAGGTTTTAGTGAGACTGTTCTTTTCTGGTTTTCTTACCTGTCTGACCACTCCTGACTCCTGAATCTACATCCATTTTATGCTCATGATTGACCCCAATACTATTTTACTTGATGACCTCGGCTACCATGGTCATTTATCATCCCTATGTAGATTATTCTTATATCTACCTCTACAGCCTTAACCTTTTTTCTGATCTCCAGTCTTGTATTTCTAACTGCTTAGTAAATAGCTTGAATTGAATGTCCAGTAGACATCTTAAATATGTCCAAAATGAAATTCATTATTTTTTACTCAAAATCCTCCCCTTTTTTTGGAAGGGCAAAGGCAAGGCAATTGGGTTAAGTGACTTTTCCAGGGTCATACAGTTAGTTAAGTGTCAAGTGTTCGAGGCCCAATTTAAACCTAGGTCCTCCTGCCTCCAGGGCCAGTGCTCTATTCACTGTACCATGTAGCTGCTCTAGAATCTTCCCTTCTTTCTAATGTAAACATTAGGGAAAGGGATCAAGCCTTGGATATAGAGTTCAGAGATCCCTTTCCCCCAGAAATGACAAAGTGACTGAAAGTTGGCTCAAATCCAACACAACAATATTTAAAGAAGATGATATACTTCTCACTTGGTATCCCCTCTCTATCAAAAGAGCAGAGTGGTGATCATTAGGCCCAAACTTTTGCTTGAACTCCTGGCAGGAATGAAAGTCTTGCTTGAAAAATGGTGGGGGTAGAAGCCAGAGATATCTATTCTGCCTCCCTTCAAGTCACACCCAAGGACAGTCCCCTTGCCACAGATGGAGTCTCTCTATACTTGTTGAGCTCTTTCCAACTGCTACACTAACTTTTGTTTTTATTACTGTCAAATCACCATCTCTGGCTCTTCACTCTCTCCTACTACCATCCAATCTGTTGTGAAGTCTTGTCATTTCTGTTTTTCATAGCATCTTTTCTAGATGCCCCCTTCTCTGCTCTGACGCCAAAACCATCCTGGTGCCTTCATAACCTAACACCTGAATTATAATATTACAAGCCATTTTGGTGTCCCTCCAGTCTCTTCTCAATTCAATCATTTACTCAATTGTCAAAGTGATCTTTCTAAAACGCAATTCTTAACATATCAGTCCCTCTGAGAAGTAAACTTTCAGTGATTAGATCCTCCCTGTTACCTTCAAGAAGCCATTTTAAATCTGTATTTGACTTTTAAAACACTTACTGAACTGCCTCTTCCTACCTTTCTCCCCTTCACATACTCTGATCAAGTGATCTTGGCCTCTTTGCTATTCCTTACCCAGGATACTCCATCTCTGACTCTGAGCAGCTTCCCTAGCTATCACCCATTCCTGGAATGTTTCCCTCTTCTTCTCTAACCCCTAAGTTTCCCCTGACTTCCTTCTTTCTAATCACAGCTAAAGACTTCCCTTCTGTGAAGGGAAGTGAAAAGACTTTCTTGGTTCACCCTAATCTCAGCACCTCCCTTTTGACACCATCTTGAGTTAATCCTCCATTTAATTTGTACCTAGTTAATTGTATGTTGTCTCCCTTTTATGCTGTGAGCTCTTAAGGGCAGGGAATGCTTTTGAATTTCTTTGCATCCCCAGTGGTTAGTACAGTTCCTGACAGACAGTAGGTGCTTAATAAATCCTGGTTGGCTATGATTATGCATTGAGATTACCATATATAAGATATACTTATAAGATCACTTCTTTTTAAAAGTGCAATATAAAAAGAAAAGGAGAAATACCAAGCAATAATACAAAGACATAGATTGTTGTAGAATAAGGGTGAAGCATCAGGTGACCAATTCTTTCTTTATGAGAACAGCCTTAAAATGCTGGTAAATACACATTTCAAAGTTAACTTCCTCCTGGTGTGATTGTAATCTAAATTTCATTTGTGTGATGAAATATTTATATAGCATATTTGTACATAGAGATAAAGAACAATAAAAACAAACATTTAAAGCAAGAGTTATGATTAATGTTTTGAAAATCAGTTCATCATGCCTGTCAACTTTAACAATATTTTTATACAGAGAAAATTGCGTTGTATCAAGAAGTGCAGATCATCCAACCTGGACATTTCTAGTGTTTGTGACATCAATTCTATTTCCATAGACAAGATTATGATTTTTTCTTTATCACACAAGTATTATGGGGTCAAAAGAATGATTTCTAACCACTTTCAGACAGTGATAAACACTAGAATTTAACCAAACAAATATATGGAAGGCAGATCATATTTTTTATTCATAGTTTTCTGCACTTTCATGAGCTTGCTGAATTTTTTTTAACTTGCATGACTTTAAAAAAATGTCAAATATAACAGGAAGAAAAGTCTACTTTGTCATTTAATGACAATGGTTCATTTTAATTATGACTAAAAGAAAAATCATTAATTGATGGATATGTCCTGGGATTATCAGTGTTCTTCTTAGGGTCAGAAATGTTACAAAATTGCCCCAAATGGTACCATCATTACTATCAAATTTGGGCTTTTTCTGTTTCAAGGAATCAATTCCATGATATCTATGCCCTTCTAAATGAGCATGCTGAGATCTTTATTTTGATGCTGTCCATCATATGCCACTTTGTACCTGAAGAATCACCTAAAGACATGGCCCTCACATTCTTGGTTGTATCCCATGGCTAAAACTTCTTCAATGTGTTGACCACAGATACCATTCACTTGCATATCCAGTCGCTGAATAGGCTATTAAGGAGACTGAGACTTTTACCAAGAGCCTACAGGAAAAACTGAAGCATCACCAGTTTGGAATATAAGGCCCAGTAGCAGTACTGACACACATTCAGGTGTTCATTGACCAATTTTGCTAGAATGCCAACAGATCATCTCAGGTGCACAGTAAACTTGAATTGCTAGAGAAGCTGCCAGAGCTGAAGCCTGTGTACAAGGAGGTGGAAGCAGTGCTGAAATGTCCTAATGGGTTTGAAAAGTTCCTACTACTTGAAGTCAATTTCTACTAAGATCCTCAGCAGTCCATTGTCAGTTGTCTTTCTGTCTTGGAAGATCTCGAGTCTTAGATCTGTGTGGTTTGAGTTAATGGAGCAGAGAAACCAACCACGATAAAGTTGCTGATGATAGACCTGGTGCCCATTTGGGGGATCAGACATGCTCACAGAAATGTGAAGACTGGTTACTTCAGGCAACACCATCCTCATTCATAAATTCATGTGGGAGGCCCAAGGAGAATATTACTAGTTCTGATGCTACAGCATCTCTGAGGATTTGGCTGTTCATACTGTTGCTGGTCTGTCTGGAAGTCAGAAAAGCTGCGTGGCCTTTTCCAGATGACCATGGCCTGTCCTAACTTCTATATTCTGTATAGAATATAGAACCAACTAACCACCTGAACATGGGATTGATTGTGGCCTTAGGCCATATCCTCACCATTTTCATGAATAACATCTGGAAATATGCATTAAACAACAAATTGCAATCTGAGTAAAGGATGGTGCCTTCTTTCTAAGATTATCTTTTATCCTGTATATGTGTGTGTGTATATGTATATATGTATATATATATGTACATAATTGTGCATGTTGTCTGTCCCATTAAATTGTGAAATCTCTCAGGGTAGGAGATATTTTTGCCTTTCTTGGTGTCGCCAGTGCTTAGCATAGTTCTTGGTATGTAGCAGGTGATTAGTGAAAGTTTCTTGACCTTATCTATTATAGATTCTCTTTTTTTGGAGGGCAATTGGGGTTAAGTGACCTGCCCAAATTCACATGGCTAGTAAGTGTGTCAAGTGTCTGAGGCTGGATTTGAACTCAAGTTCTCCTGACTCCAAGTCTAGTGCTCTATTCACCTAGCCACCTCATCTATAACAGATTCTTGAAGTTGCATGTTTAATTTCATTGATTTTTTTTTTGTTTACATCTAGGAAAGCGCAGTGTTCTACCTTGCTATTGAAGTTGGTGACTTCCATTGAAACAGTACTAATTGCCCAGACACTTTGAAGTCTATTGTTCATTTTCTGAATATCATAGTTGATTGCCTATTCTAATTCATCATTGGCTCTCCCAACTCACTGATATGAGCACTTTTTCAACTTGTGCAGATCATGAAACATGAGTGCTTTCATATCCCATTAGGTTCTTGTCCTTCATTCATACATTTTGATAAAAGATGGTAATGGAGTCATTCCTCCACATCTTTTAACATTTTGGAGTGATGCAGGTAAAGATATGGGCTTCCTATACAAAAAAAATGCTTTCCATCCAGACAATATGCATTCTTTATTATTTTGACTTTTCCTGTGTCAGTTGCTGGCCTCGTATTTGCATCGAGAACAACTTTATTATTCTGGAGTTTAAAAACATCAAGATAATGGTATCAGAAGCATCTAGAGCAGCAGTTCTCAGCCTTCATAATGCTGCAACCCTTTAATACTTTGTGGTGACCCCCAAACATAAAATTATTTTTGTTGCTACTTCATAACTGTAATTTTGATACTGTTATGAATCATAATATAAATATCTGATATACAGGATGTATTTTCATTGTTACAAATTGAACATAAAACACGGGTTGAGAACTGCTGATCTAGAGGAATTTGGCATCTCTAGGGAGTCCTTCCTGTACACAGCATCATACAAGATTATGGTGAATGTACATGTTGACTGAGTGAGTGTTTGTATGTATATGCACATGCACATATAGTTGATATTTTAAAATATTGCTGAATAAATTTTTCTCTTTTATTCCCATGAATCTTGTATGATTTTTAACATATTGAAGGAAGACACTATATCAAAACAGAGGCTATATTTTATTCATTTGCTTTTTGGGAGAGGGGGTAAGACAGGGCAGTTGGGGTTGAGTGACTTGCCCAAGGTCACATACCTAGTGTGTCAAGTGTCTGAGATCAGATTTGAACACAGGTTCTCCTGACTCCAGAGGTGGTACTCTATTCACTGTGCCACCATGATGCCAGATGCTATATTTTGAAAATATCTTTTTATAATCAGTAATAACAAACATACTAAAGTGATCATTTGAATTCTATATACTTTTCAGTTTGTGACAAAGAAATATGATTTACTCTAGAAAATCTTTTGTGAAAGAATGCCTTTCAGCTTTCATGTTTTCAACAAGGATATTCTGTTGAGGTTCATAGACCATTTTTATAAAGAATCTGGGGTGAAAAAGCAAGCATTTAGTTCAATATCTCAATGCATTCTCAGTTACCTGTTTTTTAGAAAGTACTATAATACATTATCTTTTCCTTTCTTTTAGTGTCTCATCATTTAGATAGATTGAATATTGAATCCTTGATGTCTAGGATATATTCCATATTTTGTATATTCTATTAGGTCCAGTCACTTTTTTCAACTTTGCCTTAAGTTCTGTTTCCATTTAGTTTTGACTCCGAATGTGGGTATTCTAATGCCATTGGTTGTATAAATATATTGATAGTGAAACACTAGCAAATTTATTCTATTTTTGCATCTATTTGTTGTCCTTTCCACACATAAAAGCTTTGTTCTTAACATGGCCTGTGACTCCCAACTTTCTGTAGGCTTTTTATGCCCCTCTACCATTTCCTCTTAATGTAATCTTTTATGAGGTAGTACATTTTATAATCTCCTTCTGTCCCCGTGTACAGGATTATCTAACAATAGATTCGTCCTAACGATTGAGACTATGTTGTTTGTAAATATTTTATACTAAGTTGCATAATAAGTGCTCTTATTTCCAAATTATTTGATTTTTGAAATTCTAGTCATCAGACTTCTGAACCTTTTCTTCAGAATATTCAATGCCAATAAATGTGTTTTGATGATGATTTCTCTTAATGCTGCTCTATGAAGCCCTTTTATGACTATCTCCCTTCTTACCCCAAACCAACACTCTGTAAGTGTGTAAGTGTGATTGCATGGTTAGACACACAGACACACACAGACACACACACACCCCCCCCACACACCACCACCACCACCATCACCATCATCACCATCACCACCATGACCACCACCACCATCATGGTCTGCAATATTGAGCAGCATTGAAATAATTGAGGGCTGATTTCATTTCAGTTGAAATGGAGCTCCATTGTTATGCGTTTACTATAAACATGCTTTATAGCACATTGTTTAAGACAAATTAATTTCCTTTCTCTCACATTTTGTTATATAAGAGCAGATGTGCCTTCTTCTAAATGCATGCAATAGTCTCTGGAAAGCAAATAGATAATTCCATTAGTTGGAAAAGGACTTTTAATCAAACTGATCTCCTGTCACAGCTTATGTTGACCCCATTTTCTCTTCATTCTTTAATGTGCCTAAACCTGCAGCATTGCTCTCCTTTTAGCTGTTATGTCAAGGATTTTTTTATGAACAACTTTTATGTTAGAAAAAAAGTTTTATTATCTCATCACTGATCATTTATGGTTATTTTTAATAGCAACAAAATGAAAGAATGTTAAGAGTGTTTTACTGTAGCACACTGACATCTAGGCCAAACTAAAAATCTGTTCATTAAAAGGCATATGTAAACATTACTCTATTTAATTGTCTTTAGAAAATGCTTATTAAAAAGGGTTTTCTTGATAACTAGTAGGCAGTTTGGGCTAAATTTCAAAATGTTCTTTTTCTTTATAGGAGCATCTGAAATAATGTCGCTTGTGGTTTCTTAATGTTGTGATTAAAAGATATATTTTCAGAGATTTTCAGATTCAGTCTTATATTCCTTTCACATTGTCCAAACACTGACTCTCAATTTCTTCATAGATTAGTAACAAATATCTACTCTAATAAAGTTCCCCTGTTCATTTTATTTTTTCTATGAGCAGTGGTTATATAGGCAATTAACAAGTCTTTATGAAGTGTTTATTATGTACCAGGCACTATCCTAGGTCCTGAAAAACAAACATGAAAATGACAGCCCCTATGCTCTCATAGTTTATATTCTCTTGAGAGATATAATTGGAGAAATCCCAGAATGAAATCCATCCCATTTGTCACCGTCCTTCTTGAGGTCTTGTCAGTATAGTGAATAAAGACAGCTAAACCCTGGTCAAATGGTACAGAAGCCCTCCAAAGTGTAGATTAAAAGGAAAGTTGAGAAAAGGGAAGATGGGGAATGGTTTTAGTTGTAGTCATTTATAAAGGCAATTCTATTCTTAGTTTGACAAAAGACTGACTTTCTAAGCTACCATCAATGGAACCCAGCCTTTGAGGAAGATGTTAGTAATGATAATGTTTTTTATAAATCCATAAGTTGTCCCTATTCATTGTTACAGTAATTGAGATATTTCAGAAAGGGTAGAGGCTGCAGGGTATCCCAACAAGCACAGCTATCTATTTCCCCTTACTCAAGGATTTCTGATTTCATTAATGCAGATTATCCTTCCACTAATGCAGGTTCCATTTGTCTATGTCTATGTCTTAGTCTTAATTAGCTATGGACAAAATGAAAACTTATTACATCATTAACCTTCCTTTTAATGGTGAGCCTCTGGATGTTTTGGCTGGTCCTCTGACCACAGAAGCACATATCAACCCATTATTAGTCCATTGAACACAGTGTTTCTAACTTGCTAGGGCCTGATAAATCCTATACTCCACTGGCATAGGCTTCAGGAACCCAGAGTCACCTCAGTGCTATAATTAGGTGTTTGAAGAACACCTTAGTAGAGATCCGCAGGAGTATGGAATTCATGATGGTCCTCATTATCACTGTGCTGTAACCAATTTCAGTGTGAAGAAAAGGAAAGTTTATGATGCCCAGTGGATTAACAGCTGAAAGTTAATTGAATTTTATGATTATGAGTAAGGATTATTTAAAGGATAGTGGTTTGATCACAGATGAAAATTAGGTTAAACTCTTTAGAATGTGTGAACAGGAGGAAAAATGTTAACTTTTTTTGAGTCTCATATATGAAACAAGCACATTCAAGAAGATTCATTGAATTAACATTCAATAGACATTTATGAAATGCCTATAATGTGAAACACATTGTGCTTTGACTGATAGAGACATTGCAATAAATAATATACAGTCCCTCTCTGTAAGGAGTTTATAATTATTCTGGGAAGATAAGAAAGACATATCCAAACATGTGTTAGGCAAATGTGTAAACTAGTTATAATGTGAAATAAATATGATGAGACCTTAAAAGAGCAAATGTTGAACTACTTAAGATGAGAGATATTTCACTTAGGTTGTCCAGTGAATGTTTCATTTAGGGAGTAGATTCTACAAGTCTTAAAGGATGGATCTAATAGCCATCAAGGATAAAATGGAAAGCATTTCAGGTACCCAGCAGTTCCAAAAATCATGTGAACAACAAGATGAAGGTAGGGAAATCTGGGACTTGTCTGTAAGCATAAAAATCCATTACTGAGGACATTGGATAACAAACACACAAAGCATATTTTTTAGTTTGGCCAAGCTGTATTTGGGGTCAACTTTTCCTCATCTTGAGTTTTGGCTTGCTACCCAGAAAACTCTTGTCAAGTCACCTGATGAACTTAAATAGTGATGAGCCTGCTTAAGAAAAACAACAACAACAACAAAACAGTGACATACTTGGGATGATAAAATTGTGAGAGGAATAATCAAAGTTTTCTAAGTGACTAAAATTCTAGTGTCTTTTTCTCAATATTATTCTAAATAGCTATTAATCTTTTTCTATAGGCCATAATGATTCCCTACAGTAGAATTCCACAGTATTATATTTGTACTGTAGATTCCCTATAGTACAAAATAATACTTCAGTAACCTGTACTGTTGAGGACACCTGCTTATGTCCACTATATAAGCAAATCTGAAATATAGTGTTAGGGCTACATTTTACCATAATTTTAGATTTTAAAATGATAAAGATGCCAGATGAGTACAGTGGTGAGACTTGACAAATTTGAAGTTCCATGAGTGTTTGAAAATGTTTTGTAACTTTTAGCAGAAGAGAGTTAGAAAGGTGTAACTTCTCTACTGCTCTTATCCTTGAGGCACTTTATTTAAATTGATCATTTCTGTTTAGTTTGTAGTGTTATGAAAGTCAACTTCCTTTGATAATGATAATATATTTTGAAATGAAATAATAAAAGGGTGTATTCAGAAACTCACAGAATTATAGAGTTGAATGGGACCTCTCCAACCAGCAGTTCCAACCCGTTTCTCCAAAAGAATACTCTTAATAATACACAGAGCAAGTAGTCATCCTGTCTCTACTGGAAGACCTCCAATGATGAGGAAACCTACTTTCTCCAAAAGTAGCCCATGGTATCAATGGTTAGGTGTCATTTTCTGGAAACTCAAACATTAAGCTTAAAGTTATCTCTTGGCATTTTTCTGATTTTGCCCATTTTAGCCAAATGTAATGTTATTCCTTCTCTGAGATTACCTGTGAATTGCAACTTAATTATCTTGAATAGACATGACTGTTTTAATGTCGTCTTCCCCATTAATATGTGAACTCCTTGACATCAGGAATAATGTTTTGTCTTTCTTAGAATACTTAACATAGTTCCTTACACATAGAAAATGTTTAATAAATGTTTATTCTTTGAGTATATATTAGCCTTTCCAATACATGAAGACAGTGATAATTTGCTTCCAGAATATTCTTTTTTCCTTGCTACTATTCCCTATGTGACATAGACTTGTAACTCTTCACCATCTTTTTGGACAATATCCAGCTTAGTATGATTTCCTAGGCAGCTTCAAGTAATAAAATTGATGGTTTAACTTAATTAACAAAAATACAAAAATAAAAGTAATGGCTTTTGCTTTTTTTTTTAACAAAACTATTGTTTTGGAGAATATTCAAAGTTAAAATGTTATGAAATTAATACTTGTATTCTGATTTAACTTAATTACTAAGGAAGCAAAATTCATATTAAATTAAAAAAATTGGGTCAAGTTATCTATAATGTGAATATGGACAAACTTCAGAGGCTCATTTTATTTTGAACTGGACTATGAGGGAGCCCTTTCTTTCAGCATGCCCTTTTTCTTACATACAATGCAATACCGGAGGTTGAGTTTTTGATACCATTTGGAACTGATGGTCCTGAGTACACATAATATCCCTCTTCTCAAAAACTTTTAAAAGTTCAGGAAAATGACAGGGGTAGAATAAGGAATAACATCACTGCTTTCTTCTTATTTTTTTTATAAATACATGAAATACAAACCTCATTTACTAGCCTTTTTGTTCTGATATCAGCATTTATGTTGTATCTGGAAACTTGCAACTCTGAAATCTCATGTTTTACTAAGATGAATAACACTGACATTTTATCATTTTCCCTTAATACTTGAAGCAGCCTTTCACATATGGCCCTTCCAAAACTCCCCACTCAGAGGTTTAGTTCATGAGACATTAAGGGTGTGTCTAATTTCACTTGCAATTCAAGGGGCATGCTATTTATAAACAACAGACATTTAATAAAAAACCAGCAAATAAAGTGTTATGACAGATAAAAGAAGGTTTGTTATAGAATCAGGGATTTTAGTTAGGAATTGAAGGGAATTTAGGGAATCTAAGAGGAAGGTATGGGGGAATAAAATATCAAACATAAAGACTAGCCAGTGAAAATAAACCATTAGGACATGGCAAAATGAATTCGAACAAGAATAAATGTTAAACGAAGTAGAGAAAGTCATTGTCCTCCATCTGTCTAGCGAAAATGCCTCCCTTTATTATGTATATATGACAAAAATAAAACAAACCAACAACAACAATAACAAAAGACCACAAGCAATAATCTAACTTGTTTCACTGTGATCTGGCTAGAGCAATCTGTCTTTACCTCCCAGTATGATAGACATGCACCATAACTGATTATTAAGTAGAAAAATGCAAGAACTAATTCTTGACATGTAACAAGTCAGATTGAGTAAAAAGTCAAATCAACTGGCCGGTTCTTTGGGCAATGGCTCTGGTTTGCTTATATTTTGTAATAAGGTTCTTGACAGAGATTCTGAATGCCATGATTTATGGTCCTAACTTTCAGTGACTATTTGAAGGCCACCTTTTCTTTCATATTCACTTCATTTTCTATATAATCATTTTAAATGATTTCATTGCATATTTATTTTTATTTTAATATATCAGCATCAGAATATGACCATGTTTGAGTCATAAAGCTCATTGGAGAAAACACTAACTTCTACTTCCTTTTGATAAGTGTCATTAATAGATTTTCATTGAATGAATACTGATATCATATTTGTCTGATTTTATTAATTTGAGGTAATGACAGAATTGATATTTAATTTATTTCATATTTAATAATATTTGGTATTATTTTAGTTTTATATTCCTTTTTTTTCTTTCCTTCCTTCCTCTCTCCTTCCCTCCTATCCTTCCTTCTTTTATTTAATGAAGAATTAATCTGTATACATTGACAGGTGACATGAAGATGAATTAAGTTGTTTCTCTTCACAAGTGACTTACTGTCTGGTAGGAAATATCAGAGAATCACATAATTGGGAAGGATGTCAAAGGTCATCAGCTTAAAACCACTACCAATAATACCTTTTATTATATACCTAACATGTACCTAGGTGTATTGTAGCATCTGTTTGAAATCCCTATTAAAGGGATACTAGAGAAATGTAAATGTTTTTGTTAGTTAAAAACTAAGTGTATTAATAGACGTAACATTATGATATAAGTAAAATATCTTGGATTGAGTTCTAATACTAGATTCATTGATAATTAAACTGCCTTAGTCTTGTTTTCTTCAAAGGTACAATAGTCAATTCCCCCCTAGACTTTTCATGGTTGTTATAAAGGTAAAACAAGATCCTATAAACCTATAAAACACTAAATAAATGCATAATATATATGCAGCATATCATTCTTGTATTAAAACACCTTCTTGAAGCTTCTAGCCCTTTCTACCCAGTTGTCTTCTCTTAAAAGTGGACTTTTGTGTGAACACAAGTAGACATAGAGGAAACATTTAGTTTCACTAATGCATGTTGAATTAAGAGAAGCAGAATGATATCACAGATAGAGAGCCAGTCTTGGAGTCAGAAAGCTATAAGTGTCAGTCTAGATGCACGAAGTTGGACAAGTCACTGCCTTCTTAGTGCTCTAGGCAACTTTCTAAAACTAAATTACAAGGATGAGTTGCAGATTTGCAAATGGGAAGATGTTTTAAACAAGAAATTCCCTATAGCAACATAATAACAGTATTAGACAAAAAATTACAGTTGAATGCATCAATTAACTTTGAATAAATATTCCTAATTATATTACAAAGTGGAAGGTGCTCAGCATTGAAGAAGGATCATCGAGTTGAATTTTTGATAGCATTTAGAAGTGAGGGTCCTGGCTACATGTAATGTTCCTCTGCTCAAAAGTTTTTTGAAAAGTTCGGGAAATGACAGGGGTAGAAAAAGCAGAAAGTGCTCCCCATAAAAGAAGAATCACAGAGTACCCTACAAAAACAGTGTGGGGATAAATTCTTGACATTTCTGAAAATCAAAGAAAGCTCCATGAAGCTGTAGCATTTTGGTATTTGATCTGGATTTGGAAGGATGGATTATATTTCAATAGGTAGTGACTGGTAGGTATGAGGAATGTCATAGACAAAAGCATAGAGTTGGGAAAGCATAGGCATAATCAATGAATAATGGATAGTCCATTTTGGCTGGAATGTAGGGTACAAGTATGTACATTGGTTTAACATTAAAAACGACAACAACCAAAAAAGCTTTATATCCAGGGATAAACAGGTATGATTTTGTTTCTTAGAGAATGGGAAACCATGAGGAACATGTTATCAGAGCCCTGATGTGATCCAAAACTGTGTTTTTAAAAATTAGTCTAATAGCATATGTAGGATGAATTGGAGGGAAAGATACTGGTGTTGAGGGAAAGAGAAGTTGATTGCCATAGTCTACTCTAAAGGTAATGAGGGCCTGAAATAGGGTGATGATATCAGAAATGGAAAAAAAAGACAGAAATGAAAATTCATGAAGTTTTATATTCTGAATCCAATTTTAAAATTTAAACATTCATATAGAATATTTTACAATAATGCCAACGTACTAGATAATATTGCCTTTTTTAGCCAAGAAAATACTATGTGGAATACTTTTACATTTTTCATTATTTTTTAAATGAAGCAAGAGATTTTTGAAGAATATTTGAGAAAAAATCCAAGTTGGATCAGCTACATGAGAATCTTATTTTACTATACTTTTCTAAAATATAAGGAAAAAATACCCTAGTTACTTCCTGAAATACTCCAAACCCATAGATCCTTCCCTTGCAATTCCAAATAAAATAGCAACAAAGAAAAAAAAACCCAACTACAATTTTATTGTACATATACCATTCCCTATGCATTAGCCCTCATTTCTAGTAAAAAGAAGGGAAATAAGTTTCATTCTTTATTCTCTCAGACTGATCCTCTGTTATCTAGGATTGATTAATCTCTTTATTGTTTTCTTCCTGCTTTCTTTGCTTATCACTTAATACTGATTTTCCTATATTTCTCTGAAATTTTCACATTTGTTATTTCTTGCAATATAATAATGTTCTATTTCATTCATATGTCATCATTTGTTCCTCAATCCTTCCTTAATCCTTTGATGGATACTTGTTTCATTTTCCATTTTTTGGCAACTATAATAATTGTTGTTATATTTGGAAACTTTCTTTCTATCTTTGGCTTTTCAGGTATATACACCAAGTAGAATATCTGCTATATATATAATTCTTTGCACAGAATAAGTGCTCAGTGATGGTCCATTGATACTGATAATGGCACTTCATGTGGTCCCCTAGTTAAATATCTTATCTCTCCATGAATCTGAAAAACCTCACTCCCGTACTTGCCTTGCAATCTATAATACACCATAAGGATTATTACCTAGTGATGAGACCTTTGCTTCTTCAATAACTAATTCCTTTGGATTAGGTCTGAGACTGATTTGCCTATCACTTCTAGCTGTGTGACTATGGGAAGTCATCAAATCTCTTAAAACTTCAACTGTTTCATAAGTAAAGTGGAATTATATTGCTGGTACAATGTGCTTCAGAAAGTTGTTCTCAGGTAAGCACTTTGGAAAATCTGAAGTGACATATAAAGGAGAGCTAACATACAGAATTTCTTTCTATATTTTTCTAGGTAAGTTCCCTGGGTTAAAAGAAACTGAGGCCTTTGGGAGGAGCCCACTCCCTCTCTTTCTCCCATTGTCTTTCCATGGTGACTGGTAAGGAACTCAGCATAGATCTTCATGTATCCTTAGCCCAACTTTCATGGACTTTTGCTTAGTTTTGTCAAGAGTCATGCTATTTTAAAATAGTAAAATATATTTCATGTAGGATAAAGAGAAAAACTGCATTCTTCCCTGATTTTATGTGTTTTTAAAGGTAATTCGACATAGTTAACTCTGCATGCTAATATGCATATAGATATGAGGAGATATAATTAACAAATGAATGGTAAAGTGGGCCAAAGAATGAAACAGAAACACTTGCAGAGGCTAATTTTCAGGGATTCACTTTGATATCTATTTACTAATCCCAATAATGGGTATAATATAAATGCTAACATTTCATTTTATTCTAAGATTTTTTTCCCTGTAAATTAATCACTTTCTGTACCAATTTACATTCCAGGTGCATATATGACATATGCACAGAGACATAATACAAATGAGAAAAATATTTTTCAGAAAGGTATCAAAGACAATGTATTTCTTTTGTTTAATATAAAAGATCTGCTTTTTGTCAACTTCAATGCAAAAGATGTGTTTCTCAAGCATGTGATGAGATATCTATTATTTACATCAGTCTCATTTGAAATTTAATATAATTTGAGTTTTATTTAGCATTTTCTGTTTTCACAAAAGTTTTATATTATATATATATTATATATGTACCCACATATACATATATAATATACATACATATGTATGTACATACACATACTCTAGTTATGAAAAGAATACTGTCTGATGGACCACACTTGTCGCCCTTCCCCTCCTTCTCTCAACTATCACTTTAGGCCAGTTTTATAATGTCCTTTTACAGAGATCCATATTAAGCTTTCTCACTGGAACCATATGCCATGTGAATGAGTCAGCATTGTGGATTGTCACTTAGTTTTTATTTTTCTTTCGGATATTCTTCCTAAGATGGGGGAAAAAAGTTATTTATTATCTATGATGATGGCATTTTTGACCCATCAGTAGGGCACATATGGTTCTAATATAATTTGTAGTTTTACACTGATACATTCTTAATTCTTTTGCGTCTGTAATGATGTCAATTTGCAGAAACAGTTATAACTGGGAATTGGAATTTTAGCTTGCTAGCTAAGGTAAAATATGTTCTTATTGTTGCTGTTCTCCAACCCAGTGAACTCATTGATCAAAGCGGTACTAGGGCTACTATGAATTTAGTTGGAAACTTGTACCAATAGTCATTCATTTCTATATTATTTAATTTGTATGGAAAATGTTCTTTAGAATTCCTGCTTTTACCTTGTTTTAGTAATGAAGTACTTTCCTTTGACTTTGGAGTTTCCCAGGGACAGAGGTTTCTCATTACCTTTGCAGGGGGTTTGAAATAAATGTTGTGGGAAGACTTTAAACCAAAAACCAGGGAATAAAAGCAATGTGGCTGAATAAGCACAATCCGCAGTTCTGCCATGGAAGCAGTAGATAACACCCCCAAATGAGTGAACAGTATTAGATTTAGAAAATGTGTAAGGCATAGGCTTGGATTGGAGAATGAAAGAATTTTCTAAATGTTGTCTAAACATTAAGGGTATGCAGAAAATTGTCTGAGGGCTGCATTTAGAGAAGACCCTGACTCTTTCCTTAAGGTGCTTACATAGAAATCAAGTCAACAACATAACTAGGCTAGTGTAATGCCATGCATGTGCAGCTTCCCAAAAGAATGCTACTGCGAACAGCTTTTAAGGTTCTGATTACACACTATAGTGTTCTCAACAGGTTAACATTGAAATGGCCACATAGTTTTCACCAAAGTGGACACAGTATTTAGAATAAAGAACAAAAGAGTAATCATCTGGTATCCCTAAGGAGGTTTGCCTCCTTACACAGTCATTCAGTCATCTCAAAATAAAATAGTCAGCCTTCCACCCATGGGCCAATTATAGATTAACTTAATCAATCACTTATCTAGGAATCAGTCACTAAGTATCTCATTAAATACAATCATTAGAAAATTACACAAACCCTCCACCCCTAGGGTTTCTAGTAAACTTCAATTTCATCACTGATTCAATATCCAAGCAGAGACCTTTTCTTCATCTTGACTCAGGGTGGTCTCTCAGATTCCCTGGATCCCCTTCCATGGTCCCAGCTGCTACCTGAATCCACTCAACAGTCACCTGGATTCAGAAGCAGACAGCTCCCACGTTCTTGTCCAGTCCTTGGGTAGTTCCTGCTACACACCAAAGTTCACAGTGTCCAGAACTTCTCAAAACCTCCACAATTCCAGTTCATGGGAACTCAAGGATCAACCAAGCCACAAACAAAGTCTTATCCTGGTCAAACATCTTCAGCCCTCTGGCAGTGCAGCTGGCCCTAGGACCCAGAAGAAATCTCAGCCTTCCAGGTATCCTCCTGGGCAAGAAATATCAGCCTTCCAGGTAGCCTTCTTGGCAGCAACTTCAGCTTTCACCAGATTCTGGTCTCATAGAAAACTCCAACTCAGTTCTCAGTCCAGCAAGTAGCAGCCCAGCTTCCAGATGCTAGGAAAATTCTGCTTCCTCCATCAGGAACCCACCAGGAGAAAAAATTCCAATTCTGACTGTCTTTCTCGCGGCCTCTTCTTATATAAAGACAAAGCATTGGCTTCCTGTTTCAGCCAAACCCTTCCTTTTACATCAGCAACAGGAGACAGAGTTCACACTGTCTGCCTCTTAGCCACAAAGGTTTGATTAGTTACTAAGGGCTAAGTAGCTGCTTACTTGACATAACAACAAGGGGTCTCTTTAAATTTAAATTAATTGCCATTACAATTATGTTATGTTTCATAGGCAAAATTACTCCCCATCTTGCATGAAATTTTGAAGTTCTCTATTCCTCTATTCCTCTCTTCATTTATGTTTGACTTCCTTGGAAAATCAGGATCAAAAATATTAAAATTCAGTAACTTTGTTGCTTAGAACTTAGAAAGCATTAAACTTTTTCACTAAGGAATCATTTAACTTCCATTTGAGTAGTTTGAATTCAGTTAATCAATGTTTATCAAGTATAAATTGTGCCAATCGCTACTGATTGATTGGAAAAATAGGGTTACTGACAAGGCCTATGATTCCATTGCTATAAGAAAATCCTGGGAGGCAGAAACTTTCTATACTAATATGGCCAAACACCTCTGCAATGTAATATCATAGAATTTTCTGAATCAGAGGTGTCAAGCTTAATCCCAGTGGCTGTATGGGTCCTGTAAAACTCTGGAGTGGGGCTGAACAAGATTAAAAGGTGGGAAATGTTTGAAAAGCAACAATAGCTACAACATTGCAGCATAGATATTTTTAATTTGTGGTTTTCTAAGTCTATATGCTACTAGAAGGGATCCATTGCCCTTTGAGTTTGACATCACTGGCCTTGATGCCCTAAGAGGTTAAATGACTTTTTCAGGGTTACACAAACAAGAAGCATCATAGGAAAAACTTTTTTTCTGACCTTGAGGCCAGTTTTCTATCTACTATGCCTACTAATATTAAATAAGATACTTTTAATCTCTACCCTTACCAATTTGTAATCCAATTAGTTATATGGCATGATTATAGAAAGACACAATACATATCAGAAAAAAATACATGTGCAGAGAAGTGTCAAAAGTGAGTCATTGGCTTTAGAGGGCAAAGTAGAAACAAGACTTCTGCATGGCTCTGGCTTCCATCTCCTCCAATACATGTAAAAAATGACTCTAAACAAACTTTAGAGCTACAGAACCCACAAAGTGATGGAGAAAAACAAATATCTTGCTGAAGGAAGCCCAGCAAGCTGGTAGGAAGGGTCTATCACAGCACACTGGGAGCCAAGAGCAGTTCTGCATGAGTCTCAGTTTTAGCTCCAGAGTGGCACCTACCAGCCACAGCTGGAGCAAACATCAGGAGAGTCAATCACCAGCAGCTATAGCAGTTTCCAGATCTCTCTATACACAAATGGCAAAGACAAAGTAAAAAGCCAGTGTGGAAGTTTGTTCAAACAGGGGGAATGTGTTTCTAGTGCTACCCCAACTGAGAAGGAGAGGAGGCATGATGGCTGCAGCCACTGCCCCATGGCTGCTTCCAGAGCTCCTGGCCTTCTGATTGTAGGGGGCCCAAGTAACCATTCAGAGGGTAATAGATCTTGCTTTCACCTGCTTGGATCCAGATTACAGTCTTGAGTGGTGGTCTGGGGGTATGTGACCAGTGAAGCAGAGCTTGTGGGGGCTGTAGAGAAGGAAACCATCTAATAGCTCTGGCAGCTGAAACCCCCCCAGCAATTTGGGACATAGCTCTCTCCATTCTGGATACAGAATTCTACTTTGGCAAAGATGTCAAAAGTCAAGTAATTGGCTGTCAATATGAGCAAGCAATAGAAGCACAAACAAACAATAGAACCCTTTTTGTGGGACAAAAAGGATCAAGGCATAGAGTGGGAAGAAAACATCAGAGTCAGAACTCCTGCATCAAAATCCTCCAAGAACAATATGAACTGATTACAGGGCATGGAGGAGGTCAAGAAGGATTTTGAAAATCAAGTAAGAGAAATGGAGAAAAACTTGGGAAGAAAAATAAGAATGATGTGAGAAAATCATAAAAGGTGAGTCATGAACCTACTAAAGGAGACCCCCCCCAAATACTTAAGAAAATAACACCTGAAAAAATTGACTAACAAAAATAGCAAAAGAGGCCCAAAAAGCCAGTGAGGAGAAGAATGCTTTAAAAAGTTGAATTTGCCAGATGGAAAAGGAATTTCAAAAACTCATTGAAGAGAATAACTCCTTTAAAATTAAACTGGAGCAATTGTAAGCTAATGACTTTATGAGAAATCAAGATACTATAAAAGAGATCTAAACAAATGAAAAGTTAGAAGGCAATGAGGAATATCTCATTGAAAAAAAACCACTGACCTCAAAAATAGATCCAGGAGGGATAATTTAAATATTATGGGTCTACCTGAAAGCCATGATCAAAAAAAGAGTCTAGATGACATCTTTCAAGAAATTATCAAGCAAAATTGCCCTGGTATTCTAGAACCAGAGGGCAAAATTGAAATGGAAAAAAATTCACTGATCACCTTTTTATAAAGATCCCCCAAAAGTAAACTCTTAGGAATATTATAGCCAAATTCCAAAGTGCCCAGGTCAAGAAGAAAATACTGCAAGCTTTCAGGAAGAAACAATTTGAGTACTGTGGAAACATAACCAGGTTAACACAAGACCTAGCAGCTTCAACATTAAGGGATCAAAGGGCTTGCAATATGATATTCCAGAGGTCAAAGGAGCTAGGACAAAAACCAAGAATCACCTATCCAGCAAAATTGAGTATAGTGGTACAGGGAAAAATATGGTAGTTCAATGAAATAGAGGACTCTCAAACATTCTTGATGAAAAAACCTGAGCTGAACAGAAAATTTAACTCTCAAATACAAGAAGCAAGAGAAGCATGAAAGGGTAAACAGGAAAATGAAATCATAAGGAACTTATTAAAGTTGAACTATTTACATCCCTACATGAACAAATGATAACTGTAACTCATAAGATTTTCCTCAGTATGAGGTTATCTATAGGGAGTATGGCATATATATGTATATATGTTTATATGTATGTGAGGTGTGAAGAAGGGGAAAAAATCTGAAACTCAACATTTTAAAAACAAATGCTTAAAAACAATTTTTACATGCAACTGGGAAATAAGATATACAGGTACTGGGGTATAGAAACCCATCTTGCCCTACTAGAAAATTAGGAGGGGTAAAGGGGGGTTGTGGGAGATAGCAGATTGGGGGAAGGGGTGTTCAGTGGGCTTGCTGTTTTGAAGTGGGGGTAGGGGAAAGATGAGGAGAGAAAAAGTTGTAGCTCAGTTTTGTGGAGGTGAATGTTGGGAATTAGAAATAAATAAATTTAATCCTTTAAAAAAGTGAGTCATTTTATCTCTTTAATTTAAAGATCTGTTCTTCACTGAGAATCCAAATGATGAGGCAACATTTGAGTTCATCAAGCATATTTTGATTTGTATTGTTCATGTCAGTCTCATTTGACATTGACAAGTCACAGAACATGGATTTTATCATTGTCCCTGGATATACATGCTTGGCTGCTTCACAATAAAAGTACATCCCCCCTTCACTACCACCCCTACACACTTAGTAAGGATGGAGGAAGGGAGAGCCCATTGTGGATGAGAGGGGAGTTGTGACCATCCAAGCATTCTGGCCCTTAGTTTTGGTTGTATTTGCATTTCCTTGGTCACTTACAACATGAGGGTTAAGACACTTCTGAAATCACGGCTGCTGTATATGTAAGGCTATAGAATAGAACTTAGTTTTATAAGGCTCATAACTAGGAAGCCTTGCACAAAATTTTTTTGAAGGTCATATTTATGTACCTTCTCTCCATATTACATGGACTATATCATTCTGACAATTAAAAAAAGGTAGCTTTGGGATGTTTTAAGAGTAAAAAAAATAATCCTTGAATAATTTATATTGCATAGTCATAAAATCATTTTTAAGTGAAGGATATAAGTTGATTTAGACATTTTAGGGGAATTAAAATTCTCCTCAAGTTGGAGAGTTTGTTTCATTAATTTAGAATAAAATGCAGTCACTGATGAACATTTTAATCATACTAAAAATCTTAGATTGGTTGCAGAAATAGATTTTTGATGATCCAAAATGTAGTGTTGTAAACTATTTATAATTCTCCAACTTAAAGGGACTCCAAAAGTCAGTAAGACTTGCTTGACTTTTTTTTTTCATTTTCTGTTTTACTTGGCTAGCAAAATTGTTAGTAGGCATTTATACCACCAAAGCAGCATTGTAAACAAATAACAGCCCTTATTCAGAAAACATTAGTTTACATGGTATTCTGAACTAAAGAATAAAGTGCAGTTAGAGATAGTTTACTAAGAAATAACATTATTTGGACAGGTATATAGTATAGACATTCATATGATAAATTTGCTAGCATCAACATTAAGTTTATTCATACTTTATTATATACTATCTGGTAATTTAGTGGTATCAGAATTATGATTCAAATGAACTAGTTATAAAAAATACTTTTTTGCTGTATTGAGTTTATTTTACTGTAGTTTTCTCTCTCACATTCTTGATGCAGCAGTGTTCTATTACATGGAAAACTGATTTAAACTTGGTAGGTAGCAACATAATTGACATTTTTTAAAATCATAAGATTCTGATAGGTTCCATGTTTTATTTTCCATTTCATTTCATATTTTCATCCTATTTTGAGAATTGTCATTGTTCTCTCACATCTTGAATCACCAGTCCTTAAAACCTTTAAATGCCAATAAAAAGAAAACACTTTTGCATTTTTCTTTAATAATGAAATTCATTTTGAAACAGACCTTACTCTCTCCAAGGACCATCATTTTAATTTCCCAGCCACATGTAACAATTAGATCTGTGCAATTATGCCTTGAACAAAGAGTAAACCAAATAGGTTGGAGTATTATTTAGCAACATCTAGCTATTTGTATGATCCTAATGAACAAGCTTGGCTGTGTTGTCAGCCATTATTTGACAAAAATTGTTTATTGTCAGATAAACAATAGCACACTTTACAGTGTTGCCCCTTGAGCAGAATCTACTAGAATAATGCTACTTCAGTATGATAGAAATATTATTTTGCCTTTTCTGTTTGACAGATCAATCCCCACATGCCTTAGGTGAGAAAAAAAGTAAAAGATTTTTTTTTAAATAAAGATGCTATAGACAATGATTCCCACTACCACCTTCCCTTCCATTCATTGTGTATCTTTTTTTAAATTTTCTTTCCACCTTATGGACATATGTCAAAAGACATTTAAATATTTTTAGCCTTTATCACTTGCTTAGGCCACAAAAAATTAATAACAGATGTATTTTATTAGCATTTATGCTGCAAATGCAGTAGACACCTTGAACTCTAGTTTAATGCACCTTTAAAGCCCCTTTTATTGGCCTGTTAATTCCCAGCTGTACTCTTTTTATTGAAATGTGGATTACATTTGCATCATAGTAGAAACAACAGTTAGGATCCAGAACTGGAGGGAAAACAGTATTTCCAGTATTTGGCTAGACAACACATTCAAGAGACTAGAAAGTCTGCCATAAACATTAGTGGCCCATTGAGCTATAATCATAATGGTGTGTCTTTAGTATAATCATCCACACCCTTCTAGACTGACAAATTGTAATTGAATAAAAAGTAAAGCATCTTTGATTGATAACATTCCTAACATTCCATTTTAAAATCTCAAGTCCAAGATTTTGAGAAATGCATATCTACAGAAATCTATCTTTAAAATTAGGACGAGTTCTTTATTGGGAGTTGAGACATCTCCACAACATGTATTATATAGGTTCTTATCCAATTTACATAAATGACAAATGTTTGCAAGATTGCATTTAGAATCATGTAAAATATTTATTGCATTCTCTTTCCCTCATGTCCAACTGAATATTAGTAATTCTCCTTTAGTGTTTCATTTATAGTTTCCCTCTCCATAATTATACTGTTTGTGTGGCCCAGCAGGTGTCAAACTGCAGAAGACTGAAGAAACTTATAACCCATCCCTAATTAAATACCCAACATATCACCACCATTTTAATGGGCATTTCCTCAAGTAGAGAAGCAGATGGCATTGCATGGGCCTATCGATGACAGCCTCTCTTTCAATTCCCAGTGAAATGGAAAAGTGGGGGCAGTGCCAATTCAGCCTTTACAACTCATTCCCATAATGGACAAGATGGTAAATGAGTTGTTTGGGAGTTGCAGCACCCTGGGGGTGTAAAGATAAGCCATCTTCATTGCCACTTCATCAGTCCATCTTTGCAAATCCAGGAAGGGAAAATATATGTGTCTCTTGCTTTATTTTGCACATAGCAGGAGTTGTAAGTAGAGTTGCACCACAAAAAAAGATTTCAAACATTTTTAGTGCTGTTAATTGCCATTTTCCAAGACTTCCTCTGTGACAGAGTTTACAAAAGGGATCTTTAATAAAAAACTATCATTAGCCCCATGGATCAATATGGTTTAGGAAATACAAAACAACTTTAGTTGTTTAAAAATAGGAAGAGTCAGAGGGTGTCCCCCTATTCCCCACTGATAGCAAATCACACTATCGATCTGTCTGCAGTATAACTGCAAAATTTTTAGATAGCAGGTGGACTAGCTGGGAATATAAATAAAGTTTCTCTGCCAGCTGGTACTGTATTTGGTTCCTAAGAGGTCTCCTAGGTATCCCAGTATGAATCCTCCTTGATATACTTCAGACCCCTTCTATGGCAAGATGATGAAAGATATGAAAAGATTTAAGATGCCAATCTTCCATGGCACCTTTATCTTCACCTTCTCTGCCCTGCCCCTTTATTTTTGTCTCTGGTGTTCTCTTGTTCTTTCTCCCAAATGGTCAATTGTATTTTTTAAAGTAATTCAGAGACTAAGGGTATATAAAGACCTAAAACAATACCTGAAAATCAGAGTCTACAGTGAGGAAAAGGTAACATAAACTCTACTTTCAAATGAAGGAGTATGATCAAGTTACTACTAAGTACTTAGTAGAAAGAGTCCTGGGCATCTTTCATACTATGGTATATTGAACCTCATCCTCCTCTGTTCCAAAAAATGGAAATATTGGGCATAATATATATCCTACTTTGGAGTAATGCCCCCAAATTTAACTGTGCTGCTATATCTTAGAAAAGATATAGCAACTAGCCCAAGACCACCAGACCAGACTGTTTCTCATTCTGCCCAACATCCACCCTGACCATCCTGTGGCCACTATTCATATATTCCCTCCCACCTCCAATTCTACCCCTTGCTCTAGATCATTAATTAACTCAATACTTTCATAATTATTTCTAGCAAGGATATGTCACTTGACTGACCTTTGCATCAGCATAGCATCTCTATGACTACCATGATAAATACTCCCTTTTGTAGTGAACCTTACCTTATTATCTCCTCATTAATGTATGTATCATCTCATTAATGTATCATCTCCTTATTAATATATAATATATTAATATAATTATAATTATATATCATATATAAATATATGATATATGATGATAATTATTATATAATTATCATATCAATACAGAATAAATACATCATAAAATTATAATAATGTATCATCTCCTTATTAATATGTAAACTACTTGAAGCCAATGGCACTTTAACATTTTTAACACAAAAACTAATTTGGAAGACATATATTAATAGGAAACCCATTACAAGTAGACCTTGGTACTTAGAAATAGAGTAATCTGCAGAATATAAATCCCCACTCTCCTTTGAGGCAAGACTTACACACATTGTCCTGTGTAATCAAGAGGGGAAAATGAAATACAATTAATTGAAGCACCATAAAAGTTTTTTTTACCATATGTCTTTTGCCTTATTTTCATATTGAGTGATTCTCTGAAGGAACAAGGCCTTTGATATATGCTTGTGCTCTTTGTGTGTCTATTAAGCAGCAGCTGAATCAATGTTCAGAAAGGATATAATTCCTAAAAGAAAAAATATTTTAGTTGAATTTAAATGAAATCCCACTAAAAATTTTGCCTTTGAATGTTCATAATGATTGTATTTTGAGTTTTGTGAGATCTGTCTAGTACATGGAGTAATACTCATTACAATTTTCTGACTCTCAATGGCTGTACCCAGGGCATAAATAGGATAAATAACTAAAGGAGTAATGTTCAAGAGTTCTTCCAGAGAAAAGAGCTATTTCTATGGAAACTTTTTTTCTGTCTCAGTTATGTAGACTTTATTATCAGAAAATGAATCTTTTGTTAACCTCACAAAGACTTACAGCCCAATGCACTGTATTAAATTATAAGTAATTCTTATAATGGAAAAGTGTGAACATAATAGCCTTACTATACATCAAAGATTATCTTGCAATATGCAGATAATTTGATACATAGCTCTTAATACTTTCTAAGGTTGGAATACTCTTCTCACTCATCAAAGTCTAATTTTATGTTGTAGCAGTTATGGTAAGAGATAGAAACTACATGTCATTACTCTATTTGATAATTTAAAGATATTTTTAAAGGCACTCTTTCTGCACATTTCTATTTGTGGCAGTTGACTTTTAATTAATGTATATATGCAAAGAGTCATTTACTTTAAATTAAGTGGGTTAAAGGATTGTTCTATTCTGTAATTTTTTCAGCCAACAAATACTGATCATAACAAATACTTTTTTAACCCTGTGCTCTGAACAAGATTCTGTATTAAATGTTATTATATGTTGTGGGGGATAAAAAAGGAATTAGATATTGTATCTACCTATAATGGGAGAAATAAGATGCATACATAATCACATAAAGTCAGTCATTTGCATGCTAGCATAATCACAATATAAAATAGCATCTTAGCAATTATTATATGAGTATTTTAAAAACATAGCATGAGGGACAGTGATGGATGAGTCAGGTTTCAGTTAATGCAGGTTGAGATTGGAGAAGTCATTCTGGGCAGGGCTAGTAGCATGAATAAGACTCACAAAGAGAGGAAGCATGTTTAATTTGACTGCTAAACTTCAATGTTGAAGTATCATTGGAAGTAAGGGAAATAATATGAACTAGACAGTAGTATAACATAGTGGCTAGGTTGTGGGTAGGTTGTGGAAGGTTGTGTAGGCTAAGGTCTGAAATCTGGATTTTAGGTCCTAGACAGGGGGTAACTATTAAAGTTTTATTTTTTATTTTTTTGAGGAGAGGAATGACATGATCAAAGATTTTTTTTGTTATTTTCTTTGGTGACAGTATGCAGAATGGATTGGGATAGAAGAAGCAGGTCAGTTAGGAAGCTGATAGAATAGCCAAGCAGAGAGGTAATGTGAATAGAAACAGAAGTGGTGGCTGTAGAAATGCCATGGAACAGGTCTCTACGAGATATTTTACAAAATTATAATTGATGGCAATAGGACATTTGATTGTATAAGTGGTAGGTGATGAAGGGGAGTCAAAGATGTCCATATTTTCCAAGACATGGTACTTTTTATTTACCTTATTCTTAAATTGCTTCAAGAGATAATAAGTTTCAGTATAGTACAACAATCCATAATGCTGATTTCACCTCTTTGTCTTTTTGATATATGTGAATTTCCAGGAATATCTATGAAATATATTAAATATCATTTGATGTATCATGTCAAGCTTATATTTGTTACCTATTAGGATTATTAGGAACTCTACAACTCATTATTTGTATGTCCTGTGGTATAAGGGCATTAACATAACAGGGTTGTAAGAGACTGCCAGTCTGGGGGTGGAGCCAAGATGGCAACATAGAAGCAGGAAGGTTTTGCAGCTCCCACACAGCCACCCTAAATACCCATAAAATCCTACTCTAAACCATTTTAGGGCTCCCCAAATCACAAAAATACAGAAAACACATCTCTCGCTGAAGGCAGCTTGGCAGGAGGGGCTCATCGCAGCAGCCTGGGAGCCAAGGCTAGCCTAGCCCAAAACCAAAAACCACAGCCAGGCCCCAGGGTGGTCAGGAGGAGCCAAACCACAGCGTGAATCTACCTGAGAGCAGATCTGCGGCACCTGGAACAATCTTCACATTTATCAAGCCAGGAAAAAATGAGGCTTAGAGAAAGGTCAGTGAAATTCAAACTTCCAAGCTAAATTTGGGGGAAGAAAAGCAGTTTGACCAATCTGCCCCCAGGGCAAGGAAGCAGCAGGAAGTGGCAGTATCTGCTGCAACCAGCATCTGCCTCCACAGGGCTGCTTCAGAGCTCCTGGCCTGCCAATTGCAGGGGGGCTGAGAGGATTGATCAGGGCCAAGGGCTCTTGTGTTGAGCAGTCTGGATCTGGATCCTGGTCTTGGGTGGTGATCCTGGAGTGAACTTTCAACAAGCCAAAGCTGGTGGGGCTGTAGAATCCCCCTAATAGCTCCAGCAGCTGTGAAAACCCCAACAATTTGGGGCAGAGCTTTGCCCCCTGGAAGCAGAGTTCCATAGAGGTAAAAATACAAGCAATTAGTTCACAGGCCAACATGAGGAGAAGGAAGAAAAGTAAGAATGGTAATCAAACTCTAGAATCCTTTTTTGGGGGCAAAAAGGATCAAGGTATGTAGCGGGAGGAAGACAGTGCAGTCAAAACTCCCACACTAAATGATTCCAAGATACATAAAGATTGCCAGAAGCCATAGATTGACTTAAAAAAGACTTTGAAAAACAAATAAGAGAAGTGGAGGAAAAATTGGTGAGAGAAATGAGAATGATGCAAGAAAATCATGAAAAGAGAGTCAACAACCTGACTGAAGAAAACAGCACTTTAAAAAATAGATT
>CM053600.1:149041819-149061372 GCA_028646575.1 Pseudocheirus occidentalis | reverse complement strand
GTGCTTAATGTTAATGGATGGTATTGTAATTACTTTGAGTCCAGGGGTGGGAAACCTTTACCCTTTTTTGTGAGTGTACTTTGTTTATGATTGGAAACTGATCTCCCTTTGAGAAGAACTCTCTCTCCTTTTGAGAAGAGACTTTGACTGACTAAAAGACTGTACCCTCTAAGGGTGGAGTAGTCTGATCTCCATTTGAGAAGAGACTTTGACTAAAAGCATGTACCATCTAGGGGTGGAGTAGTACCTGGACTGAATGAAGAAATTACTAGTGAAATGTGAGTTATACAGTATTTTGATTTTCCCTGTTCTGTGAATGTTGGCTGAATAAATGGGGTTTGTTATGCTGGTAATCCGAACCTTGGAAGTTGCCTTTGCTTGGCATTACATGTACTTATGACATTGTCCAAATAGTGGTCCTATCCAAAAAAAGAAAATCAGATCAAAGCTATCATTATTACTTCTTGTTGAATCCATATTGACTGTTTATGACAAGCCCTTACTCCTCTAGATGTTTGGCAACAGCTATTTTAACAATATGTTTCAGAATTTTGCCAGAAGTTCAAGACTAGGTCACCCAACAAGTGTGATGTGTACAAACTCCTTTTGTTTTTAAATGGAGACATTTGTCCTGTGGCACTTCTACCACTCTCTCCCATCTTTCAGAGGCCATTGGCAGTGTCACAGCAATCACACCTGCCATTTTGTTCCATACTATGTGCTACTATTGCTTTGAGACTGAACCTCATCAAGTTGCCTCTAATTAGCTTTTTTATCTCATGTTTCCACTGTCCTTAAAGCTTTGTCAATTCTATCTTTTCCAGTCAAAAAGCAATTCATTTTGTCAAAGAAAGCACAAAGAAAATAAACATAACTTTTTTTTTAATTTGAGATTGGGGCTAATTGATTAAAATTTGCTACTTGACATGCATTCATTTTGTTTTTACTTTCCACTATCATTTCTACAAGTCATAACACTGTGGTAACAGCCAAAGCACTGTTGGTATTAAATGCTGTTAGATGGGGCGGCTAGGTGGTGCAGTGATTAGAGCACTGGCCCTGGAGTCAGGAGTACCTGAGTTCAAATCCGGCCTCAGACACTTAACACAAAAAACTAGCCATGTGACCTTGGGCAAGTCACTTAACCCCAACTGCCCTCCAAAAAGCAAAAAAAAAATGCTATTAGATGAAAAATGTGAGAAACTTAGTCTAAAACCATTCCTCAACACAAGAAAACTTATTGTGATTAAAATTCAGATTTTTATAAGTTCAATCCCATGACTTTCTATTGCACAGATGTCTTATATGTAGCATTTTCTTTAAATGTTGTCTCCTCAATTAAAATGTAAGCATTCTGAAGGCGTGAACTGTTTATTTTTTTTCTTTATATGCCCAGTACTTAATAAGAACTGGTGTACAGTAAGCACTTTAAAAAGCCTGTTTACTATTCATTAATTATTACAAATATATTCTTCCAATTTATGGGAATTGAATTCTTTCTTCTCTGAACTTTTGTCTGCCGTCTCACTGAGGAAACCATTTTCAAAATAATTCTAAGACAAGTGCAATATGATGAGTAAGCAAATGATTGATGGCAATAAGAAAAGATTCATTATAAAGAATAACACCTAAAAAACTAGCCTAAAGGTAAAACACACACATAAATATAGATTCAAGTGGAAAACTTAAAAAAAAATAAGCAGGAAGTCAAGCAGCTGTCTTTGACAATGAGTTATGGTGATAATTGCTATGGGTAAACCAAACAAATGGGTTTTGCTGATCAAAACCTTCTTTTTTATGTACAGAAATGGAGCATCTGCCACTGATGTAACAAACCAATAATTGGAGCTTATAGTCTATCCTCATGGGAACTCTACTGCTTTTTTATTTGTTCTTGGCCAACTGTGAAGATAAACTTCACTAAATTCATGTGATTCCCTGTCAATGTGAGCTAAGCATATTTTTTCTTACTACAGATGGTTGGCTATTAAAACACCTGGATTATCCCCAGACCCAATAATGATCAAAATGGAGATCTGATCTCCAAAGAAGGACCCTCTTAGATTGAAAGCATTCTCCCCAGAAACCTTCCTGAGTGACATATCCTTCTGTTTCCAGCTTAGTTATGAAGTCTGTCTGTCCTCTAATGTATTTTTAAAAATCACTTAGGGACAATGACTTCTGGTTTAAAAACGACAACAAATGCATCAGAGGTAACCTAGAGCAGAGCACTAAGCACTTGGTATGGGTTTAGAGAGTTTCAGCTCCAACTGCATCTCTGCTAAAGCTAAATGGCTTACCTGAGGGAAGTGAAAACCACCCTGGGTCTCAGCTTCCTAATTAGGGAAAAAGAAATGAAGAGATGACCCGAGATGTCTTTTCAGACTCTTAATACATGTACATATATTTTGCTACTATTTCAAATTGTCAAATTGATTGGACCTTGCCATTTAAGCATAGATACTTTGCCCAAATGAAATTTTACATATAATGGGGCAACAGAGGAATCTTCCTTGACTCTTCTCCTGCCATAGGTTACAACACTTTAAATCATAGTTTATTTGAACAGAAGAATTCATCTAATATTGAATGTCACTACAATATGTTATTGTGACAGGGATGCAAAAATTAAACTTGAATAATAAGTGTAATTAGAACTTAAATATATGAATTTTAATTTATGACTATAGGTAAAATGCTTACTATATTTAATTTTGAACTCCATTAAAGGCAGAAAATGTATATAATATGCATTTATACATACCTGTACACACATATGCATATCTTTATTCTCAGCCTTCAGTAAGTTGACAATCATGTAGTTATTTCAATCCTTTAAAAATGTTTAAGTTAATTTCACATGGTTCAATGCAATTTTCAACCTTTCAATATAAGTTTTGAAATGTCCAAAAAAATTCATCACCTTGTGCCTGGCCTGGTGAGAAGTGCCTCTAAAGTTAGCTAGGCTGAACTCAAACAAATGTACATTCCACTATTTGGTTCATTCATTCTGGCATCCTTTCCATCTTGCTATGGTTTATCAGAGATTATACTCCATGGGTATAGTACAGGGGTAATGAACCTGTGACCTTGAAGAGCACATGTGGTCCTCAAGTGCTGCCCTTTGACTGAAACCAAACTTCACAACAGAGCTGCACTTGAGGATCTAAAGGGCCACATGAGGCTTTCAAGGCCACAGGTTTCCCATTTCCAGCATGGTCTTTAATGACTTAATACTTCTCCCCCATTAAATCATTACAGTCAGATTTTAGGTGAGATGTAATCAGATAGAGTGAATATAAACTTGTGCCCAAATACTGAAGATGTGTTAGATTATAATTACATGAGAGGTCAAACAATGATGTGAGGAGATATGGATCCTTTTTAGCAAGGGGAAGATGGAAAGACTTCACAGAGGAGATGGTGCCTATGTTGGGCTTTAAAAGAAGGGAATGATTTCACTAGACAGAAATGGGGGAAGGAAGAAGGAAGAGAGATAAGCCTTTTTAGGTCACTGATATAGCACATATAAATACGAAGAGGTAGAAGGGGGCAGGATAAGATAGGTAAATAGTAAGTGACAAAACAGTTGGAATACTGAGTGCTCAAAGTATCCTTCTATGAAACCAGTCATGATCCTTAAGGCGTAGCCACATTGTGGCTATTATTCTATAAAGTCTGTGCTCTGATCAATAGGATATGGAGAGCTGTTGTCAGTCACTGGACAGGGGAGTGATATGGTAAGATCCGTGCATTAGGAAAACAATTTGCACAGTTCTGAAACGCAGCAGCTAGGTGGCACAGTGGAAGTGGTACAGACGAGAGAGGTTAGGGCTTGGAATCAGAAAGACTAATTCCTGAGTTCAAATCTTGACTTGGAAACATATTGATTGTGTAGCACTAGACAAGTCACTTAACCCTGTCTGCCTCAGTTCCTTATCTGGAAAATGAGCTGGAGAAGGAAATGGCAAACCACTCCAGTATCATTGCAAAGAAAACCCCACATGGGGTCACGAAGAGTCAGATGCAACTTTAAAAATGACTGAACAACAACAAGATTCAAGATGAATTAGCAAGGAAAACCAAAGGTTTATAAAGGTATATTTTTCAAGTAGAAACTCTCCCTTCCACAAAACTTTCTCCACTAACTTACTAAAGTACTTCTAAATCACCATTTCCCCTTAACAATTCATTTAAATCCACATATTTTTGCTGATTACTCATACTCCTTTTTTCCTATAGTTTTGGTGTTGCCTAAGGACCTTGAAAATTGTTTTACACCTTAATCTTTATTATAAGGCGAGAAGGAGGATGCTATAGGGAACACCTAGTATAGAAACTTTCTCCCTTGATTCAGATCCACAACTTATACCACAAGGCCAGTCCTTTATTGATTTGTAATGCTGTATTTGCTTAAATATATTTTTCAACCAACCAATAATTCATCAATCATTAACATAATAATAATAATAGTAAAATAAATAGCATTTATATATTGCTTTAAGGTTTGTAAAGAGCTTTATAAATGTCTTTTTTACTCTCACAACAACATAGAGAGGTAGTTGCTATGACTATCCCCATTTCACAAATAAAGAAATTGAGTCAGGTGGAGGGCAAGAGACTTGCCCATAGTTATCCATCTAGTAAGTACCAGAGTCAGGATTTGAACTCAGGTCTTCCTGGTTCCAGGTTCAGCAGTCTAGCTACTGTGCAAGAGAAACTAATCTACTGAAAGGCAGACTAAATATAAACAGCATAATACCGCTGACTGCCTCATCTAATTATTAAGATTGCCTTGACCTTGAGAAGTTTCTAGATATCACAGAGTTATTAAAGAGAAATTCATATTGTGTCATGAGATCCCTAACTGTATATAACACTCAGGTTAAACAGGCCACATTTATGGGAAGTCCAAACAACAATTGCAACAAAATAAAAATGAGAGGAAACACTGTGCATCATACAGAACCCTTCACAGGCTTTCTGCTTCTCTGTTTGAGACCCTCAAATAGCACTTATTTCAAAATTCCTCTCCGTTCTGAAATATGCAAATAGAGAGCATAGTGCTGAGGAAGACACTACTCAGAATTTCCCGTCACATTGCAAAGACATACCTACACCAATCAGAAAACAGGTTTTTTTTCCTTCGGTTCAAATGGGCACCTGTTATGTTTCATGACTGACAATTATCTCATAATGAAAAACAAGTCAGGATTAATAAAGCTCAAAACTAATACCTGTTACATTCACTTAATGGTTTAATGAACGAGGAAAGGGTCTTATGAAAAGTCTTTTAAAAGCAAGCCTCAATTTCCAATTAGAACTAATAGTCCACAGGCCTGGGAAAAGAATTGGCTTTCCTCCCCCTACCTACCTACCTATTTGACTTGATTAGATAAAAGGGTGTTTGCCTACAAATATATGCAAGAAACATCCTCCCAGCATGTATAAGAAGCATGCTTAACATCACATGAATATCAGCAGAGGGAAGATCAGGGATACTCTTGGACACATCTATATTACCATCTTATATAAGAAATTTGGAGTTAACTTCAGAGGGAAAATTAAATCATCTTAGTAACTCAGTAAACATCAGTCAAATTATACTACTGTGCTAATTGACTAAGTAAATTGGAAAAGAAAGCATCTTGCCATTTGCTTTGGCAGCTATGATTTGGAACCTCTAGTCACACAATTCAGACAGCTGCATACCATTAGTCCAGACAAAAATCCTAAATGAAGGCGAGTCATCTATTTCATATGAGAAGGACGTTCCTGTGCTCTAGAAGTGGAAATCATTGGATGTTTTTGAGTTCAAGTTATATTTTATGTTCAAGTAAAGATTCTTTTAAAGGTTTATCATATGAATAGTTTATAATTTTTTTGGTAAGACTCTGACCTTTGGATGGGATAGAGAGCCTGAGTCATATTCAAGTTCTTCCAGCTCCTGGCACAGGTTTTCCCACCAAATGTGCCAGAAGTAATAATAATAATAATAATATTAATAGAGCCAAGAACCTAGAGTCCTGGAGCCAGAAAAATCATCTAGTCTAAGTCATATCTATAATGTGAATATTCAGTGTTTTTGAGTCAAGAAGGGACTACTGCTTTGATTATCTTATCTGATAGGTAGTCAGACTAAGACCAGCAACTACACATGAAAACTTTTGCCCCATCATCAAGGATCCAATTCAGCACTGATTCTGATTAATAGTTGTGGCAAATTCCAGATTGTGCTAATCTACATAATAGGAGTCATTTAATCGAACAGTTCAACCTGGGCTCCTTGTTGTCCACATCACAATGCTTAGATGTAATCATGATATGTTATAGAAAAATCATGGGGTAGTACTCAGCATTCATCTTTTGTTAAATCCTACTTGCTTCATCTTTCTAAAAAAAAAGAGGACTTAATCTTAAAGGTCTTTTCAACTAGATATTCTATCATTCAATAACATCTGTGTTTTTCCTCAAATGTAAATCGTTGTACAAAGAAATGTAGTCCTTCAGTGAAAGAAAACTTGGGAAGGAAGACTGAGACAGCTGTTGGCCCAATCTTCTCTACTGTGTATACAGTATAGACATACTTAAACTCAGACAATTTATGCATTTTCCATTTTACTATTTTGTTAAAGTAGAGACAATTTTACTAAGAACAGTTGTTTTCACTTAGTGGCTATTGTTCATGCAAATGCAAAGTGAACATAAAAAAGTAAAATTTACTATTAAAACCCATTTCATTTTCACTGGAAATGGTTTACATAGCGATTGTGGTTAAGGTCTGGCTTGTGTTGTGAGGACGGAAGAAGCTGGATTTCTTTCAGAGTTAACTAAAATTAAATACTGGGTATATTTTTTTACGGTTTGATACATATCTCATGTATAGTTTTTTTTACAAGTGTATGCAAATATCGATATCCCTTAATTAAGAAATGAATATTTAAATTTCCTTTCTTTTCTCAGAGCATAGATAGTTAAATGCTGAGTTTGTAACTTAAGCCATTTTCTCATTCTACCTGGATGAGGTTTTATGAAAGAAAGAAGGAATGAACAAATGAGTGAATGAAGTTTTTATTAAGTGCTTACTACATGCAAAACAATAGGAATGCAAAGAGAAAAGGAAGACAATCCCTGTCTTCAAGGAGCTCCCATTCAAATGGGAGAGACAACACACTGAATATTTCAGCTGTAAATCTGATAGAAAGGCCACACAGTCCTTAAGTTGCAACACAAAACATATGGTGGAGCCTCTTCTAAAATCATATCAGTTTCTGATGTTGAACTACTTGACAGTGGTGAGGACTTAGTGACAAGGACTTTCTTTTCTGGGTCTTCAGTAGCTATGACTATACAGGAGCAGTTGCCAGGCTGCATTTCCACTGTGGTCACTTCCTAAGGTGATTACTGAAGACACAGTGCTTCAAGTAATGCTATTCCCAAATATTTGGGATTCAAAATTCCTGGAAATTTAGGCTTTCTAACCAAAGTAATTTCTCCCCTCAGTACTGGCTATAGGAGTTGAGCTGCTGGTGCATAAGGTGATTTGTGGAGCATTGGTACTCCCGAGATTCTTGAGCTCAAAGTCATGCAGCATCTCCAGGGGGAGATCAGTAAGATAGTGGCAGTGATGACTTGACTTGTAAGGCACATGCTCCTGAATCCCCTTCAGAGTGTCTTGCTACTTCACAAACAAGACTTTGGTAGCTGGTTGACATAAAATCATAAAATGATTTTTTTTAATTTCCATTTGACGGCAAAGTTATAACTATAATCAATTCCTGATTATATCTTTAATTCATGCCTCAATTGGGAATGCATAAGCTATTATTAAAAGTCATTTGTGGTATTTGAAGATAACTCTATTCATCATTTATCAATTTAGTATTTAATTTTTGGATGTAAATGATTTTTTGGAAATACCTCCATTGGTGAAATAAAATCAAATGAGCTATCTCACATGGCCAATCTAAAACAAAAATTTCTCAAATATTTAAACATTTAGAAATGTAGAGGACCACTTTTGGGCAAATACAAACATATGCTAAAGAGGAAATTAATTTGACAAAGCATAGATTTGGCTTTTACAACATTCTGTAACTTAATGTAGAACATTTTACTAGTGACATTTAGTGAAGGTTTAGAAAAAAAACTGTCTTGGATTGGAAATGCCTTTGATTGTTTTAGAAAGACTGGGAAGTTAGTTAAGTTTCTCATGGCAGAGTATCTCTACCTCAGACAAAAGAATAATACTTTGAAATATTTAAATCTAATTTGAAAAAAGTGTTAAGAGCATTTCAAATATTGAATCAAAGGCCAGACTTAGGTAAATTTGTTGAGATAAAACTAATAGGGTTTTTCAGAGACTATTTTTTTTACTATCCTTTTTCATGCGCCTCTGCACTTTCTCTATCAATAGTGAAATACTATGAAGAAGAAAAAAAATCATTCTCAATTCTTTAGCCAAGTACAGAGCTATCTAAAGTTCTCAAAAGTTCTCATTGTACAAATACAAAAGGGCACTCTTCAGAATAAAAAGCTGTAAAAGATTTGAACATGCAATTCTCCAAAACTAAAGAAAAAGATTACTAACTGAAAACATTTGTTTTTCTTTTGCTGGCATAAAGCCAGCCGGAAATCAGAAATTTTGGCAATTTTCAAGGAAATTTTAAAATTCTTTTCTGTTGTTGTGTGTTTACATTTCTGATCTATCAGAAATGTAGCAAATTGGGTAAATGCTGAATGAATTATTTGAGAATTTTATGTGATTGTCTGTATTCAGAGTAATCAAATTATTTTGGCTACTAAGTGACCATCTCCACCAGGACCAATTTTAGCAAGAGTACTTTCTCCTCATTTGAATAATCAAGATAAAATAATTAATCCAAATTCTTTTATTATAAGGGGTGCTTTATAAGGGATCGCCCACTGTAATACATAGGATAGATGCTTGGGAAATATAGATGAAATCAAAATGAAAGAAATCAAGACAAGTTTTAATGACTTACAATTCAGAAAATGAAGCAAAGTCCCATGAAGAAAAGAAAGTATTGAAAATCAACAGAACTAGAGATCCAGTTTGCAATTAGAGTCATTCTTAATTCTTTATCTCTGCATATCTTGTTTCTCTAGCCTTCAGTATTTTTAAAGGATCATAACCAATAGCTAGTCACACAAATGAGTTTTTTACTGTTAGACTGATATGGAAATAAGGTCTCACAATGAGTTCTACTCAATTCTATATTTTACTTAAAATTCATTTTTAAATGATAACTTTAGTATTCAATTTGTTTCTACTGGTACTTATTAAGCCCCTAAGAACATGTTTATTTATACATACACTATTTCACTTAAAATAAAGGGGAAGTGAGCAAGCTTTTATACAGCACCTAATGTGTGCTGTGCATTATGTTAAATGCTTTACAAATACTATTTAATTCAATCCTCACAACAACCCTGACTATAAGGTACTGTTATTATCCCCATATCACAACTTCAAGAAACTGAGAAAAACATAGGCTAGGTGAATTATTCAGTGTAGCACAGATGGTGTCTTAAAATAAGAAAGTTTAGTTACAAGATTGAAAATAAAAGTCTGGGGGGCGGAGCCAAGATGGCAGCATAGAAACAGCAAGCCTTCACAGCTCACACAGCCACCTCAAATACCCATAAAATGTGACTCTAAACAAATTTTAGGGCTTCAAAATTCACAAAAATACAGAAAACACATCTCTTGCTGAAGGCAGCTTGGCAGGTGGGGCTCATCACAGCAGACTGGGAGCCAACACCAGCCCAGCCTGAAACCGCGGCCTGGTCCCAAAGCTGTCAGGAGTAGCCTCAGCTGGAGCCTCCAGGAGAGTGGATAAGCAGTGGCTGTTGCAGTTTCCAGATTTATCAAGCCAGAAGAAGTGAGGACTAACGGAAAGGTCAGTGGAATACAGCTAAATTTGGGGGAGAAAGCAGTCTGGCGAAACTGCCCCAGGGCAAGGAAGCTGCAGAAACAGTGGCCTTGCAGCCTTCAGGTAGCTGCTTCAGAGATCCTGGCCTGCAGACTTCAGGGGTACCAAACAATTGTTCAGAGGCTAAATGCTCTTGTGTTGAGCAGCCTGGATTGGGGCCATGGTCTTGGGTAGTGATCCTGGGGTACGTTTTCAGTGAGCCAACGGAGGTGGGGGCTGCAGCACCCCCCTACTAGTTTCAGCAGCTGTGAAAACCCAAACAATTTGGGACAGAGTTTTCCCTCTGGAAGCAAAGTTCCACAGAGCTAAAATTCCAGTAATTGACTGGCAAAATTAGTGGGCAAAGGAAGCAAAGTAAGAGCATCAGTTGAACTCTAGAATCCTTTTTGGGGACAAAAAGGATCAAAGCATGGAACAGGAGGAAGACAACACAGTCAGAACTCACACACCAAATGCTTCCAAGAAACATGAAGGTTGCCTACAAGCCAAAGATCAGCTTAAAAAGGACTTTGAAAAACAAATAAGAGAAGTGGAGGAAAAATTGGGAAGAGAAATTAGTATGATGCAAGAAAATTATGAAAAGAGAGTCAACAACCTGACTGAAGAAAATAACACCTTAAAAAACAGCTTAACTCAAATGACAAAAGAGGCCCAAAAAGCCAAAGAGGAGAAGAATGCCTTCAAAAGTTGAATTTGCAAGATGGAAAAAGAATCTCAAAAGCTTTCAGAAGAGAATAGTTCCTTCAGAATTAGAGTGGAGCAAATGGAATTAAATGACTTTATGAGAAATCAAGATACCATTAAACAGAATCAAACAAATGAAAAAATAGAAGACAATGTTAAATATCTCCTTGAAAAAACCACTGACCTGGAAAATAGATCCAGGAGAGACAATTTAAAAATTATTGGACTACCTGTAAGCCATGATCAAAAAAAGAACTTAGAAAGCATCCTTCACGAAATTCTCAAGGAAAATTGCCCTGATATTTTAGAATCAGAGGGCAAAATAGAACTTGAAAGAATTCACCAATCACCTCTTGAAAAAGATCCCCAAAAGAAAACTCCTAGGAATGTTATATCCAGGTTATGGAGTCGCCAGATTAAGGAAAAAATACTACAGGCTGCCAAGAGGAAACAATTTGAATACTGTGGAAACACAATTAGGATAACCCAGGATCTGGCAGCTTCTACATTGGAATATTGAAGGGACTGGAATATGATATTCTGGAGATCAAGGGAGCTAGGATTAAAACCAAGAACTGCCTACACAGCAAAATTGAGTATAATCTTCCAGGGGAAAATATGGTCATTCAGTGAGGTGGAGAACTTTCAAGCATTTTTGATGAAAAAAACAGAACTGAACAGAAAATTTGACAGTCAAACACAAGAAGCATGAGAAAGTAAACGTGGAAAAGAAATCATAAGGAACTCATCAAAGTTGAACTATTTACATACCAATATGGAAAAACAATAATAGTCACTTATGAAACTTTTCTTAGTATGTGGATAGGTGAAGAGAATACAAATGTATACATACATATACCTACACATATGTCTACATAAGGAGGTATATATGCATATGAATATATATCTGACTATGTGTGCATATGAGTTCACTGAAGGCACAGGATCAATTGAATGTATGTGTGTGTACACACACACACACACACACACACACACACACACACACACACATATATATATATATTATTGTTATCATTATTAACTACATGCAACTGGGAATTAAGATATACAGGCACTGGGGTAGGGAGACCCATCCTGCCCTACCAGAAAGTTAGACGGGCATTGGAGGAAGACATAGGAAAGAGCAGATTGAGGGAGGGGTTTTACAGTAGGATGGCTCTTTGGGGGTTGTGGGTAGGGGAAAGATGGAGAGAATTTTTAACTCAAAATCTCATGGAAATGAATGATGTAAACAAGAAAATAAATAAAATAATTCAAAAAAATCTACTATGCAAAACTTTCTTTTCCTTTCAAATATACAACAATATTTTCATCAAATCAAATATATTAAATATTAAAAAAACCTGGCCTCAGACACTTAACACTTACTAGCCATTTGACCTTGGGAAAGTCACTTAATCCCAATTGCCCTGCCTTTCCCCCCTCCAAAAAAAAATTTAAAAAGCAAAAAATAAAAATAAAAAATAAAATAAATTTAAAAAAGAAAAGTCTAAACTTTCTAAGTTCCAGTCTCATGAGTCCACCAATCCTATAACTATCATGACCAAATGTTCTACACTCACTGAATTCATTTTACCCAGAATGCACAGATATTCTCTCTTAATCACATTTTCATATTTCTCTAAATTCATGGTAATACTACAGCTTTAAAATGGAAATAATAACTAACGTTTGCCCACATAGTTTTGTATGGGGTACAAATGAGATATATATGTTATACACTTTGGAAAATTTAAACATTTTATATGTCTAAATTACAGTTATGAACATTATGATGATACAAATTTTTATGTCATAAAGATATTATAAGCAAATACTACCACAATATCTCTAACTCCATTATTCCAATAAAAGCAGAGATTGACTCATCTACTCTCTCTCCTAACCTAACTAGAGCTCCCACTTGATTCACCTCCATTCTCTACCAGATTAATTCATCTGTCCTTAATAGTGTCTATGCCTAGCTTGATGAGCCTATTTTCCCTATTTCTTCCTCCTTTCCATCTCAGCCACTCTGGACCATAATAATTCCCATTTTTTCTACTCTTGCCCCCAGATAGTCTCTATTTACATGATTTCCTTGGCCCCCAACTCTGTTGGTTCAACAACTACTCTGCCTCAGAAAATTACTCTCACAGGGCCAGTAATGCTCTGGTTCTTAGCCTATTTTATTATTTTTACTTTTAAAAATTAACCACATTTGCCAGTGAAAGCTTATTTTCCCTAAAATATTTTTCATGGAACCAATTTATCAAAATAGGTGGAACCAGCTATTACTAGGAAGGTCTCAATGCAAAAGTATGTGCACTTTATATCATACATATAAAATACACATCCATATACACATGTACTATCTCTAAGGATTTCCTAAGTGGGTTTTGTTACAACTTTCATCATATCATATATAAAATTATAGATAAAATTAAAAATGAATCTAAAGATCATCTAGTCCAATCTTCTCTTTTTTCCAGAGGAGAAAACCAAGGTCAGTGAAATTAAGTGTCACTTAAAGAACTGAAAATGGTATCTTTCCCAGCTAGAATTCAAATCTAAGTCTTTGACTTCAACGCCAATATCCATTCCATAGATGCAATAATAAAACAATTTACACATAAGGATTTGCGCAATGTATAACCCTAATCCTAATCTTGTTTGTGCCATGGATCCCGTCAGTATTCTGGAGAGACTTACAGACTCCTCCTACAAATAATATTTTAAGCTAAATTAAATGAAATAAAAAATATCAGAGGTTAATAGAACAAAATTAGATGCATTTTCTCTCATCCAAGTTCATGGTCTTTCTGAAGTTGTTTGGGATCCCAGGTTAAGAGGTCCTGCACTAAAATATGTCAACAGAAATAGCCTGCGTACTCTACAGACATTTTTAAAAGATTTGGAGATAAGAGGGGTCTAAGATATCACACCTTTCCAAGAAGAATTTTTGAGCTATTCAGACAAAAAGAAGATGGCACTGATGGATCGTGATCTATACTGTAGAAGGGTATGCCTACATCATTGAGGGTACCAATCAATCAAAGTAACCAGTGGTCCATATAGAAGCATATGGCTCCTAAAAATAAAGGTCAGTATTTTCACTAATTTTTAGCACTATTAGATGTGACATTATGAGATCTACCACCACTCTAGCCAAGAGAGAAAGAAAAATAAGGATTTATATTTCAACTGTATTACTCTCTCTTGTGTACTTCTTCTGGACTGAACAAGAAAACTAATAAAAGGTTTTAAAAGTTAGATTTTATTTTTTGTTAATTTTCATAGTGTCACTCTCAAATAGATAGTTTCTGATGTCTGAACTTTGGGAATGCAATCCTTTGAATTATTACTGACCAAATACAGCAGCAGCAGCAAGAATGGCCACAATGGCTAGCATTTATATAGCACATAATGTATGCCAAGAACAGTGAAAAGCACTTCACAAATACTATGTATTTGATCCTCACAACCCTGAGAGGTAAGTGCTATCATTATACCCATTTTAAGTTGAGGAAATTGAGACAGAGGTTAAGTGACTTGCCTATACTTAGACAGCTAATATATGGCTGAGGCCATTTTTGAATTCAAGTCTTCCTGAATCTAAGCCCAGTGTGCCATCCAATGCAAAACCTGGCTGCCAAATAATAATAGGATCTTGCCTCTTGAAAAGCATAAATTCTATACTATGGAAGCCTTAGTGTGGTTCAGATTAAATTAAGGAAGAACCAGGTCCAAATCCCTTCTCAGATATCTATCAACTTTGTGATCCTAGACAAAGGAATTATTCCTCTAAACCTCTGCTTCCACATCTCAAAAAGGGGTTAACATTGCCTGTAATACATCACCAGGTTCATGTTAAAATTAAAAGAAACAATTTATACAAAACATTGTGCATACCTTAATGAGCTATTATTATCATAATTCCAATTTAATGAGAATAGCATTGATGTTTGTAGAAGCCATACTCATTTGGTAAAGCTTGGATATGAAGGAAGAGCACCCACCTGGGTATTACTATCAAAAACATTCATAAAGAAATGGATTGGTAGAGGAGATGGAAGAAGGTAGAAGTATAGAATAAAAGAATAAAAGGGATTAAGTTTTTTCAAGAGGGTGATGAAGCAAACTGTGACCATATAATGAATGAAGATGCAAAAGGGAAACAGTTAACTGGGGGAAAAAGTCTCTGCAGCACATTTCTCTAACAAAGGTCACACTTATATATAAGAAGTTCGCTAAAATTTATAAAAGTAATTTTCCAATTGATAAATGGTCTAATTATGTCAACAGGCAGTTCTCCAAGGATGAAATCCAAGATATCTATAATCATACATAAAAGCTCCAAATCATTAACAATTAGGAGAGATACAAACTAAAGTAAGAGCCTACCTCACACATAACATGGGAGAACTGAGAAAACAAACAAATAAACCAAAAAAAAAGGTAAATGCTGAAGAAGTTATGGGAAAATGGGTCTATTAAACTACGGTGGGAAGAGCTGTTAATCTGCCCAATGATTCTGGAAAGTGACTCAGTGATATCACTGTTAAGTCTACACCCAAAAAAGATCAAAGAAAGAGGAAAAGATCCCATTTGTATAAAAATATTTATAGCAGCTATTTTCTGGCAGCAAAAACTATGGGGGTGCTTATCAACTGGGGGATTGTTGAATAAAATATGGTATACATTTGTAATGGAATACTACTCTGCTATAAGAAATTAAGCAGATGTTTTCAGAGAGACCTGGGAAAGCTTGCATCCACCAATTCAGAGTGATATGAACAAAATAAGGTAAATAATTTAAACTATCAATATTGTAAAAATGAAAATTCTAGAAAGCTGATGAAGAATGCCACCTACCTCATGACAGAGAAGTGAATGGAATGCTAAGTTAAAATGTATTTTTGGACATGGCCAACATGTTAATTTGGTAATTTGCTCTGAATATATTTATATGATATAATGATTTCGGTTTTTCTTTTGCTTCTTTCTTTTGCCGTCAGTTTTTCTTTCTCTTCCTTTTTTTTTCTTTTTTGTGAGAAGGACTTGGGAGAAAATAAATAAGTACTTGATAAATAAAAATTGTTTTCTTTTCTTAAATGGAAAAGGCAAAAACTGTCTATCTCACGCAAAATTTTGTGTTAGATGATTCCAAAAAAGCACATATAGAGGGAAAAAATTGTTTTTTTTTTATAATACACATTCTGGAAGCAGTTTTAATAGCCTTTCACTCATATATTGAATATATTTCAATATCCATAAATATGTATTATATTTCTAAAAAAGGACATGCAGTAAACAATTTTTTTTTCTGGCACTGGCCTACCTAAAGTAGTTTAAATAGTAAAGATTTATTATTTTACCCTTTGAAGTAATTTAATATAATAGTAAGAAAATTTTATTGACATTTGGCACGGATCTTTAGTTATAAAGAAATGTTCTTTTGTTTTTGTCTTTTATATTAGGAAAAGAACAGTATGTTTGTCATCTATGAATGGTTAACATCCTCAAATCATGAGTTTTAAATCTTTATTGGTTATTAAAATTTCCTTAAATGAGAAATATATAGAAAAAGCACATTTCCTCAGATCAGAGTACACTGCATTGATCTTGTTTCATTTAAGTCTTTTCAATAGTACCTACAACTGTCCTTCTATTTAGTCCTTAACCTGTTCTAGTATGTAGGGTTCTTGTTATGTTCACATTTAAAATTGGTTTAATGGTATGAAATGATTCAAATAGTCAAGACAGTCAAACAATTTATCTAATCACTCACAAAACTTTGAGAGTAAAATCAATCTACATTTTTTTTAATTAGAGATAACTGTTTGAGAAGCAACTCCAATCACTCAAAGTGGTCTATCTCTCTGTGTGTTATATACATATACATATATAATATTTATATATATATTTATAAGTAAAATATACATATTTACATATAAATAAAACATACATATATAATATACATCTATACACATATACATATGCACATATACATCCATATACACGTGTACTATCTATATTATTATAAGGGTTTCCTAAACGAGTTTTGTTACAATTTTCATTAAATCATATATAAAATCATAGATAAAATTTAAAATGAATTTAAAGATCATCTAGTCTAATCCTCTCTTTGTTCCAGAGGAGAAAATCAAGGTCAGAGAAATCAAGTGACATTTAAAAAAAATGAAAATGGTATCTATTCCAGCTAGAATTCAAATCTAGGTCCTCGGCTTCAAAGCCAACATCCATTGCATAGATGCAATAGTGAAACAAAATTTACACATAAGGATCTGTGTAATGTATAAACCCAATCCTAATCTTGTTTGTGTGATGGATCCCTTTGGTATTCTGGAGAGAACTACAAACCCCTCCTACAAACAGTATTTTAAGCTACATTAAAGAAAACCTAAATATCAGAGGTTAATAAAACCAAAGAAGATGCACTTTCTCTCATCCAAGTTCATGGTCCTTCTGAAGATTTTTGGGGTCCCAGGTTAAGAAATCCTGCACTAAAATATTTCAACAGAAATAGTCTGTCTACTCTACCGACACCTTCAAGAGAGTTGGAGATAAGAGGTGTCTCAGAGATCACACCTTTCCATGAAGAGTTTTTTAACTGTATGAACTAGAAGAAGGCACTGATGGATTGTGATCTGTACTGTAGGAGGGTATGCCTACATCATTGAGGGTGCCAATCAATCAAAGTAATCAGTGGTCCATATAGAAGCATATGGTTCCTAAAAATGAAGGCCAGTATTTTAACTAATTTTTAGCACTATTAGATGTGACATTATGAGATCTATCATTATTCTAGCCAAGAGAGAAAAAAATAAGGATTTATATTTCAGCTGCATTAGTACCTCTTGTGTACTCCCTCTGGCCCTACCAAGAAAAGCAATAAAATAAGGTTTTAAAAGTTAGATTTTCCTTTTTTATTTTTATAGTGCCACCCTCAAAAAATCAAATTTAAATACACAATAGTGACATATTCTGCATTAGATTATAATCACATTTCAAATAAAGCAATGTCTCTCAGCCCCAAGGCCATAGTTAGGGAAGATTCTGTTGACTGTAATGTTCAAAAGGGAGGGATAAGAAAATCCATCTAGCCTGACACCCTTCTGGTTGCAATAGCAGAATCACAATACAGAGGTTCTTCCAATATTTTTGAAGATCTCCCCCCATAATTGTTAAGTATTCATGATTTCTGCTACAATATTCCATTATAATCATAATATTATGTAGGAGCATTAGCCATTTCTGCACCTATCAAATATGGCAGTTAAAAAGGGTTTTTTATTAGTATATCTTAGTCCTAGATAACATTTGCTGTCAATAAGCTCTATATAACCCAACATCATAGGCATAGTTTCTTTCCTAAAGAGCAAGGTATACTTAACAACAAATCTGCTAATTTTTAAATATTCATTTTTTTCAATATATGTCTCTTTTTCAAAATCCATGCACATTTCAAAGATTTCCAGCTCATATTAGGATTACGACATCTTTAAAAGAGGTAAATCCTGGGGCAAACCCATTGTCAAAGATTTCTCAAAGGCATAATCTATCTTCAACATAAGACATTAGGAAGTATGGCTATATGTTTAACTTATGTACTTCCGCAATATTCTGTGAAGCATAGGAGCTATATAGGCACAGAAGCTATATAGGCACAGAAGAGATACAACACAGAAAAATGCATGCTTGCATAATCACATTATAAAAGCATATTAAGAATTCATATAGAAGCACAGAAGTATGATTCCTCAAAATGAAGGTTAGTATTTTCACAACTTCTTAGCACTATTAGATGTGATAAAAAAAAGTTGAGTAACTGAGCTAAGAGGGTGAACATTCTACTACGGATTGGCAGTCTCTTTTTTTTAATATAAATTTTTATTTGTTTTCTTGTTTACATCATTCATTTTCATGAGATTTTTGAGTTACAATTTTTCTCCTCCTCTTTCCCCTGCCCCCAACCCCAAAACAGCGATCTAATTGTAAAGCCCCTGCCCTGATCTGCTCTCTTTTATGTCCTCCTCCAAAACCCCTTTAACTTTCTGGTAGGGCAGGGAGGGTCTCCCTACCCCAGTCCCTGTATATCTTAATTCCTATTTGCATGTATTGCAGAGCTTTAAATTCTAGATTCTTTCAGTTCCTCCCTTGCCACCCCGCCTACCCCCCACCCCGGAAGGACAAATAATTCAATACAGGCTGTGCATGTGTAACTACACAGGACATCTTCACAGTGGATATATTGTGACAGTCTGATCATATGTCCCTCATCCTATCCTGCCCCCTCCCTTTTTATGTTCTCTACCCTGTCCCTGTCCCTTTACTGAAGTGTGTGCTTCCAGCAACCCTCCCCCAGACCCTGCACTCCCCTCCATCATCCCGCCTCTCATCCCCATGCCCCCTACTCACCTGTGTGGCATGATACCCAGTTTAGAGTTTATGTTATTCCTTCCCTAAGCCAAATTCAATCAGAGTAAATGAAAGTAAAGTTCTAACAGTTATCCCTTGCCTCTTCTATATAGGATGATTAATCCTACTTTGTCTCTCCCTGTCTCCTCTCACTCTAGTCCTCTCCCACCTCAGAACTTCACCTTTTAAAGTATCATCCCTTCGTATTCAATTGATCCTATACCCTCTTTGTACACATATACACACATGCTCAGATATGTATTTATACACATATATACCCTCGTATATAGACATATGTGTAAGTATACATATATATACATTTGTATTCCCTTCACCTATCCTCATACTAAGAAAAGTTTCATAAATGACTATTATCATTTTTTCCATATTGGCATGTAAATAGTTCAACTTTGATAAGTTCCTTATGATTTCCTTCAGATGTTTACCTTCTCATGCTTCTTGTGCTTGATT
>CM053600.1:148986868-149041319 GCA_028646575.1 Pseudocheirus occidentalis | reverse complement strand
GAACAGATTGTGGGAGGGGTCTTACAGTGGGATCAATGTTCTGGGCTGGAGGGTAGGGACAAAAAGGGGAGAAAATTTGTAACTCAAAACCTTGTGGAAATGCATGATGTAACCAAGAAAATAAATTAAAATAAAAAAAGAAATTGATAGAGAAAATGCTAAGAATGCAGTTTAACATTCTTTTTTTTAAGCTGATAGTTAAACATTTATCAGCATATCCCTGGACATAATCCACTTAGGCAGAAACTGAAGAGTACTCTCAGTAAAAGAGTGTACAATGGAAAACTAATGTGGTTAAGATTCACTGGTATAGAGCATTAGGAAGAATCTCATAAAAGGAAGTTAATTGAAGTAGATAATAATCAAATTGAGACTGCTTGACCGTTAATTAGATAGGATGCTCTACCTTGAGAAAATTATTTTATTAATAGCTGATTTTATATACAGAACCCAAAGAGATTCATTTTTTTCCTTTTTTATTTCCTTGTGAAGGACAGGACTGACAATGAGAGATATTCTCATTCCTTATACTGAATCTTGGGGTGAACCCTATCCAAGTGGATGAGCTTACTTCATTTAAAGAGTAAAGAGAAACTAATCTAGGTGAATTCAGGTTGATTATTTTGCTCTGGTAGGACTGGATAGAGAATAGATCCCTTTTTTTAATAGATTGCTGGAGGCAGAGTGTTCTGGGTAAGGAAAATGATCAGAGTCATGGCCCCTTCATTAGAATAAGCCTACCTCTCATTATAATATTCATTCTTTCATCAATTATTAACCAATGAGAGCTGATTTCTATCCATCAGGGACAATCCCTTTTCTAATGGTATTAAATCTTTTGACAGTTAGCAAGTTTTGTTTTTGCTTTTCAAAGAACCACTGTCATCAATTTATTGATTATCTGCTGGTCATAATTAATAAATTGATTTTTGATTATTAATTACCCAGAAACTCTGTCTCAGACTTGTCATTTGTCTCAACTTGGAGTCAAAAAGACATGAGAACGTCTTCCTGAGACAGTAAAGTAATTATGTCTCTTTGGACAAGTCATTTACAATATATACACAAATACAAGTGTATACATACATACATACATACATATATATATATATTTGTATATACATATATAGCATCATCATGTGAAAATTTGATAAGGCTAAATGTAAAGTACTATATTTGTTTTAAAAATCATGTTTAAATGTATAAGATGGGAGAGAGATGGCTAAATAGTAGCTTATGTAAAAATGACTTGTAGATTTTAAGCACTACAATCTTCCAATGAGTTAACATTATAACACATTAAGAAAACCCCTCAAATGTTAGGATAATGCTTGAAGACATCAAGAGCTACATGGAATGTTAGAGGCAGTATAGTCAATCTTTTGGGGAAAGTAAGACCCAGGTGGGGTGAATTACTCATGGTTGTACAAATAGTAATCAGAGCCAGGATCCCAACTGAACTCACTCCAGAGGGAGTGCTCTTTCTACTTAAGTGATATTAACAGTGTCCTGAACAAAGGAAATTTTAGCAGTTCTATGACATTGGCAATTATCACAGTAAATGACTATTGGTCATTGGCAATGGTCAAACTGAATCTCCTGTGTTTTGTTTAATTTGATATGTCACATTTTTGAAAAGATATTAGAAAACCAGTTACCTTCTGGAGGTAAATCTGAATAATAAAGGGTCTTGAGAATAAGCCATATAAAGAGTGTTTGAAGGAACTGGAGGGGGTTAGCCTGAAGATCTGAAAACTCAAAGGGATCTCCAGCACTGGTTTCAATTATTTGGAAGACTTACAAGTTAAAAAAAAAGCATCCTCTGATTCTACCCAGGCACAGGTTAAAAGTTTACAAGAGGGCAATTTAAGCTTGGTATAATGAAGAAATTGGTGTTATCTGAAATAAATCTGACATCTGACATAAATGAAATACATTGACTTGGAAGAGTAATTTTCCTTTTATGAGAAGTCTGTGTGAAGCTTGGATGTTTTTATTTGTTTTAGTCATTTTCTTCTCTAATTTATTTTGCAAATGAGAAAACTCAGACAAAGAGGGATAAGTGAATCACCCAGGGTCACTTAGCTAGCAAGTGGTAGAAGCCAGATTTGAAGTCATGAAGATAGAGGACAAACCTAACCTATGTTTTAAATAACAAGTAGTCTTCCAAATTTATAGGGTAGCTAAGTGGTATAATGCATAGAATGCTTGGTCTGGAGTCATAAAGACTCATCTTTCTGAGTTCAAATCTGGCTTCCTCTACTTATTAGCTATGTGACCCTGGGCAATTCACTTAACCCTGTTTGCTTGAGTTTTCTCATTTTCTATTGCTCTAGGAAAAGTGTAACTCTAGCACAGGGTAAGAACACTACTTTTGAGATGAAGTCTTGCTAGTGGTGTTCACTAAATATTTGTTGAATGAATGACTGAATAGGAAACTCATATTTTAAGAAATTTTATACTCTATCAAAATCACATCAAGATGATAATTTGCTAAATAGTTTCCAATTCAGTTTTAGAATTAAATAGTGTAGTTTTCAAACGCCTCATTTTTTTTTTTAGATTGGCTCATAGCTCATAGCTGGATTCCAATGTAATAGGCAGGACCAGTGGGAAATCATAGAAAAAAAATTATCTTACAGGAAATGTAGCTATTTTTTAAAAGCACATGGTAGGGGTCCCTTGCATACAGTGCAATTAATGTTCCATTATAAAGTTCTTTAGTTTTCTATTTTCCCAACTTATAAAGAGCCAACTACTAATGTAAGCACTTAAATGGTTACCAATGTGCCTACAGAAATAACTCCAAAGACCTGAGCACTTAGTACAGTTTTAGCTACCTGAAATGTCAGTTGTGTCTGCCATAGTACTCATACTTCCTTTTAAAGGTACTGTTTCATTACATGGTTTTGAATTTCTCTGCTGAATTAAAGTCCTTGGCTTTTTGCAAATTGCAACAGGGGATATCTTAAATTTGTTTTGAGAAAACAGTGTATTTTGGCATGGTACATATTTGTTTGTTTAAGGAATTAAAAGTATAACATATCTGCAGATTTTTAAAAACTAAATATTGTTTGGTTCCAATAAACTGACTTTGTAAAGCAACTGTGAAGTGGATTTAGCTTTCTTTATGGCCCTAAACAACAAAAGAGTAAGACTTTGCTGTGTGTTAAATTAGTAAAAAAGTAAATAAAGTTTGCTAGATAAATAAAAAAGCTAAATAGACCCATAAAATGTCAGGTAATCAGAAGGCTAGGTATAATAGGGATGTTTCTAATTTTCTGGTTATCTAAACTTATTAACATTTATGTGCTACAGTAAGTAATATAAGATTGACTCTTATTTTGGTGAAGGATGTACAGTACAATAAACCAAAGTGACACTTAGGATATGTCCAATATAGGCCCAGCTCTGCTATTAATTAGTTTTGTGGCCTTAGGCAATTTGCTTTCTTTCTCTGGACTTGAGCTTTCTCATCCATAAAGGAGGGAGTGGGTTGAGGAGGAGTGCTGCACCACGTGCTGCATGAGATGATCAATAAGGTCCCTTCTAATTCTAATGTTTTGTAAGTGTAGGAATTACATATTAGGTTAAAAGGGAATTATCCCCAAATATATGTTTGAGTGAAATCAATGTTTTATCTATTTCCTATGAATGAAGAGCGGGACCCAATCAATAAACTATCTACTTAGTTGAAGGTTATTAGTCCCAGTTTTACCATGTGGAGCTTAATGCTATATTTTTTTTCATCTGGACTGAACTCATTCTCACATATTTGAGTTGTACTCATCTGTCTTTAATGCAGAAAATACATATTTGGAAAACTGGGCATGGTGAAGTCAGTTATCTTACATGTGAAATGCAAAACACTTAGTGGGAGGTAGATGACCCTTCTGGTGGACTGTTTTGTTATAGAGTGAATGAAACCAATACATGTATTTCTCTGTCAGTGAAAAAAATCACAAAATAATTTGGCCTTATTAATAATGCCCTCTTTGATGGTAATGGAAATAGTCCATTTGATTATGTAATATGCAATTGACTCACAGAATAAAAATCCTTTTCCTACCCCACATATAATCATGAAATTAAATAAATGGTTTATCATATGGCACTAGTCTACATGGACAGCTTTTCACCAGATTAAGAAAATGTATTTTCATTCAAACATTAGGTTTTGTGATGAAAGATAATGTCAACATTACCACCCCAGACTCATGTTTGGATAAAGATTTGGCAATACATATTTCATTGTAAGCAAATAATTTTAACTAGATGATCTATTTGCAAAGATTTTAATGATTTCCATTATTTGGTACCTTAACTTATTAAATTGGCACATTCTTTTCCCTGTGCATTTTCAAAATAACTTTGAAAGATAATTTAATTAATTCTTTAAAAGCAAAGTCTCAAGACAGTAATGAATTTTATAATGCACGTTAATTTTTAAAATCAAATTTGAAAGAAGTTTCTTCAAAGAACAAAGTATGAATTGAACCTCTAGGGAAAGTGACATAATTCAATTAAGTGCAAGCACAGATAATTTTCATCCTATCTGTAAGATATATAGTTTCAGGTTGTTGTCCGTTCATTCAGTTTTTTCTAACTGTGTGACCCCCATGAACAAAAGTCCATGGAGTGTCCTTGGTGAAGGGGTTTGCCTTTCTTCTCCAGTGTACCTCTTTTCAGATGGGGAACTGACGCAAATATGGGTTAAATGACTTGCCTAGGGTTATAGAACTGGTAAGAATCTTAAGACATATTCAAATCTAGATCTTTCTGACTCCAAACCCAGTGTTCTGTTCATTGAATCACCTAGCAGTTCCTATTCTTTCAAGCACAGTCCCCCCACAAAAAATGGTTCATTCTGTTTTGACAGAAATATTTCATGTGATTCTTCCCTCTTTCATTCTACTTTATGCACCCTCTATGTGATATTCCTCTCAGTCTTTATACACACTGACCTTTATTCTTAGAATTCTCTTTCTTCACACATTCACTTCTTAAAATTATTCATTACTTTTAAGGTTCAGAAACTTCCTAAAGCTTTCCTCCTCCCACTGATTAACATGACTTCCCCTTTCCCTATGTTATTTGCATTTTCTATTTCCTTCTCTGTGGACATATACACGTACATACATGCATAAATACATGCATACATATACATCTGTTTGTCTGTCTATCTGTCTATCTAGCTATCCATCCATCTATCAATGTTTTTTCTCCCCAGTAGAATGTAAGCCTGTTAAACTATGGATTATTTTTATTTTTACCTTTGTGTTCTCAGCATCTGCCTCAGTTCCTGGCACAGAGTTGCTAGGATATATAATACTGAATATATATATTTAATTTCATTGGATTGAAATCGGGTGGGGTGGGGTGAGAGGCAGGAAGAGAATAGCAATGACAAAGAAACAGGGAAAGGAGGAAGAGAAAGGGGGAAGGAGAGAAGCTTTTTTGTACAAAATAAAGTAATAAAATGGTTAATCTGTGGCTTGAACTCTGCACATTTTCCTCATCATTACCATTTTATACTGTGAAGCCAGCCAATACAAGTAGCTTCTAAACTGACAATTATTTAGTGTGTGCGCTGTAACCTTTGAGGGTCTCTGACAATTGTGTTTTCCTGACCTCAAAGTGAAAAATCAACCACATTAGACATTTTGCCCTTTTTTGCAGCTATGTGTTAGCTGAAATGCATTGCTTTGTTCAAAGTTTATTTTATAATGCATACCCATCATTGACCCAGATTTCTATTTCATAAATGAATTTCAAGAGGTCTCATATTCATCTAATACAGAGAAAAAAATTCTTTAAGCAGCAAACACAAACACTGTGTTGGATATATTCCTTTGAATGAGCCAAACTGAGCCAAAGGAATATTCAGACGGGAGTTTAGTTTTGTGGAACATGAGAAATTATTCAATTTCTAAAAGCATCGTCCAATAAAAAATCTGGACAGTTTGGGCATCTCTTTTTTAAATGTTTTAGATAAACCCAGACCCCTTGTTCCTCCTTCTCTGTGACAAGCTCTCATGAGTCACCTGCTCAGGCATGTTCACTCTAATTCTGAGACCTACTTGCAGTGTTCAATCAGTATAGCTTCAGCAGGATCCTATCTAATGGCAGACCTTTACTGAGACAGGCAGTTAATGGGAACAGTAGCAGGCCCTGAGGTATGTTTATATAGTCAGTCTCACTTTCTCCACTCCTGTGATATATTAACTACTTCTGAAGTTTCCCGGCTGTTTCAGCCGATAAATAATGGCAGTGGGAGCCCATATTTAACCTTCACCATTCAGCCTGGATTCTTTGTAGTCAACGTCTTTTATCTCTTTGGTTATCTGGAAGAAATTTCAAAAAGACCTGGCAATATACAAACTGCATCATTCTCCCCCTGCAAACCCTTCCTTCCACCAGTGAGGAGGAATCTTTGAAGGTGATCAGTATGATTTGCCTTTGTGACAGTCAAAAACAAAATCACCTCTCTATTTTATGGCGGGTGGCCTATGAAGTTAGTTCCCCTACAACAAAGTGTCTGGGCTTTGGTGAAGGGAAAGGGCATTTAAAGAAATCTCTGACGTTAAATGATGGCTGTTGGATGCTGCTGAAGCATACCAGCATGGTTGTGTCTACAAACCCTGGCTGCATAGGTTTGATATACTTTACTTTTCATAGCCTGGCAACTAATGTGGATGGTGTGCCTCATGCTAAAACTTAGCTTGTTCTCTTTGATTTTTTCATCTTTTTATTTCTGCTTTTTAAAAAACATCAGTTCCTAGAGCTGTTTATGGATTTTACATTCATGGTAGAAGCAAACTGTCATTTGTGACAAATAGATCAGTCTGCATAATAAATTCTATGAACTTCCTGTGATTTAGAGCAGCGGTTCTCAATCTGTAGGTTATGTTCAGTTTGTAACAATGAAAATACGTACTGCATATCAGATACTTACATTATGATTCATAACAGTAGCAAAATTATAGTTATGAAGTAGTAAAGAAAATTTTATGCTTGGGGGTCACCACAACTTGAGGAACTGTATTAAAGGATCGTGGCATTAGGAAGGTTGAGACCCACTGATTTGGTGGATTAACTCATTTAGAGTGGGGGAAAGTAAAATCACTTGCCTTTTTAAGGGTCAGGCCTAGGCAAGAGTTGAAAGAGATATAAGAATGGAGCTGAAGGTACAGGCAGAAGTTTTGAGATGCCTCACCAAGCGATGATGCTGTGAGATGGCATCAAAGTCTAACAATCAGTGAGATGAATGGCTAAGAGATGAAACTCACTTCCAGTCAGCTACAACACTGAGGAGCTGAATTACTCCCACCCCAGCATTGGGCCAGCTCCTATGTCTTACATTCACCCTCTGACTAACATGAGCACATATGGCATAGACGACTGTCTGCTTTTGTTTTCCATCAAAATTAGGTCATCCAATGAAGAGAGGTCCCTTCTCTTCCTTCTTTTTGGTCTTTATAAATTTCTACTTTCCCACCATTCTTTTTTTTCTTCTCATCTAATCCATATGACTTGAAATCCCTGGGGTGAAAAGACTGTGTATCCTATTCTGTTTCTCTCCATTATCTTCAAATCTCCTTTGCCTGATTCCTTCCTTTACTTTCAAACATGTATATTTCTCATACGTAGAAGGAAGAAAAATCCTTCATGTGAGCTCCTTTAGCTTTGATTCAATTTCCCTCTCTCTTTCAATCAAATTTCTCAAATGAGTAGTCTTCTTTCTTCTATCTCTCTCCTTATTCTAATCCTTTCTGTATACCAACCTAACTAGGCTTTCCTAAAATAATGTTTTGACCACTGTAGTCTCAGGATTAAAACTACATAAGCAAACAAACAAAAGCCCCTTGCTATACTGGGTTCTCAATGCCTTCTAAATAAAATCTAAATTTGTTTAGCCTGGTATTGCAAACCATACATTTTGACTCTTACTTGTAATTCCTGTGTCAAGCCATTTGTCTACCAGAAATCTATTTGCAGCAAAAACTAGTCTACCTGTTGTTTTCCCCATCCCCCATGTGCATTGAACTATCTTTACTCTGTATTTCTGCTTGTTCTGTTGCTGCCTCGAATAATTAGTATTTCAAAATTCTAACCATTTTTGACCAGTCCCAAACTCACATTCCTCTAAAAAGCTTTACCTGTTTATGCCTGTTAAATTTTGCTTTTTCTTTGTTTTTAGCTCCTATTACATACTTTCTATGTCACTCATGTGCATGTGACATTTAACATAAACTGTCTCCCAGTATAATTATAATATACTGTGTCTTTGGTTATATTTCAAGATTTGGAACTTCAGGACAATCTTTTATTCATCTTTGTCTCTCAAACAAATCATCCAACCCAGTGATTCATACTTTGTTATAATTATTAATTTACTAACAAATTATGCTGCCTCGGACACAAAGAAGTATAAATGAGTCAAAGTGTTATCTCTAAAGGTTTGCTGGATTTGTGTTTTCATCAATAAGGTTGCTCCTTCTAATCAATAGTGCAGATCACAACTAATCTTTGCCTTTTTGTCCCTGCCCTCTTGTAATATTCCACAGGGGGCAAACTAATCTTGTATTCCTTGACACTGAGCGGATAATAATGAAGTACAAGGGACTAGCTCCCTGCTCCTCCCCATTAACTCTTGCTACATAATTGGCCCAGCTCCTTTTCTGGTCATGATAATTCTCTGATGATATCCTTTAGGCCACGTTTCCTATGCAACTCTTTATTAGTAAAGTCTTTGCAATCTATCCATACCTGGCATGTCTCCATTGTGCCTTGAGTGATCACACACTTTGGAGAATGTAGTTTTCCATACATGTAGCCATATCCACTATAAATATAATGAAATTAAAAAGGTGAACCTTTTCTTTAGTTAGGAGATTAGGATAATTAAAGCATTGTGTCATGTATAAAATACAATCTTTTACCTTAGATGGGATCCAGATAAACTCTACTCAGAAATAACTATCTGCAGACTCACAAAGTTTTGTTGAGTTGTTTTTCAGTCATGTCTGACTCTTCCTGACTTCATTTGGGATTTTCTTGGTAAAAATACTAGAGTGGTTTGCCATCTCCTTCTCCAGCTCATTTTACAGATTAAGCAACAAGTAGGATTCAGTGAGTTACCTAAGGTCCCATACCTGGTAAGTGTCTGATGCCAAATTTGAGCTGAGGAAATTGAGTCTTCCTAACTCTAAGCCTGGTGCCATATCTGTAGTGCCATCTAGTTGCCCCATTCTATCAAAGAGAGAAATATTAATGGACCAGCTTTATGGACTGTCCATTCAGCTACGTGTCTGGATACTAGATATTTTTCATCCTTTGTAAGTTATTTTGTAACTTGTTCAGTAAAATTTTAAAAATAAATGTGGATGTCATTTAGATCTGAAATTTGATGCAAAAATTATACATATTTTCTCAATCTCCTCTTTATTCAGAGACAAAAAAATGTTTCCTAGTATTTCCTCAGTGTTTAAAAGAATACTCTTTTTTTCATGTAGCTTGAGAACAAATGCTTGTATATCCTCATTTTAATTTTTTTCTCTACCACAGACCACTTATTTGTGTACTTTTTTTTGTTGTAGTTGACTATTCTTTTCAGATGTGCCTGATTCTTTGTGACTCTATTTAGCAATTTCTTGACAAAGATTCTAAAATGGTTTGCCATTTACTTCTCTGGCTCATTGTACAGATGAGGAAACCAATGGAAACAGGGTAAGTAATGCCCAGGGTTGCACAGTTAATAAGTGTCTGAGGCCATATTTGAACTAAGGGAAATGAATCTTCTTGACTGGCATACATTCACTCTATGTACTGCACCATCTAGCTGCCCTCATATTTGGTTTTGATCATGGATTTATTTTCTTTATTATAATTTCTACTTCTTCATGGAACACACTGTGGACCATGATGCTAACTCTATAGCTAAATTGAATTAATTGGATCTCCTACCAAGGTATTTGGTTCTCACAAAAACTTCTCATTTTTTATTGGTTATGGTTTGGGGACTGTTTTTAAGAACTGTAGGACTACAGAAGGGGCAACTAGATGGTGCAGTGGATACCAGATTTGGGGTCAGGGAGACTTACTGTCCTGAGTTCAAATCTGGCATCAGACATTTAGTAGCTGTGTGATCCTGGACAATTCACTTAAGAGTTTTTGCCTCAGTTTCCTTATCTGTAAAATGAACTGGAAAAGGAAAAAGCAAAACAATCCAGTGTCTTTTGCCACAAAAAGTAAAAATAGCTTCATGAAATACTGAGCATGGCTAAAATCACTGACCAATGGTTACATCACATTTTTTTAGCTAGGAACAGGAGGTATTCTCTGACATATCTGGATGTCATTTTATGATAAAAAAAAAGTTGCTTCTGGAATCTCTGGAGTACAGGAGGCAGAAGCTTTAAAGCAATGATGTAGGCTCTGAGATTAAAAATTAATGGTATGATCATCAGTAGCAATGTTAGTAGGAATGAGAGGGATTTGGAATTAAGGTAGTTGTTATTCTAGAAGCATTTTCTTAATCTTAAAATAATCAATAGAGTCATTTAGTACTCCTGAAGAGAAAGACACCAGTATCTTGTGAATGGGACTGGATTTGAGGAAATGGTTTTGGGTGGAATCATTTCCCTTTGTTTCTTGCTGCTGAAACCCAAACCAAATCAAAACAAAGCAAAGCAAAGCAAAAAGTGGATGTTATGGCAAATTTTAGAGGGAAGGGAGCTGAAACAGATTAAATTTGAATAATGATTGCACTTTATTATCCACAGCTTAAAAGTGAGTTTCAGGCTTTTCTGAAACACAGAATTTCCAGTCCAATGCCTACTGTGTGCCAGGTTCTGTGCTAGGCACTTTTTACAAATATTACCTCATTTTATCTTCACAACAACCTTAGGAGAAGGTGCTGTTCTTAATCCCCATTTTAAAGTTAAGGAAACTAAGGTAAATAGAGGTTAAATAAACAGCTAATAAGAGCCTGATAATGGATTTGAACTCAAGTCTTCTTGATTCCAAGCCAGAGTTCTGTCCATTGAACTATCAGTTGCTTGGTGAAGAGTTTAAAATGTCTCCAGATATGAAAGAGATTATATTATTGCTTGTATTTTTGAAGCTTGATTCCATACGATCCTCAGAAAAAAAATTAATGGTATGATCCATCAGTATGGATGATCAGTATGATCCATCATCCATATTTTTTCCACAGGAAAAAAAAAACACAAACCCTCCTTGTTCAAGTATCCCCAGATGCCACTTTTTTGTCTCATAAATTAATGTGACTTTTGATTTCCTTCACTTTCTTTTCTAATAGTTGCATTTTTGCATCTTTCTTTCTTTCTTCCTTTCTTTCTTTTCTTTTCTTTTTTTCTTTCTTTCCCCCCAGAGAATATTTAAGGTAAGGGAAAGCAATGGCCATTGTTAGTTCAATTCTCTCTCTACCTCATGCCATTCCCTCATCAGTTAAGAAGTCAAGCAATATATCAGTTATACATCTGACATAATGTAAAAACATTTTTATTTTAACCACATTACCAAAAAAGAATAATCAGGAGACATAAAGTCAAACAAGAATGCTTCAATCTATTAAGATATACAGGCACTGGGGTAGGGAGATCCATCTTGCCCTACTGGAAAGTCAGAAGGGCAATGGGGGAGGACATAGGAGAGAGCAGATTGGGGGAGGGGATATATAGCAGGATGCCTGTTTTGGGGTGGTGGGTGGGGGAAAGATGGGGAGAAAATTTTTAACTCAAAATCTTGTGGAAATGAATGATGCAAGCAATAAAAATGGATAAAACAAAATTTAAATAAAGTATGCTTCAATCTGCAATCATATTTTCTCTCTAAAGATGGATTGCATTTTTCCATCATGGGTTCTCTGGAATTGTCTTGAATCATTGTATTGATAAGAATAGTGAAGTCTTTCAAAGTTGATCATTGTTACACTAGTGCTGCTACTGTGTACAGTGTTCTCCTGGTTCTGCTCACTTCACTTTTCATATAAGCATTCCTACTTTCCCCCCTTGCAGTCATCCTGCTCATCATTTCTTATAGTACAATAGAATGCCATCATAACCCTATATCATAACTTCCTTAGGCTTTCCCCAATTGATAGATACGGCATCAATTTCTAATTTCTTTGCTGCCACCCACCAAAAACAATTCTGCTCTAAATCTGTCCTTTTTTCCCTTTTCTTTGATTTCCTTAGGGTATAGACCCATACACTGTAGTGGTAGTATTGCTGAATCAAAGCATATGAAGAGTTTTATTGCCTTTTGGGCACAGTTGCAAATTGTTCTCCAGAATGATTAAATCAGCTCACACCTCCACCAATAGTGCATTAATGAACCTATATTAAGAATGGCATGTTAGATTAACTCTGGATTTGCTTTTTTTCCATGCTATATCTCTTCCCCAATACTAAAGGTATACAAAAGTGGTTTTATTTACACTATTTTCTTTACTATGAAAGGCTAATGCTTTCTTCTCTGTGAACTACATGGCTAATAGCAGACTTTAGGGGTATCACATCTGCTTAAATCTAATTCTACTTTCTGCATGAAAACTCTTTTGGGTGGGTATTGTCTGTGGAATTAACAATAAAGGAGTCTGATACTTTCATGCCATTTTAAGAGTGCCACTTTTGATTTCAGGTTGTCCTTTTTGCATCGTGTGTGTGTGTGTGTGTGTGTACATGTGCCCAAGGTAATATTTTTTAAAAAGGCAGGTGACTTACAAGTGTTCATATTCTTTATTTAATGGTTTAAATGAGGTTAGGTGGTGATAATACCAAAACACAGATATGATTGACTTGCGCTTAATTATCTATCCAGAGAGTTCTAGTACTTTGCAAAGGCTGAGTTGTGTTTTTTTTTTCTCAAAGAAATTATATAGAGTAAATAATAGGCTGGGAATTTTCACAAAGCATTCTTTATACTAACTAGGATAACAAGAAAGAAGAAACTTAAGGATTAGATCAGTGTTTCTAAAGGAGGGCAAGGGTCATCATATCAGGATTATTTGCATAATGTAATATAATATAATATATGCTATTATAATATAGTGATATAGTGATTTGGGGACCAGAAGATGTGTTCTTCAGCTTTCTACACACACACACACACACACACACACACACTCACACTCACACACATAGATGTTATTATGGTACACTGAATAGGGAGCTAGATTTGGATTTATGAAAATTTGGTTTCAAATCTTCTCTGTGATGCATTTTAGCTATGTTCCTGTTGAACAAAATCTCTAACCTGGAAGGTACAAGTTAGTCAGTCAACTAGAAGTTATCAAATGCCTACTATGGGCCAGACACCATGCTAAGAACTGGAGGTTAATGACAAGACAAGAAAATGGTCCTTGCCTTCAAGGACCTTGCAGTCCAAAGTTATTTAAATAAAACCTCTTTGCCTTAGTTTTTCTCATCTGTAAAGTTTGGATTGTAATACTTGGAATGTCAACATCAATGTTTCTGTGAAGAAAGTATTTGTAAACTGAAAAGCTTTTTGCAAACATAAATTGTTACTGCTTTCATTATTACTTCCTTTTCAGGTTGTGTTTCATGGAATTCAGGGAAAAAAAGGTTTCTAGGATTGAGGCATTATCATATTTTTATACATTTAATGCTAAGTAATGATTTTACAGGCAGATGATATTTTTAAACTAAATTAAATTAAAATTAAATTTCAGTTTTTGAAAGTGTTGGCATGTCAGCTCATCATTTTCTGTAATTACTGAAAGCCTCATTATGATGATCTCCTCCTCTTCTTTTTTCTCCCCCTGCTTCCCCTTTTTGTCCTCCTCTTCCTCCTTCTTTTCCTCCTTTCTCTCTTTTTTCCTTCTTCTTCATCTGACAAACTAGATATTCAAAAGTAGATAAAACTTGGAATTGAAAAGATCTCCCCCCAAAAATGTATCAGAAACAATTTTTTGTTTTAATTTAAATTAGATTTAAATGCAATTAAAAATTTTATAAAAGCTGCATAGCTTTGCCAGCCTTAAAGTAGCATATAATTGTTTGATACTAATATTTATATCTAACATATAAGATATATTATCTAAAGTATTATGTCATATATAATTGACATTATATACAATATATACTATATAAACCTAATTTATAAATGAAACAAGAAGCTACTAGGTTTTTTTAAAACTAGACCATTCAAAAGCTTTAAAATGTGGTTTTTAAAATCGCTATCCTGAGCATTCTTCTGTTCTTCATTATCATTTGTCCAACATTTCAAAATTAAGGGGATATTTTATGTCATTCCAGTTTGTATCAGAATAGAAAATCCTTTCTCCAAGTACTCAATCTCTATGTGCTTGCCAGTTCCTGCAGTTGGAACATCCCTAATGTTCACCTTTGTGTTACAGAAATTTTCCTTCTGTGGTGGCGCACAAAATGTCTTTTTTCAGAGCATGGTGTGGATACTGAATAGGGCAGCTCAAAGCAAAATCAAAGGACTTCATGTTCTTTAAGGACTAACTTTCAATGTGAGGACAAAGATCAAGTTAAAGAAGAACAATCTATCTCTTGTACTGGAAAAATGACTTGGAATACTAAATTAATGCATATTTCAGTTATTAATACAGGTATCCAAAATTATTTAAATGATTAAAAAACCTATTATATATTTTGATACACAGTATGTCAACATCACAGTGAAAGCCTAGAGACAAATTCTGGGTAGAAAATCAAATTGATGAAAGCCAGAAATCAGATTCCATTCTTGGTTTTGGGGAGATCATACAGGGGCAACTGCCTCTGAGGTTTGGCTGCAGATACAAATGAAATTAGTCAAGACACAGGGCAACACTTAGCTGTTTTGCTTAGGAGTTTCCATCCTTAGCTTGAGTTATCTTTTTCATACATGAAGAATTTTGATGCCCCCCCCTTTTAAAAGAATGTTGAGGAGTTCTAGGAAGAAAGGGATTAAAGAGAAATTGAATCCAAATGAATTCCTAATTCACATGAGGTATAATATGCCCTCTTCCTTAGAATGCTATATTTAACACATAAGAGACAAGGTAGTAAGCACTGGGGCCTCTCCTGAAGAGAGAATTCATTCTCTCTCTCTCTCTCTCTCTCTCTCTGTCTCTCTCTCTCTCTCTCTTTTTCTCTCTCCCTCCCTTTCCCTCTCCTCTCCCTCTCACCCCCCTCCTTTTTTCTCTGTCTGTCTCTCATTTTTGTTTTTTTCAGACAGATAATAATGGGTCATCCTTTACAGAGTCCAACATAAGGGAGCAAACAGCAATATTGCCTAGCTTGCAAAAATTATTTGCAAAGACTGCTGATGTCAGTGGAATTCCTGCCTTCAAATGCTTTGCTAAGAGAACAAAAGAGGAATCCAATGAAAGGCCAAGGGGGATACCAAAAAACATTACTGTATTGTGTAGTGCGGTTACTATGGAACTGTTTTACCTCAGGAGTTCAGACTATTAATTCATTAATTCCTATGACATCCATATTAGGTGGGAAAATTGTTGCCATTTTTGAGATAATAGAAAACTGAAACAAAGACATATTGGGAATTTCCAGGTCACATATCAAGTCAGTCATTGCTGGAAATAGGTCTGAGAATGCTGAATCATACAACAGTGCTTTGTCAATGAGGCCATGCTCTACTCTAGATGTTAGGATTCAAGAGAAGTTTGATGTTAAGATGAATATTATATTAAGTAATTTGAATACCAGGAGGTGGAGAATAGAAACCAACATCTAATTGTATCACTTAAAATTTAAAACCAATTTTATTTTAAAGTTCTTCTTTTAAGTAAAAATATAGCTGATGAGGAAGGCTTGGGTCAATTTTTTCTTTTCTAGATAAGTTGAATGTTACTAATTTTGGATTATTAAATTCTAATTCAGAAAGACTCAGAATTTGGAAGAGCACTTTTTCCTAATATTATTTACTTTGTATTAAAATGATCTCTCTAAAGTTCAAATCAAATGGTATACCCTCCATGAAACCTTTTTCAATTCTGTTTGGCTCCTAGTCCCAATTTCTTTTTCCATGTCATATTTTACAGTGTAACCCTTTTTTCTCTTTGATTATTTATTATTTAATATTACAATGATATATATGTATGTTTATATATATGTATTATATATTATATATATATTATATATTATATATATATATGCTATATATTATTATATAGCATTTCTCCATAATAGTTATCTCTTTTAAGGGAAATAAACTATATTTTATCTGATTTTGCTCACACACACTCCCAACCCTAGCACAGATATCTGTGCATACTAGGTGCTTAATAATTATCAATGGAAATGAATTATATGTAGCAGTGTAAGGAAGAAAAGAACATTATGAATATATTATAATTTTCCTAAGCATATCATAGTACAGGGTAGCTAGTCTACTGTAGAGACGAAGAATAGAAATTCAGGCAGCTGTGTATGGGAATCATCTCCACAAAGGTTAATTATTTGATCAGGAGGAAGATTCTTTACAGAGAAGAACAAATAAAGGAAATTCATTAAAACTGTCATTTGATGCATAATACCCATTAAGTATAAGGACGGGCATGTGAATGGACAGATTTATTCTTATGTGATCTTAATCATATTTTCAATGAAGATGAATGACTTAAATCAATGATTTAACAGAGTCCGTGAATTCTTCTTATTTTGGACTGTCCCCTAATCTCTTGTTATCATAACTCTTTGTTACAAGCAGTTCTGAACTATATTCTCTTATGAACTTGATCAGAAGAACAATTAGCAAGAAAGGAAAAATATAAAAGACTGATGCTTTTCTTCTAGCAAATATTGAGGGACCAAGTTAGGGAGTATTTTTCAGTGAACTCCATGGAACTGTCAGTGAGAGTCTCACCATAGCCAGGTAGCTATCATCTCTTTTTAAAAGGCAAGCTGGTCCCCTCTTAGCAGAGGGAGTAAAAAGGTTCAAGGAATAATTCTACTTCCCATGTTATCAGGGAGAATGGTGTGTCCCTTTAAAATAAGAAAGAAGGAAAAGAAAGAAAAATAATCTGAAGAGGCAGAGAAACCCTGAACTGTGTCAGGAAGCTGGAGAGTAGAAGTGAGGCTGTCTATAAATTAATAGGAGACTGAATTCAAGGAAGGAACAAGCAATAAAACCTAGGCATTTGATTTTTAGAGTTAAATGCAAAAAGTGTTAGTTAAGCAGCGTGAACTGTGGATTCTAATTCAGGAAGACAAATGCAATGTCATAAGTATCATTTATAAAATTAGCCTAGAACACTGAGCCAATAAGGAATTAGCCCAGGAGCACACAGCTAGTATGTTTCAGAGACAGAAGATAAAGCTTGGTCTTTCTGGTATCAAGGTTGGCTCTTATACTTCAGTGATACTTAGAATCAATGGGATAAGACCCATGACTAGAATATGGATTTGAAAGGATATATTTTGTTGATAGGGCATGGGAGATAAAAAGGATTTTGAAAGAATAGTTTCATATACTAAGAAGATAAAAGAAAAATTAGGAACTAAAAAAAGGAAAGTGATAGAGAGCATTTGACTAAAGATCAGTGGAGGCAAAACCCAAAACTATATTGCTAACAGACTATATTATAAACCATCTGGAAGAAAGAAAAAGGGAGTGGGGGAGGGAAGGAAGAAGGAAAGGAGAGAAGAGGAGGAGAAAAAAAGGAGGCAGAGGAAGGAAGAGGAAGGGAGGAAGAAAAAGAAAGAAAGTGAAGGAAGGAAGGAGAGAAGGAAGGAAGGAAAGAAGGAAGGAAGGAAGGAGAGAAGGAAAGAAGGAAGGAAGGGAGGGAGGGAGGAAAGAAGGAAGGAAGGAAGAAAGGAGGGAAGTCAAAGAAGAGAAGTATGGGAAACATCACAAGCATGCCAAAGAGGCATGTTATGGTAGTGATGAGAAATTTCAGTTATGATGACATCTGCTAGTTTTTTCTCTGCCAAGGCAAAACAGCAAATCACTTCATGTGCCTTAATGACAAATTCATTCTCTAATATTAGAGAGGAGCTATGGGTTTTATATCTGATTCTCACAAACTAGTAGGAATCAATGGTTGAGGTGGAAATGATAGCAACACTAGGGGAAAGTGACAAAACAATCCTTTAGCTGGAAAAAAGAGAAGTTATAAATTCACACATAACATGGAATGTAAGTTATATTTTTGGAGGGCCAAAGATTCAGTTAAATTATAGCTAAGAGGCAATGATTAAATCTGTCCAAGAGGGATGTAGTTCTCAAATAATTCCAATGAGGACAAAAAAGAGGGTGGGGTGGGATGGGATTGCCAAAGGAAAGATTTAGAGGGAACTCCAGAATGATTTTCACAGAGGTGAACTAAGTATTTCTCCCCTGCAGAAGCTGTTTATGTCCCTCTGCTAGTAAGCATTATGGGAGTCTCAAAGTATAGATTCTAACCTAAATTAATTGACTAGACATTATAGTCTAGTTGTATCACTTGAGAATAAACTGAATTGAGGTTGGGAGCGTCTACTACAGCTCTAAGCTGAAATAGCAGCCTCTATACCTAAATCATTGGCACTCTTAAAGCAATAATTCTTAACCTGTGGTCCATGAACTTCATTTTTAGTTGCTCACTGTGTTTTGATTAAATTGGTTTCCTTTATAATCCTATGCATTTTATTTGATTCCTTATTCTGAGAAGGAGGCCGTAGGTTTAACTGAATTGCCAAAGGAGTACATGATGTTAAAAAAATGGTTAAGAGCCAATGGATTAGGGGTGACTGAAGTCAGGAGCACCTGAGTTCAAACTTGGCCTCAGACACTTAACACAAAAAAACTAGCTGTCTGACCTTGGGCAAGTCACTTAACCTGAATTGCCCTCCAAAGCAAAATAAAACAAAACAAAAATGAACCAACGAGTTAGAGAAATATGTGAAAGAAGAAAGAAATAAAAAGCAAAGTTGAAATTTGAAGGCATAGAATTGGACACCTCTGGTTTATACCTACAGCTTTTGGGTGTGAGGAACATGGGCTAAGAGAAGACTCTTGCTAAGCATTAGATATACTTCCCCCATTTTAAGGCATGAAACAATTTCCTTTTATAAGATTGTCAATTCTTTGGCGGGCAGCTTTGTAGGGTAACATTTTTTTTTAAATCCTCACCCAATTATTACATCTTTTCTCCTAAATTTCACTCCAAAAGGGATAAGAGCAAGTATAAATTCTTGATGGTGAATGAACAGTGGTTTTCTGGGCAATTGTAGAAACTGTTGGATTGAAAGTTAGCACAAAAAATATGTTTCCTCAACTCCAAAAATGATTTAAAATTTGCCCCAGTTCTTAAAACTGGTCTCCACACTTCCTTTATGCAGGCTGATTTTTTCAGTAATCGTTCAGTTTTTCATTAGTGCACAGATGAGGATAATATAAAACAATTCATTTCTGTAATTGCAATGAGGCTGTCATACACAACGGGGGAAGTGGCAAATCCCGCAGTAGGGTGCCTGCTGTCTTTAGCTAGGACTGGCAGCTCCAAAGGATTAGAGCTAATATACTCTCAGGAAAAAGGAGTGTACCTGAGTATATAAGGAAGGCCTGTATAAATCTCGGCCATACTTGCATTAAACCTAATTTTTAAGTTTAGTTGTTTTAGTTAAGAATCAAATCTATTGTAGCAATTAGACTTTATTTCTAGGTACTAAGAAAAGTATGGTGACTGGAAAGTTTTGATGATGCATTTTCAAGATGTTGATGTATATTAGTTTCTCCCAAAAATAGTTAAGTACTGAACCTATATACAGTCTAAATTGTGTGTATGTGTGCATACATCTGCACATCAAATAACTTCTCAGTTATGCAAATGAATGAACTGTTCTATGGAAGTTTAATTTCCCAGATAACTTTCTCCATTAAGAGTTTAAAAAATATTTTATATTGAACTTTTAAACTTGTTTTTTTAAAGATACTTTTCAGTCTCTTTAAAGCCTATACTCCAAACTAAATGTAAATTGACTTTTCTTGGATGAAATGGTGTTGCAATTTGTGGATTTGTAGGTTTTAGAGCTGCATATGGTTGTTTGCTATGGGAGTAATCTCAATATGCTCTGCTTTTTGAGGTTCTCATTTGTTTTACTAAAATTAATATCAACCAGTCTCCTTTATGACTGTCTAGAAGCAGCTAGGTGATTCCAGGATTCAGGAAGATTTGAGTTCAAATTTGGTCTTTCACACTAATTAGCTATGTAACCCTGGGCAAGTCACTTAGTCATTTAGTAAAACCTATACCTGAATAGGAATCTGTTGCAAAATATCTTGTGATGTTGTCATCAATCTTCCATTAAATATTCCCTGTGAATTGGAATCCATTTTTTCTTGAGGCCTTCCATCTCCCAACTACTTTTCGGTAGTTCTAATTGTTGGCAAGTATTGTAATATATCCTTATATATTATATTAATTATATTATATCCTTATATTCAACCTAAATCATACTCTTCACATTTTTCCATTACTATTTGAGATGAAGCATATATATATATATATTTTTTTTGGAGGGCAGTTGGGGTTAAGTGACTTGCCCAAGGTCACACGGCTAGTTTTTTTTTTTTTTTTGTGCTAAGTGTCTGAGGCCGGATTTGAACTCAGGTACTCCTGAAGCATATATATTGACCCCTTCATCCATAGATCATCTTTCATATATTCAAATACAACTATCATGTGTTCCCTAAGGCTTTTCTTTTCTCCAAAGCACAAAACTCCATTTCCTTCTAATAATCTTCATATGGTATGATCTTAAAAATCCTTTGCCATCTTGTTTTCCTCTTCTGATGGTTGAACTGCAGCTTGTCAATATACTTGTGACACCTGGCGTTTAACATAATACTCCAAATCTAGTCTGACTGAGCATATTACAGTCAGACTATCACTTCTTACCTTCTGGAAAACTTAACTTTATTGATGGCAACTGAAGAGCACATTAGCATTTCTGGTCAAGTTACCATGGTGAATCATATTCAACTTTCAAGTTTGTTCAAGTCTCCAGGTCCTTTCACATGAATTGTAAAGAAAAAAATAAAGGCCTACATGGTATTATGTGGCACTGTCCTAGGGAAGCTGATTTTTTTCTCAAGTGAAAGCTTTTTTGTATGTGTTAAATGAAAAGAAACATTTGTTCTTATTAAATATGGCCTTATTAAACATGGTCAATTATAGTAATTTGTTTTTGTGATATTAGAAGTTAATTTTAAAGAATTTTCCATCCCTTTGGACTGAATTCAGCTAATGAAAAGTTTTAGTGAAAAGGCTTACCTAACTTCTCTTTAACCTCTTTGTCATTCTCTAGACTTTTCCCATATCTTGCATGCATTACAGGTTATACTTGATATTCTTCTTCTTTCTGATTCCATTCTCTAAGACATAATTATCACTTCCACTCCATACTCAGATTATTTTTATATCAGCAGCTCTTTGCCATTATGTCTAGGACAGTACCTCCCCTCATTATTCCCTTCCCTGTCTAACAAAGCTATCAACAACAAGGGTCCTCTGTATTGTATGTTGTTTGATAGACTCATAGACTATTTGAGCTGGGTAAGAGACCTTGGAGATCATCTTTTTTTTAAATAGATTTTTAAAATTTACTTTTAGTTTGCAAGATTCAGTTCCAGAATCACTTGAGTTTCAGATTTTCTCCCCTCCCTTGTCCCCACTCCCCCATGGTGGCATACAATCATGCATAGGATCTGCAAACACTTTCACATTGTACAATAGTCTGGTTGTATAGAAATGTTGTAACCAATGGAGTGAACAATGGGAAAAAAAGAAACAAAACTAAACATAAAAAAGAACGATGGCATGTATTGCTTCAGTCTCCGTTTAAGCTTTGGTCTTTCTACATCTTTCTCTGAATATAGATATCTCCTATTCTGAGATCTGTAGAGTTGTCTTTTAACTGTGTGTTGCTGAGAAGAGTCCAGTTTATCAAGGCTGGTTGTCACACTTATGATGTGTCTGTGACTGTGTACAAATTTTTCCTGGTTCTGCTCTTCTCACTTAGCATCAGTTTATGTAAGCCTTTCCAGGTAATTATGAAGCCTATCTCCTTCCCATTTCTTATAGCACAATAGTATTCCATTACGTTCATATACCATAACTTGTTCAGCCATTCCCCAATTGATGGGCATCCCCTAAATTTCCATGTTTTTTCCACCACAAAAAGAGCTACAATAAATATTTTTGTATATATGGGTCCTTTCCCATTTCTATGATCTCTTTGGGATACAACCGCCAAAGCGGTATTACTGGGTCAAAGGATATGCAATTATTTATAGCCCTTTGGGCATAGTTCCAGATTGCCCTCCAGAATGTTTGTATCAGTTCACAACTCCACCAACAATGCATTAGAGTTCCAGTTTTTCCACATCCTCTCCAGCACTTGTCATTTTCCTGTTTTGCCATCTTAGCCAATCTGACCGGTGAGATGTGGTACCGCAAAGTTATTTTGATTTGCGTTTCTTGGATCAATAGTGATTTAGAGCATTTTTTCATGTACTTAAGGATATCTGTAATTTCTACCTATGCAAATTGCCTGTTCATATCCTTTGACCATTTATCAATTGGAGAATGACTTGTATTCTTATAAGTTTTACTTAATTTCCTGTATATTTTGGAAATGAGGCCTTTATCAGAGACACTGGTTGTAAATATTCTTTTCCAATTTCACACTTCCCTCTTAATCTTGGTTACATTGGCTTTGTTTGTACAGAAACTTTTCAATTTAATGTCACCTAGATGATCCATTTTGTGTTTTATAATGCTCCCTTGGAGATCATCTTGTTCATCTACCTCATCTTAGCAACCACAGTGATTGTGACTTTCTCAAGGTCATATATTGAGCTACTATGGAAACCTTGGACTTAACATTAGGTCTTCTGCCTCCTAGCCTAGTGGTCTCATTTATTTCCCTCATATCTGTCTCTTGACTAATTCCACTTACGTTTATCAAAGAAAATTGTTTTTGATATGAAAATGAATGTCTTGTAATCACTCATACACTCAAATCATATAAAGCACAATCAGCTAGTATTGATTAATCCTTGGTTTTATGTGGCAAAGTAATATTCTGCAGGCTCTGAAGATTTGAATACTTCAGAGTTATACGCTGGCCCCTTGCTTCTTAACTGATAGTTTTTGATGTCTGTGCTGATGGAGACAATTTAGAGGGATGGCCTGAATTATTTTCCTTTCCACCACTTCTATTTATACAGGAGTTGCACTTGACTGCAATGACACTAATAATGGCAGAACTGATCAAATTCAGGCCCCCTGCTGATGAACTCAGCCAGTAAGCCACTTGTGACTGACAGGTGTTGCTGCTGGAAAAAAAGAATAGTAATAATACAATTGGAATTTCATAAGCTGCCTTTCATCACCCTCCCACCTCTATGTCCGCTCAGAGGAAATGCCAACAAAGACTTGATCGGGAAACCACAGCTGACAATCAGTTCTCTCTTCTCTCTTTCTGCTCCTTCCTTTTCTTTTCTTGCCTCCCTGTCTATTCACAACATGCATGCTTTCTAAGGCTTCGAGACTGAGGTCTAGATGTAAAAAGACCTGGGGTGTATATCCCAACCCCAGGCCCAGTGATCATTGCTGGATTATTATTATTTTTTTTAATTTTACACCTCTGTGCAAAGAACATTTTTAAAGAAATGGTTTTGAGATATTTGACCTGATGTTATTAAAGCATAGCAAAGGCTAATAATAATAATACAGTGCACTCCAGTCCTCTGACATTGAAATCATTCCAGTAATTTTACAGCACATTTGAATTACAGTGCCATTCATCCGCTCAGTTTCCATTAACTTTGCCTGGAATTTCTCTGTACACAAAGATGCAAGAGTGTCAGGTTTCTCCTTCATGCTAAGAAACCTGGCTTGAATCACAATTTTGCAGAAGATAATTGTTTTTAATTAAGCTCTTTCTCTTTCTTGTTTTGTTCTGATGCATGCTGCATGTCCCCATTACCTCTGCCCTCGCCTTTGTTAAGAAGGTAAAACAGGAGAACCCTGTTCCTTGACTCATTGGAGCTCTCTTGGGGTTTCCCTGGTGTCACTGAGCAGCTTCTCTGATTGGCTGATGCCTTAAGAAAAAAAGAGAAAAGGAAGAAGGGGGAGGACAATATCATAACATGATGCAAGGTAGGCTCATTATTGTCAAGTTAGATTCACTGACCTTCACTGCCATTTACTGCGAACAGACAAGCAGCCTTATCAAGGACAGCTTGCTGTGGTTAAATCCACACCAAGTGCCACTCATCACTAACTAGCTTACACATATGGCTGCATCAGAGGAATGTGTGGAAGCACAAAATCTCTTTTTCAGCATGTGCTTTTAAATAAATTAAAAGACTCAGAGTTTCCACATTGTAGCCCACTTTACTATAGACCAATCCCAATATTAATCTCACAGATGAAATGTGTTACCCCTTATATATTTCAGAGCAGGGTTGCTCTGGAACAAGCAAACTAATGAGCGCTTTGAAAGCCTCCAGGTACCATAAGTGCTGGAGATAGAAAGAAAGAGAAAAACGTGGGAATGGGAGTGTGCTGGTCCTTAAGGAGCACACATTCTTCTGACTGAGACTACATGCAAATGGACATGTGCATGTAATATAATTATAATATAAATAGGATATAATCTTAAAGGGAAGGCACTAACAGTTGCCCAAGTGAGATGATAGGCCTGAGAAAGGCTTACTGAAGAAGCTCAGAATTGATCTGAATCTTGAAGGACGCCATGGAGAACAACCAATGAAAAATCCCAGAGGTGAGAATGGAAGGAAAAGCAGAAATGCCAATGTCACTGGATTGTAGAGAATGTGGAAAGAAGAAAAGTGTACAACTAAAAAGATTAGGAAAGGTGAAGCTGATAGCTGAATTGAGGAGCTGCTCCAGGCCATATTTGTCTCAGCAAATCTCTTCAACACTGTCCCAGGAGTGTCACCCTCCATTCCTAGCTTGCTAGATATTTTCTCAATTAAAAGCATTTTGCTCACATAGATAATAGAGGTGAGTTAATAGTTTTCAGGTTACCATTACTTTGTCCACTGTTTTTCCCCCCTCTGTTTCTCCTTTCTTTTCTTAGCCAGATGCTTGTTACCTTTGTCCTGGACTATTGGCATTGACATAATTCTCTTCCTTTCTCTAGTCTCTCCCTTCTCTGATCCACCTTGAACTTTGCCAGAGGCCAGCTTCATTTCCCTAAAGCAGGACTCTGCCCATGACATTTTGCTGCTTAAACACCTTGAGAGGCTCCCTGTTGCCTTCCCAATGAAGTCTAAACCTTGTCTGAAATGAGCAGTGTAACACTGGAAACAGTGATGAGCCCTAAAGTAGCATTCAGACCCTGATGTTAAGACATTGTCTCTGTGATAAAGTCACATCCTCTCTGACCCTCTATCTTTTCATCTGTCAGATTGGAATATTAATAGTTTTTGCTTTCTTGGGTTGTGAGTAAATACCTTCTAAGCCAAAAATTCCTCATTAACAAATAATGAATAATATAAATAATGAATTATATCAACAAATAACATAACAAATATTGTGGAGTTTATAATATAATTAATATAATATAGAGATGAGGTCTCCTGCTATCTCTCCTACTCACCTTTTTAACCTTAACTCCCATATCTCTCTTATACATGTAATAGTCTTTCTTTTTCCAAATCAGAATGAGTCATATTCAATTTAATCCACATCTATTAAGTGCCTCCTTTGATCAGGAACATGATATAATGGACTAACTCCTAGATTGGGAATTAGGAAGACTTGACTTTGAATACATTCTCAGGTGTTTCCCAACTGTGTACCACTTGCTCTTTGCCTCAATTCCCTCATTTGCAAAATGAGAATCTGGGGATGAATGATCCCTAAGACCCTTAAAGCTATAGATGTATGATCTCATTCTTTGATTTTTTTGTTTGGACAGAGAAGGAGGGAGCCAAAAGATGGAGACATACTTAAAATGAAAGAGGAATGATGAATGGAAAAGCCATGAATAAAGGGACAAAAAGTTATCCTTGGCTAGAATGAAGGTCTTCACATCCTTTTTAAAATGAGGCAAGAATTACATAATGCTTTGAAATGACAAAAGATTTTATTGTATGGAGGAGGAATTATCAGATAATTAAAGAGAGGATAATTTCACTACTTTCACAATTGGAATTGGTGGGCAACCAGAATTAGATTGTACGCTTCTTGAGGGCAGTGATTGTTTTTTGCCTCTTTTAAAATCTCCAATGCTTAGCACATTGCCATCACATATTAGGCACTTAATACATTTGCATTGCTCAATTGATTGATTGAAGAGGCTTGGAAAAGCCCCTATCAGATGTGAGATAGGAGATCAATAACATATTAAGAAAAAGGGGAAAAGGGACATCAATGAGCAGTGACATCTCATTTGAGGCTACATAGAATACATTTGTAAAGTTAATGCCCCCTGAGGGATATATTGACTTTGCAACAGGATCTTGTCAAATTCTTCATCCATTGCGATGGGTGTGGTATAATGGGTGTACATAAGCTATAATTAACTATGTGACAGCCTGTTAACTTATGTTCATTTAGTGCACTGCAAAGATGTTTGACCCAATGTCCTCGGAAGCATGTTTTTTTTTATTTTGAGTACAGAATAAAATCAAATTCACAGATTCCTTCCTTCATTTCCCTAAGGAGAACCTGCCAGTCACCATTTCAACTGACTTCTTAAGGTCTTTTGGCTTTATTTGCAGGAAGACTTATCTATGTGAAAGTAATTTAATTCTTCTACTAACTTCTTTTTTGGAAAAAGATCACTTATTAATAATGCAAACAGTTAAATTCTGTTATTCTTAGTGAATTCTCTTCACCCCTCTTGTTTCTTTTCTTCCAGTTTCCCACCATAAACACAGGAATAAAATAGGTCTGTACAGGACAGTGCATATTTTTATTTTTGTCCATTTCATGGATGAAAAAATTCAGATACTCATGGTCTTTTTTCTGGTGATGTTTCATTTTAGGTAGGCTGCTACTTTAGTAGAAGACCCCGTAAGTTGTCATATACATAATAAAAATTTCTCGAGCTTGTTTTAACCTATCAAGTCTGTTCTTCATTGGTGTAGCCTTTGAGAAGCCACAGGCACATCAAAGTAGGAATTGAATACAAATTCCTAAAGATAGCAATATAGTAACACTAGTCATGAATAGAACAGTTAAAAAGGACATATGGTCAGCTTTTTCTGTCCTTTTTAACTTGTATAGAGAAGTACTAGGAAGAAACTACTTCTAGAGGTATGTAGTTTATAGCTTAAATAAAATGAACAAAGGAGCCATTGTTTATACCACAGTTGTTAGAATTCTGTAACATCCCTCCTAATCACCATTTCTGCCTGTAGTTTTTTTCATTGAATCCAAGTGAGAATGTACCTCCTGATGTTCAGTTGACATCTTGCAGCTGAAAGGATTGAAGCTGCTGAATACAGTGGGTATGAGAAGGTTGTATTCTGCCTTCTATGTGGGTGGAATTAAAATAATGGAAAGGTCCACTCAGCTAATTGGGAAATGGATAATCAGGACCACTGCAGGGATATCTGCTGTTAGGTGGAAAAGCGGAGTCATTAGGGACATTATTCCAAGAATATCAGATGCTGAGATGCTTGTTTTCTTCTCCCAGTTCTTACCTCAGTCGAGATGGCAAATGAATGTATGTTCCTTTGTACCGGCCTTATTTTCAACAAAATAATGGAATGTCACGGTGAAGCATGCCAAAACCTAGATCCTTTTGGAAACCACTACGTGTGTTTTTAACATCTGGCACTTTTGCTTAAAGGTAGTATTTTCCACATCAAATTCAGACTGTAGTTTCACTGGGTTTAATGTGAATAACTGTAGTTTTCTGCCTCCTGAGCTCTGAATCTGCCAGAATGGGGCAATGAAAGAGAATGCTAGGTTTGAAGTCCCAAGAGTTGAGTTTGAATACTGACTTTATGATTGTCCATCAGTTAATCAACCAGCATTTCTTAAGTACCTACTATGTCTTAGACATTAATATAGCTGCTAGGGAATCCAAGAGAAAGATGAAGCTTGCGTTATTTATATAGAATTTCTAAGTTTTTAAAGCAATTTTATATACATTATCTACTTTGAATCTCACAACAGCCTGTGACTAAAGGATTCCAAGTAGTTATTACTGTGTCTATTTTTAAATAAAAAAGCAAACAAAGAGAAGCTATATGACTATAACATCTCCATGGCCACAGAGTTAACAAGAGTTGGAGACAGGGTTTGAATCTAAATCTTCTAAGTCTTGCTCTCCATCTAATACTCAAAGCCAAGTAAATCAGTCTAACTTTCTTGCCCTTAGTTTTTTCATCCTGAGACAGACTGACAGATAGCTAGCTAGCTAGCTGGATGGGTGTATATCTATTGAAGCATATCCCTGCAAGTCACATATTAATGACTTAGAAGACCACACGTTAACACTACCTATGTTTTATTCTGTTTTTATTTATCCAATTCTGGCCCATATTAGGTAGTTTTGGTACCTCTGAATCTTAAGCATCATTGACTACTTAACTAATTAGACTCCGACCTATGTGGTGCTGAATGAGATATTTTTAGGGGAAGAAAGAAGTGATTGTAAAACAACTTTTAAATTCTGCAAAAGATTCTGATAGAATGGAAACTCTTTGAGGGCAACGACTATATTCATTTAATTTTTACATTCCAAGGGGTTTTCACAGTACTTGGCACATATAATAGATATTTAAGAAATGCCTGTTGATTGATTGATATCTTCATCTGTTAAGCTTGCACAATAATATTGTATTGGATGGAAGGCTTTTAATTGTTCCTTGAGGTCATTTGGCCCATTCTTTCCATTTTACAGCTATGGAAACTGAGGTCCAGACAGGAAAAAATGACTCAAATTAAATCACCCAGCCATGTACTGGCAGGGCGCAAACTAGAACCAAGGTCCTTTTATTCCAAGTCTAGGTCCTTTCCATTGTATAATCCCACAATATGATTCATTTTAAAAATATTTGCAGAATGCAATCTAAATTTATATGAATTAGATATACTCAAAAACTGTGTAACAATAGCATAATTTGTTTATGACTAGAAATAAAGTTATTCATTGCAAATTGTCAATTAGTATCTATTTGTGAACTTGATATAGGAAAAAATATACTAGTGATCTATATCCCTAGAACGTCCTATACTATAATCTCATTATAATATCTTAATATGAGAGGACATTTAACATCAAAGCAGCTCTCCTTGTATTGATAGTGCCTTAGATTACATCTAGTACATAGTAGGGCTTTAATTGGATTGTATCCAATAGTATTCAATGGCTAAGACATTGATCGGTTAAGCAAATGTTATAAATAGAGTTGATTCTCCTATTCTCTAGCCCTGCCTCACTCTTACTCCATTCTCATTCCTTACACCTTTTTGCTTCTGATCTACAATTTTGCTAAGCTGGAAGCCAATAGACGAGGATCTCCTTGTTCCATGTGTTTCTGTATCTTCTTTTGTGCTCCCTTCCTTTCTTCAAATCTTAGAGGAGAAGATGCATTCCCTGCTTCCCAAAGCTCACCATTCTACATGTGGCCCTGACTGCGCTCTCATCTTCTCTAAGACCTTACTGCATTGAACATACTTCCTCTTCTGTCATCATTCTCTACTTCTCTGCTATCTCCTTTTCATGCTCATATATGTGTGTGTGTGTGTGTGTGTGTGAATGTGTATGCATTTATGTGTATATACACATATATACAAATATACGCATGTACACACACACACACACATATATATACATACACACACATACTAAAATCTCCATTTAAAATGAGAATGCATGTATGTGCCCATGCACACACAGACCAAATGACATTTTCAGCCCCTGAAGTCTGATCGAGTTATTTTCCTTTATGTCTTTTGCTTTGTTGCAAAACTTCTAAAAATATTATCCCACTCACTGCTCATATAGTCCCATCATTTACTCACTAGTAAGGAGGATCCATGATAGAGAAAATCTTAAAGAGTTGTATTTATCTATTTTTTTGCTATGGTAGTAAAAGTAAGCTTTATCATGCTATCACTTCTTTCTGTTTTCTGTGGGGGCATATTATGTTTTGAGTCCAGTAGAACAGCTAGAGAATAGTTAAACTGTTGTTTAGTCCTTCAGATAGGACAGGAATGGAGAGATAGAAAAAGGGGGGGGGAGGAGAATGAATGAGTTTCCTAAGACTCACTATAAGACAACATTCTGTTGCATGTATGGAAATCTGTACATTTCCAGTACAGTATAAAAAATGTAATAAGCCTTTCTATTTAACTCTATTGAATTGGAACCTTTCACGAGCATACAGCAGCAAAGTCATAAATGGGAGAACTGAATCTTAAATTGGGTAATCCAGAAGGTTTCTGACATTGCTTTTTTCATACCTAGCATGAAAAGTTGGGGTTAGCCTTGGGGGATCCCAGGACTAGAATCATTAAGAGATACTTTTGGAGCTTAAGGGACTTTGGGGAGAGTAAGCCTGAGTAGGACACTATAGGTGTGTGTGTGTGTGTGTGTGTGTGTGTGTGTGTGTGTGTGTGCATGTGTGTGTTGGAGACTGGGGGGGGGGAGGGGAAGGCGGGATTATAGTCATCCAGAAGGTACTGAGTTCTTGGAAGAAGGAAGAGAGAAACTGGGCCAAGACTTAAAAACCAAGATCATAGGGTAAAAAAGGTAAATTTTCAGGCATGAAAATTTGGCTAAATTTGATTCCTGTCACCTATATTCACGGAGGTCAAATGTTCTTGACTACAAATGTTCTTGCAGTGGGGGGAGATGCAAGAATAAGCAAAGATGTGGACAGGCTGTAAGCAAGGGTGGGGGGCAGGCTGTGAACTTCAAATAAAGGCTTGTGTAGCTACAGCTTAACAAAAGTAATTTAAAAAAATTAAAGTAGTAGAAAGTAGAAGGAACTCAATGTATAGAGGAACTGCTTTCAAATCCCAACATTGGTATTCGATAGCTTCATGTCCGTCAGTAGGTCACAACTTTCTAGAACCTCAGTTCAGTTTAAAGGCAAACAGTAAGTTAGAAGGGGAAGGGTACAATTAAGTGACTTATTATGTTTTAATGAATAGTGTACAACATCTGGGTTTAAATCCTACTGCTAATATATTATTAACTATGTGACCATAAATAAGTCACTTAAGTTTTCTTCTCCATAAAACAGAGATAATGATACTTGTAGTACTTTATTCACAGGGATGTTCTGAGGTTCAAATAAAATATTATATATGCACATATGTGATATTATTATTATATACAATATTATGTTATAATATTATATATAATATTATATATAGGTCAGTGCTTAATACTTTCTCTAAGATATCTTCTTGTTTTAAATCCCTTTGGCTAGACTCTAGAAACATCTTTGACAAAACTCATGGCTGAGATAGACAATAAGACAAAAGGGAACTGCCTGTAGAAAAAAAGAGATACATATCCACCCCCCCCAAAGACACACACACACACACATTTTACATGGCAAAAAGTCATGTAAATTTCTTCTTTGAAATGAAACATTTCCCTGAGCAACTAAGTTTATATCAATCATTTACACTTTAGTGAGTGTTATTGTAATAATTAATCTGCCTTCATCCTCACAAACATCTGGCATCTTTTCACCAAAGAAATTGAAATTTTAAAAAAGTTTCAGTAAAAAAAGCAAAGGTTAGGATGTGACTGAGAGAAGGGCAGGTCAAAGATAAATTTTATCCACTTCCCAGTTTTGCTTAATGTACTTTAAGTCAATTTACCTCCAAAATGTCTTAGTTCTGTCTTTGGTCTGAATATGTATATGCATGGATGTTCTAGATCCTGTTCACACAGCAAGGAGCTGATGGTAAAATTTTCAGTGTGAACATTTACATTTTAGAAATCAGGAAACAATATGAGCCAGTCTTTGACTTATTGTTTTGTTGATTGTTTAGTTTTAAGAATGTGAAGGAGAAAATGTTAGAAAGACAGATAGAACTTCAAAGTGTGCTATGCATATTTTTCTTTCCTGGAGACCTGATTGTTACACATTTAATGTAGCGTAGGTGATTGACTTTAGCTATTTATTTCATCTTGAAAAAATATCAAAGGTTATGAAATTGGGGATAATAAAAACATCCCTATAAGAAAGGCACAGGAAAACTGTTGGGGTTAGTGGTAGAAAAGTTATGTCTTGTCTTAAACCCATAGGTTCATTTTTTTGGGGGTGGAGAGATATAGTCTAGAGAGTGCCAGTTTTTGTATCGATTCTGGATACAAATGATTTTAAGTACCTAACTATCTACCCAGTTCTATATTACCTTTCTTTTTGGGTCTGATTTTTCTTTCATGTCAGCAAAGTACTTGGATCCTTTTATTTCAGTAGAAAGCCAGACTTTGTCATCTAAGTATTTATGGCTTTCAAATATTGTTGGGTTTTATATTTGTCCATTTTCATGTAAGAATTATTGTATCCTTTAACTTTTTATGACCTGTTTCATTTTATAGATCTATAAAAGCAAATAAAAATAAAAAGGAACCTGTATAATGTACCTGATGGGTTAAGAGTTCTGAGTGATGATGTATCCATTCTTGAAGATGATGCATCAGACAGGAATGACCATTTATGTATGCAGGTGTGACTAGAAAGATTAATGTAGAAACTGTGCTTTATACACAGTGCATGAATATGAAGAAGGAAGAACACAAAAATGACAGGTAATATATAGGAATGTTTGGTTAGTATTTCCCAAATTGCCTTATCCTGGATTAAAATACACAGTTGTATTACTAAAAAGGAAGCCATTTAAACAAAACTGCTTGTCTTATTTGGAAATTTTGGTGCCTCATGAAGTATCTTTCTTCTTTTTTTTTCTTTTTTTTTTAAGGGCAGTTGGGATTAAGTTTTAAGTTGCCCAAGGTCACATGGCTAGTTTTTTTTTTTGTGTTAAGTGTCTGAGGTCGGATTTGAACTCAGGTCCTCCTGACTCCAGGGCCAGTGCTCTATTCACTGCGCCACCTAGCCGCCCCCCTTTCTTCTGAGTGATAAATTTCTTCATTCCTAAAATTTTAGAACCGATTAGATTTATTGCTTTCATTATTTATATCATTCTTAAGAATTTTATTCCTATAAAAGACCCATATTTCAAGCTCTGTCATATTTCTAGCCTTTATTTTGGATAGACATATACAGAACTCATTTGGGTAACTTAAATTTAAAGCTTGTTTTGAACTAACCAGTTGACCTCAGGCTTCATTGTCACCAAATCTTGAAGAATCATTTATTTTTCCTTTTCCTCAAAATGGTGTTAGGCTGTTAGTGGAGTTGTGAACTCATCCAGCCATTCTGGAGAGAAATTTGGAAAAATATTTAAAAGGCTATAAAACTGTGTACCCTTTGGTCCAGCAATATCACTACTAGGTCTGTACCCTAAAGTGACTCTTTTTTAAAAAGGGAAAAATCCAATTTGTACATAAAAATATATATAGCTGCTCTTTTTTGTGGTGGCAAAGAATTGGCAATTGTGGGAATGATCATAAATTGGGGAATGGCTAAACAAGTTGTGGCATATTATTGTGATGGAATCTCCTTATGCTATAAAAAATGGCAAGCAGGATGCTCTCAGTGAAAAAAAAACCTGGAAAAATTTACAAGAATTGATGCAGAGTGAACTGAGCAGAACCAAGAGGCCACTGTACATAGTAGCAGAAATATTTTAAAATGATCCACTATGAATATCTTTGTTTTCTCTGCTGTATACTGTCCTAAGATAATTCTGAAAGACTCATGTGAAAAAATGCTATCTACCTCTAGAGAAATAAATGATACAATCTTATGATTATTGAAGCATAATTATTTTGCTGATTGTTTTGTGTTCTCTTTAACATTATGACTAATATCAAAATATGCTTTATATGATTGCAAAGATATATCCTGTATCAAATTGCTTGCCTTCTAAATGAGGGGGAAGGAAAGGGAGGAGAGAGAGAATTTAGAACTCAAAAATTTTTTTTGGCTTTTTGGAGGGGGAAAGGCAGGGCAAGTGACTATCCCAATGTCACACAGATAGTAAGTGGTAAGTGTCTGAGTCCAGATTTGAACTCGGGTCCTGCTGACTCCATGGCCAGTGCTCTATTCACTGCGTCATCTAGCTGCCTCCAGAACTCAAAAATTTTAAAAAATGAATTTTGAAAAATTGCACATGTAATTACAAAAGAATAAATAATATATTTCAAATGATGTTAGGAAAATTGAAATAATTTGCTTTTTTTTTTAATCAAAGAGCAGAAATGCAAAGTGGCCAGCTGGAGAGAAGGCTGACTTTGGCACCAGCAGGAATAGGGTTCAAGGTCTGTCACACTATATGTGTGCAGTAGTGAAGCCATGAGAAAGCACCTCTTGCCTGGTACTTTGAACAACCCTTTCTAGATGAATTGCTGATATGCATTAGTTCAAGAAGTTTCCTCACCAGGACTTCACTATCCTAATGAAATCACAAGTTCAGACACCCTAACCTCAAAAAAAATTAAAAAGTAAAAAATACATGAATCACATCATTGTTTAATCTAACCTCTAGGTAGGATAATATACTAATGGGTTGAGGTGATCTGTATTTCTCACAAACTTTGATTATTACTAATTTCCAATCCAACATTGTGTAATAGTCTATATTTCCTTTTGTTTCTCCTTGATATAGAAAGTCATAAGTTTAAGGAAATATGCTATAGCATAAAGCTCTCTGGATTTTAACAATAAAAAAAAACAATTGTGCCCTCCCTGCTTCTAAATTCAGGGTCTCTTTAAATATTATTGGGCATGTCCCTCACAAAAGTTTCATACATTGGATAACTCAAAAATAATAACGAATATGTTAGCCCTACACTAACTTCATAAGGTAGGTACTAAGGGGATTATTAGCCCCATTTTACAGATGAGGAAACATGCACAGAGACATTAAGGGATATACTCATGGTCATGCAATTAATAAATTTCATAGTAGAATTTGAACCCATGTTCTTTACTCTAAATCCAATATTCTGTCCTCTGAATCATACTGTATCAGCAAGGCCTCTGTTTTCTCATTTATTAAATGAGGTTGTAAAGTCCAGTTAGTGGTTCTCAAAGCATATACTTCAACACAATCTGCTAGGTATACCGACATTGTATGGACTTTATATTTGCCAAAGTGTGTGTGTGTGTGTGTGTGTGTGTGTGTGTGTGTGTGTGTGTGAAACTCTCTTCCTGTTATAGACTGGGAGTACATATCTTGGAGCAAAGAAAAACTGTTTTTCTATGAGCCAGGAAAGTTTGAGAACTGTTCTTTGATCTGATTGTTCAATACCCTTCCCTGTTTAATCCCTATCCCCTCATAATGCGATGTTGGCCATTTCCACCTGCTGCTTCCTTTATTTTCCCAGGGCAGCCCCCAAACTCATGCTTCTCTTTATCAATACTACATCATCATCTAGTGGCAAAGTGGGGAAGTACAGACTTTACAGTGGTGTTATAGCACATAGAAGAAAAAAAAAAGACCTTCATATAGACTTTTCTCTGTTGTTACCAGGAACACGTGGTGGTAAAACTGGGAACTAATATGATTGACAAGTCTTTTACTTGTCTATCAAACTCATACTAATGAAAATTTTCCCAACTAGACACTTTTAATAATGTAGAAGTCTCATATTTCAAATTTGCCTCCTGGTTCTCTCTAAATGTACAATGGTTAAAAAGTGTGAGGATTACCTTTTTTTTTTTTTTAACTTTCTCTGGTCACTGGATTTTTCTTGAATTTATTACTATTGAAACTATAATGAAATTTATGACCTTGCTATAAATGGAAAAGTAGCAAATCAAGAAAAATGGTTATGTAAATGAATATAAAAGTGCAGAGAAATGCCATAAGATAGTAATAAAATAATTTCAAAATGGTAAATCCCATGAGCTAAAGGGGTTGTGTTAAGTTCTGGTAGGTTCTAATAAAAGAATTGCTTTAACAGTGGAGTAGTTTGAGGAAGAACATGTTTCTTTTCAGAAAGAAAAATAATAAAAATAGTAATGTTGATAATAAATAGCATAGAATCGGGACTTGCAGATATTTTAGGTATAGTCAAACATCTGTGTCTATAGATTAAGATTATGAATGCTTCGTGAAAAGAACATGAGGGTTGTATTTGGAACTTTTCCTGACACTCATAGCCATGTGTAAGTCACTTAACTAAGTTAAGTCTCAGAGACTCAGATTTCTGATGTGTAAATTAAGTCAGTTTGATTTAATTATGTAATATGTATTATTTAATTATTTCAAATTACTTATTTAATGTTTTCTAAAGCCTCTTCCTGTACATTCTCTGTGAGCAGAAAAGTAAGATGTAAAAACTCTGAGCCCTTGCTTTGTTTCTTTATATGACCCTCACTAAGTTTCAGTGTATTCCTTCTTTTTAAGATAAGGATAATTTCTGTACTACCTATTTCACAGGGTTATTAATATAAGAAGCTCATGAAATGGCCTACTATGATCTGGTTATTGTTTTTTGCTTTGATATTTCTAACCATAGTTTCATTGTTCCCCACAGTATGTAGTCTGTATTCATTGAAACAATAAAGTAAATTAACATCGAGTATTGTTCCCTAATCTTCATGTTATGGAAATGTGTGTTTGCAAGTATGTTATTTAGACTCTATGAGACTAAATTACCATTTTCCATCTTCAAACTCCCATAGTTCTTAGAGGTGGTTACTAGATATCATGTAACACCTTTCCAAGGCTATATAATAGGTCTTTAATATGCATTGCCAATAAAATACCTGCAGAGAAATAGCTCTATGAAAATGTTGGTTTGTTGATAATTTTCAATGTGTGTTGCATTCCAATCAATAAATATTTGTATATTCAGACATCTTGTATACTTATCACAGTTAAGTATCTGAATTTGAAGAAGTGGTGAAGGAAAACATTGGGAATGGTAGCGACTCTAAAACAGTTTGTGCTATCTCCTTCAACAGCAGAAGGACCCATGTTTAATTTTATATTACAAAACAGCAAGTTTTTAGCAAAAAATGCTATCAATTGGTGAACTAAGCATGATGAATTCTGAAAAAACATCATGAAAATTATGGTATTATTTTAGGGAATTTTTAAGGCTTAAAGTGTTTGAATGTTCATTGCATCTCATTCACGAAGAGATGCTGCTATTATTTTACCAAATTTGGTCAAGGTATTGGCACACCCCTGGAAGTGCCTGTTCTTGGGAAGTCAGAAGGTAGAGGACCATGTGAGTAAGGGAATTCTGATCTTCAGGAAGGCTAATACCTATTTAGCATCCATACAATGTCTTTCACCAATATTATAAGCCTCTAGGGATAGGAGACAAGCAGACTGTGTAAGGAGAGACAAACGAGCCCAGCTCAGAGATGAAGCAAATCTATCCATCGTGACCAAGATTTGGTGCTTTGGGACCCATTAGTCCTCTGTGTACTTTTAGTCTGGATGAGAAAAGGAGATTAATTTACTCACTTACTAACTAAATCAATGAATTACTGAATAATTAAATAAATAAAATTCTTGATTTTAGAAAAGAATTTATAAGTTATAGAGCTATCATAGTTGCAGAGTTGTTTATAGCCAGGACCATCACTTTGTCTGGAGTTGTACTGTGTAAGTTTTCATTTTGTGAGATGTAGGCTGTGATAAATATTAATGAGTTTTCAATAACTCTCTTACTTAATTTGGTATCCTATAATACTAGCACTGCACTAGAGAGAATGGTATATATCCATTTGCAAGTGTTGCAACTGATTTCTAGAGATGTGATTGACTTGTCTAAGTTCTACCTAAATTTGACTTTTATCATGAAAAGTTATATAGTTTTTTTTCACATGTGAATACAAATTCTTATACATTTTAATAGAAGGAAAATAAAGAGAAAATAAACAAAGGACTTTATTTTTCATTTTGAAATAATAGACCTTTTCTTTATTTTCCCCTTTCCCACTTATCAACTCTCTCTCACCCTCCTTTTTTAAACTAACCTCTTACACAGCTTGATTTTCAAATAACAGGCCAAAAGCAGAGAAGGGAGCACCATAATATTCTCCCAGAATGTCTCATAGGATCTATTGAGAGGGCAGATTTAGTCAGTGAATAGACTTCACTGCACACACAGAATTGGTGTTTGTACACTGTTAATTAAAATACATTTATGTAGAATGAATGCTTGCAGTAGTTAGGGACCTCTCTGCAGAAAGCCCCCTAGCTGTTCAGAAACAAATAAGGTTGACATACCAGAGGAGTTTAAGGACTATGGAAGTTGCTGTGGAATTCCACTGCTTCTGAGCCAAGCCAATGCTTTGTGCCAGTTAATACCCCCAGCAGACAATTAGCACTTAGAATGCTGACTTTACAGCAGAAAAAAGGCAGAATAGTCCATATTTTCCAATGAAGAATCATTGCTTACCTAAGAATTGCTTTTCTATCAATAGTGTCATTTGTTGGCTGTAGAACAGGAGATATTTAGTCAATGAATTCTTGGCATCAAATATTTAGTTATTCATTTGCTGCCAAGACTAAGAACAGCCACAAACAGGAAATAGAACGTGGGATGCAGGCAAACAAGGCCAGTATTAGAGATTGGGCAATGTTTTCAGTGGAGTTTTTTACCTCAGCTCAGGCTGAGTCCAAATCTCAGTTCTGACACTTACTAGCTATGCAAATAACTTACTCCATTTCTCTAAACCTAAGTATCCTTATCTGTAAGATATTTACCTCTCATGGATCTTGAGTGAAAAGAACTTCATAAATCTTATATTTTTTTTTGTTTGTTTTCATGTTTGTTCATTGGTAAAGGTAACACCCAGAATGGAGATTCTCTACCAATGAAAATTGACAACCTGAATGTAATTTATAGTCATTGAAACTTACCCTGGGACACTGAATGGTTAATTAATCTATGCATGGTTACTTAGATATATGTCAGAGTAAAGATGTGAAAGCAAGTTTTACTCATTTAAAGACCATCCCTCTACCTACTTTGCTTCTGTGTATCCTGTTGTCTGGGTAAATCACCCATAAAAGGCAAAACACATGTCAGTTTTTATTTGTTATTATTATACATGATCTGCATCTGAAAATATGGTCAAACTAGTAAGCCAAAGTTGGATCTGATGCAAACTTTTGAATTGCATTGAGTAGATGAGCTATGTCCTAAATCAGAGTAGTCTTCTAAACCTGTTTTTCATCATTCAAGTAAATATAAGATAGCCAACTTGATCAAGGAAGGCAGACACACAAGAACCCTTGATGAGGCCAGGCCAAGCAAAAAGACAGGAATGGAGTAAGTCAGAGATATTTACAGTTCTCCTTATTCTCACAACAACAGACATAGAGGTGTATAATGCAGTACTATAGGCCAAAGATAGTTAGCATGAAAGGGGGAAAGATACTTATAAGGTATAGAAAAATGTCAATACCTGAGGAATGGGGAACTCTGCATCCCCAAATATCTCAATGAGCTTAGAACTATGTTTCACAGGAGAACTGGATTGTAAACTCCCACTTTGACTAACTATCTCTCCAACCTAGGACAAAGAATTTTTCCGGGCCTTAATTTCATTCTCTTCAAGATCAAGGGGGAAGAGAAGTATACAAAATTTCTAAGTTCACTATGACCTTTAATGGTATAATAATTGTATTACTTTGTCTTTTAAAGGCCATCATCCACTGACACTGGCCTATGTTTCCAGGCTTATTGTATGTAACTGTCCATATATTTTGTATTCTAGTCCAACAGCCCTCTTTTCTCTTGGCTTTAACCAGAATACCATTTCCCGTATCTACATATTGGTACAGACTTCCTCCCAGGCATTTAATATATTTCCTTCTCTCTTTAGCATCATGGATTCTCTAGGGATCATCTTTGAAAGGAAGCCTATTCATATTCTCTTGGTTCTTTACATGATGTCCCCAGAAATTAGTTTGTATTGATTGTATATGCAAACCCATTACCTTTCATCTGTTTGTCTATTTATTTGTTTGCAGACATATCATCTAACTATATAAAATAATAGCTCAACATTATATATGTATATCTATATCTATATAATACTAATATGTATATAATATATACTATGTATATAAATATATGATGTTAAGGTGTTATAATAGCTGATATTAAGCTGTTGAAGCGTACAATTGCACTAAGGCTTTTTGGGACACCCTTATGTTATATATAATTATAGAAATATAGTCAGTTTGTTATAAATATGTATACTTAATTTTCTGTATATGTATTGTTTTTCTACCCAAAGAAAGTAGACTCCTTAAGGACTAGGACAATTTGGGGATTTTTGTCTTTAGAGCCCCAATACTCATCATAGCACAAGGCCTGACAATGCACAGCTAGGAAATGCTCTTTGTCTTTGGTATATACAAAGTATGTCCACTTAAGTGACCTTTAATAATAGACTCAATCAATATGAGACACATCAGGAAGAATTGTCAGTATGTCTCCTGCTTCTAATGTCAGTGACTAGTTTTTCAATCTATTTTCCTACCTTAATAAGTGTTTGTTGACAGTGTGTGTGTGCATGTATGTATATATACACATATATGCGTATGTTTATATATATGTATGTATGTATGTGTGTGTGTGTGTATAAAAAGAAAGACAATGATGATTCCAAATAAAGATTTCATGATTTAAAGACAGACATAGAAAATAGACTGGACAAAGTCTCAGAGAATCAGGATCAATATTGTGAAATATTCAGTGATCAAATAACATCAGAGATCAAATAACATCAACTAGAAAAGAAACTACCTAGATTTTTAATAGAGCTTTGCTTGTCTACCATGTTTCCTGGTTAATTCTGATGGATAATTGGTTGGTTCACCTTGGAACATTCCTTAATAATTGACAAAGTTAAGCAATGTAAACCAGCTTAAAAGATTTATTTTTTCTATGTAAACTTTCAAAAAAAGCATTCAGATATTCAATGGGTTTTTAATGTGTAAAACTAGTAATTTAAATGAAAGTTGAAAAAAGCAGTATAAATACTATTCTAAAATGTTTTATAGTCTGTAAATTTCATTTTCCTCTAAAGAAATTCAAAGTACAGAAAACAACTGGATTTTTCTTTTGATACCTCACATGAAAGATTAAAACACTGAACTGTCATTTAGGATGCTAGAGTTGTATTAGGTAACATTTTACCTCTTTCAAGGCTGAATAATTTGAAATGTTAATTCAACTTAAACTCTCTATCCCCTTAAATAGAAAGATGCTCCAAACATTTCAAACACTTTGAATTCATTTCTTATGATGTTAATATATCTAATTACCACTGAGTATTAGAACATGTTTTTTCCCTTTGCAAGACATACTCAATTGGGTAAAGACACATAACAAGTGATGATCATCTGATGCAACCAGAGTACAAACTATGTGTTTCATCTTGCAGAGAAAATGCCAATAGTTCAATTCAATGATGACAACAGAGTTCATCCTAAAATATTTTATTTTTCTATCAGAAATTAAATCTGAATGATAAGCAGTGAGAGATGCTTTGAATTTTTAAAGATGCTTTTCAAGTTCTGAGGTATAATAAGATTATAATTTCATTGTTAATGTTGTGCTTCTTTAACTATCTCTCCTTATGTTTTTATGAACATTTTATTAAGTGGAATATCTGCCTACAATTAACTATTTAGGGAATTCATTTTTTTTAATTGTGAATAGGAAATATCCAACATAAAGCAATAATAATTAAATTGCACTATCTTATTGTGGTAGGCATTGAGTTTGCGCACACAAAACAAAGCCGACTCTATGTTGAAGAAAATTCCATTCCGCTGAAGATTACATTTTGATTTGGATCAGACCTTGAGTTCTAATATTGACTTTTAAATCCTTGAGTGCCTTTGACTATAAATTGAAAATAATTGTTTATTTTGTTATGTAATTCCCAATTACATATTAAAAATGTAACAATCATTTTTCATATTTTGAGTTCCAAATTTTCTTCCAATATTTTACATCTCCATCCTCCTTGAGAAGGGAAACAATTTGGTTTTGATTATGTATGTAAAGTTATGCCAGACATATTTCCATATTAGTCATGGTGCAAAAGAAACACACACACACACACAATAAAAATAAAGTTTGAAAAAAAAGTAAACTGTAAGTAATCTGCCTTGGGAATTCATCAGTTCTCTTTTATCAGTTGATAGAATTTTTCATCATGGATTTTTTGAGTTGTCTTGGATCATTGTCTTGGTCAGAATAGCTAAATCTTTCAAAGTCGATCATCCTTACAGTATTGCTGTTACCATATACAATGGTCTCCTGGTTCTGCTGACTGTACTTTATGTCAGTTCATATTAAGTCTTCCCATGTTCATCTGAAACTATCCTGCTCAACATTTCATATAGCACAATAAAATTCTATCACAATCATGTACCACAACTTGTTCCGGAATTCACCCATTGATTCACATCATCTTGTTTTCCAAAGTTTTTTGTCACATAAAAAAAAACTGTATTAAATATTTTTATACAAATAGGTGTTTTTCATTTTATTTTTTTTGGAATAGAGACATAGCAATGTGATTGCTGAGATGAAGGGGATACACAATTTTATGGTTCATTGAGTATAGTTCCCAAATGTTATCCAGTATGATTGAAGTAGTTCACAACTCCACTAACAGTGTCTAACTCCCAATTTTCCCACATCCCCTTCAGCATTTGCAATTTTCTTTTTCTGTCATCTTAGCCCATCTGATAGTTGTGAGGTTGTATCTCACAGTAGTTATACTTTACATTTCTCTAATCATAATGATTTAGAGCATTTTTAATGCAACAATTGACAGCTTTGATTGTGCTCCTGAAAACTGCTGGTTCATGTCCTTTAACTGTTTGACAAATGTGAAATAGCTCTTATTTGTATACATTTGGATTAATTCCTGACGTATTTTAGAAATGAGGCCTTTGGGGTAGTTAGGTGGTGCAATGAATAGAGCACTAGCTCTGGAGTTAGGAGGACCAGAGTTCACATCCAACCTCAGACACTTAACACTACCCATGTGATCTTGGGCAAGTCACTTAACCCCAATTGCTCTGCCCTCCAAAAAAAATGAGACCTTCATCAAAAAAAAAAAAATTGCTACAAAATTTCTCCAGTTTCCTGGTTTCCTTCTAAGTTTGACTACCTTGGTTTCATTTGTGGGGAAAAAAAAATTTAAAATTTCATGTAATCAAAATGGTTCATCCCACTTCCTGTAATCACCTCTATCTATTGTTTTCACATAAACTCTTCTCTTATTCATAGATCTGACAGGTACATTTTTGCATGCTCACTGAATTTACTTATGATATCACTCTTTATGTCTAAATCATTTATCCATTTTAACCTTAATTTGTATATGGTGTGACACATTGGCCTATGCCTAGTTTCTGGCAAATTACTTTCCAGTTTTTCCAGAAATTTTTTTCAAATGGTGAATTTTTACCCCAAACACTTGCATCTTAAGGTTTGTCAAATAAGAGATTTCTATATTCATTTACTACTATGTATTTAATCTATTCCACTGATCCACTATTCTATTTCTCAGACAGTATCAGATTGCTTTGATGCTTACTACTTTGGAATATAGTTTGAAATCTGGAAAGATTAAAGCCAATTTCCTTATTTTTTCCATTGATTCCCTTGATATTCTTAATATTTTTTCCCAGATGATTTTTGTTACGATTTTTTCCTTTTCTATGAAATAATTTTTAGTAGTTTGATTGGCATGGCACTAAATGAGTAAATTACCTTAGGTGGAATTGTCCTTTTGTTTATATTGTCTCAGAATCCTCTTGAACAATGAATATTTCTCCATTTTTTGGATCTATAGCTGTGTGAAAAGTGCTTTGTAATTATTCTCACATAATCCTTGCCTTTGTCTTGGCAGGTAGACTACCATGTATTTTGTATTGTCTACAACTCTTTTAAAAGGAACTTCTTTTTCTATTTGTCCCTACTGGGTTTTGTTTAAAGAATATAAAAATGCTTAAGATTTATATAGGTTTATTTTATATCCTGCACCTTTGCTGAAGTCATAAGTCAATTTGTTTTTAGTTGATTCTCTAGGGTTCTCCAAGTATACCATCATATCATTTGCAAAGAGTGATAGTTTGGTTCCTTATTGCCCATTTTCATTCCTTTAATTCCTTTTTCACATCTTAGTGCTATCTCTAGTGTGATGTTGAATAATAGTGGTGATAATAAACATACCTTGCTTTACTCTGATCTTATTAGGAAGTTTTCAAGTTTATCCCTGTTATAGATAATGCTTGCTTGTAGTTTTAGAGAGATACTACTTATAATTTTAAGAAAAACTCTATTAATATCTATACTTTCTTATGCTTTTAATAGACATGGGTGCTGTATTTTGTTGAAGGCTTTTTCTGCCTCTATTAATGTAACCATATGATTTTTGTGCTTTTTGTTATTGATATACTCAATTATGATGATAATTTTTCTGATATTGAACCAGCCCTGCATTCCTGGTATAAATCCCACCTGATAATAGCGTTGTGATTTTTGTGATATATTACTGTTATCTCCATGTTAGTGTGTTTGTGTGGGTGTGCATGTGTAACATTTATATGCATATATATGACACCTTGAAATTGGCAAAGTGATTTAAAATGTTATCTTATTTAATCATCTCAACAACCCCTTGAGGTTGGTGTTCTTATTGTCCACATTTGACAGATTAGGAGAATAGGAGAATTTAGAAAGGAACATGAAATGAACCTTGAAAGTAAGAATTCTGAAGAAGGAGAAAATGGAGTGCACTCTTTTCAATAGGGTGATCCCATACAAAGGCATTAAGGAGGTAGGTGAAAAGCAAATGGTAGGGCATTGCATTGGCTCATGTTTCAAGTACATGATTGGAAAGAATGTGAAACAAGTCTCAATAAGGAGTCAGCTGATAGCTGGACAGTTAGGGAGTTTAAATGGTAAGTTGAGGAGTTTGTATTTTAACTTAGCTGCAGTCTGGAAGAAACTAAAGGTTCTTGTTTGGGAACAAGTAAGTGAATGAAACAATGTGAATTAAATTTTAAATGAACTTAAAAAAACACAATACTTTTTATGTACTTCCTAAGTGGAAAACAGTGAAAGCATTGAGAGTGCAAATAAAAAAATAAAGTTTCCTAGAATGCTCATTTTTAACGGGATATATATAAAGTTTTAGTTACGAGGCAGATGTAAATTCTCCGTGATCCTGAGGGTACAGTGACAAGATAGATGGTAGTGTATCATCATTGGCACCTTCTATTAATGAAAACTTATTGATTTCTGTGTTCAATCATTTTACACTGTAAAAGATTTTGTCAATAAAACTCTCTTTTCATAGTCCTCAGGAAAAAATGACGTGGTTAACTGTGTGCTTTAGGAAGATTTTACCAATTGTGTAGAGGACAAATTTGATAAGGAAGAGCTTGGCAATTGAAAGTCCAGTTAGGAGGCTGTTTTCATAGTCCAAGACAAAGAGATATGAAACTGAATTATGTTGATGGAGAGAAAGGAAAAGATGGCAGATACATTTAGGAAGTAGAACTGAAAATACTTGGTAAGTGATTAAATAAGGCATGCAGGAAGTAGGTGTAGAAGAGGGGAAGAATCAAGTATAACGCTGAGCTTGTGAGTCTAGGTTTAATGGTTCCATAATCAGAAATTTTAAAAAGGAAGCTGGGTTGTTTCAGATAGGAAGATAATTAGTTCTGGGTAAAGTCCGAGATATCTATGGGATGTCCACTTGGGGATATTGAACAGATAGTAATTCAGCCAAATGTATTAAATTAATATAATTATATTTGCCTAAATTTTAAATACTCTTGTTTTTCTTTTCATTTGGAGCTTTGAATGTATCTGTCAGACTATGTCCAATAATAATAATAATAATAATAATAATGGTAACATTTTACTCTGCTGTTTTCATTGTGACATTAGTTTTCCTAAAATGTTGCCCATCACAACCTGACTTAGAATCATAGAATGTTAGAAGTAGAAGAAACCTGAGGGACAAAACACACCATTTTTCTGGAAAGGTAAGTAAAGTCCAGAGAGACTAAAGACAAATAGCTGGTTAGTGGGAGAACTTGGGCTAAAACTTGTGGATTCTGGTTCCTAGTCCATAAGGTTTATCAAAATGTCTCCCAGCTTTTCCAAGTGCTGTCTATCTTGCATGGGTATAACAAGCATTTTACCATTACACATTTCTCCTGTTATTTTTCTTCATAAAAAACAATAATGATAATATGCATATTAGCATTTTTTTGTAGTTTAGAGATCACTGTCTTTACAAACCTATGAGGCATTATTACCTCAATTTAACAAATAAAGAAATAGTTTAGAATTGTTAGAGTCAGGAGTGAAGTTTAGATTTTTGGTATCCATCATTCCCTTTACACTACAGTGCCTCTCAAAATGTTTCCTGGGAACATCATACACAGGGACAGCAATATTGCATGACGATCAACTGTGAATGACTTAGGTCTTCTCAGAAGGACAGGATGTGTAAAAATGAATTGATTTAAATGACATGAATTTGATGTGGTAGAAAACACACACAAAAAGAATATTCAGTTAGACACCTAACGGTAAATTCCTTTGGGACAAGTAAAATAGTTGAAAAATATCTGTGATTAATTTATCACCAGAGGATTTGTCCCCAGGCAGTGGACTTTTTTTTCTGCCACAAAACCCATGTTAGAACATTGAACTTTAAGCAAAGAGTAATCTATGTATGCATCTTGCCTCTGGTGCTTCATAGCAGTCACACAATGGAGAAGTTGTTTAATATCTGCCCCTCACATTCCTTATATATAAAAGTATAGCGCACTCTGTACTAGCACTCAGTTACAGGGTTCTTGGAAGAAACAACTGAGATAATATCTTGACATCCTTTATAAATTTTAAATCCCTATTTGAATGTCCATAGTGACTATTGTTCCTAAAAAGCAGAGGGTTTGCAATAAGGATCTGGGTGGGAATAAGCAATGAATGTGTGAATTTTTGAAGTATAGAGGCTCTTCTTAGTAATTACATTGAATTTGCATAGTCTTCCACATGAGTGACACAGGAATCCTGGAAAGAGGATAACAAGTATTTTTTTTTAAATAATAAGGCATCTGTTCAGGTTTAGTGTTTCCCTCTTGCTGTTAAGTGTGGTGATGCTGAGCAATCTGACTGGAACATTATCAACTCTGACAGGATCCTGCCTTTGACAAGAGATGCCCTACAGTTGATAACAAACAAGATATATCTTCTGATTTTCCTTCTATTCTCTCATGCTCCTGTTTGAAATTTTATTGTAGGAAAGGTGAATCTTGACTATGATCATGAATCTTAGTTGAGGGCACAAATATCAGAAGATAAGTTTCCCTCACCTTTTGTCACAAAATAACCAAGTTTGTGCACCATTATTCCTTCACCAAATTTTAGAGATGACTTTTTTTGTTAAATAAAGTTAGTATATAACTTGTTGCTAATATGTTATTGTCTTAAAAATGGATGTTTCCTCATCATTCTCTATATTTACATGAAAACATCAAATCATAGGATCAGATAGACTGTGGTAAAAATCTGTCCTCTGTCCTTGGTACTAGAGCAAGTCAAAAGATGTTTTTGTAGCATCTGACCAACCTTGGATTCTTGGTTGATGCTGTGTAAAAAATAAGGTGAGCTTAATTAACTAGCACCAAGAGATGCAGTCTGGTAGAGGGGATATAGAGTAAGGCTCCAAGTTTCAACAAGATATGCCTTCAAGTCCAGTCTCCAACCTATCCACATTTATTGACTTTGTGACTATAAAGTTATATAATCTCTCAGGCTACAGGCAACTCTCCATCACCAAAGTGCAAAGTAGGGGTGTTTCTGCCTTATTACAGGGATTTCCTTCATTCAGAGTTCCTTATAGCAATGAAATAAAAGGCCCAGTCCTCTTACCCTCATATCTAAAAAAGAATGAGAAACTGAGTCATAAGTAAGTGATATATAATAAAGATGAATTCTGAGAGAGACTAAAAGTTAGCACATGGTGTGGATTACACCATAAGGTGATTTCATTCAGTGTTAGCCTAACATATAGGAGAAATGATCATTTATTGTGCACTTTAAATTGGGAAATAAAAGGCTGCTGCCCCCAAGTTCCCCTTTCTCTCCATCTGAAATGTTGCAATTAGAGCTTTATTCCTTTTATTTGAAGTTATTTTTACTAATGGAAATGGAGATATTCTTGGGACTATAACTCAAGTCTATATTCAAACCATTTATCGTTTAACATAAATGTATGTGTAGTATATATTCCAAAATGACAGCTAACTGAAAAGAGACTTCAATTGGACAGAGTTGGAAAAAAAGTTTGGAATAGATATTTTTGTCTTAAGAGAACAAGACTGAATACAAGTCTTTGGTCTTTCAAGGAATCATTGTGGAGTAAAGAGTGTTTAAAAGAAGAGAAGGGTAATGAAAAATGTTAGAGGACTTAGTATTTTTGCCTAGAGTTGGTCCTACCTAGTCTCATTGATAGGGCAGTTATACCCTGGGAACTCCAAATATTAAGGCTATAATTATTTCAAAATATGTATGTTCACATTTATATATAGACATTATTTATATTATATATGGAGCATTTATTTCAATGTATTTTTTACTGTACATATTTTGTCATTTTTAATTAATGTAGATGCCAAAGATCTCACAGTTATAAGAAATCTCTCCCAGAATAATCTTATCCCCCACTAGCATAGTTGGAGGTATGGCAAACCAGGGGTTTAAAAAAAATATGGTGGTTAATGTTTGCACACATCTCTCCCAGTGGCATTCCACCAGCTAAGAGGCTTGTACTGTCCCTCTTAATCTGAGTGAGTGGTTCCAGATTCACAGCAAGACCTCAAGGAGAGCCAGATGATAGAGCAGATGGCAGATGACTAATTTGGCAAGCTTTGATGAATGGAAATTGTTTGTTTTAATTGCTTGTCAAGTCCACTACCTACATTAAAGTTAAGGACCAGCACTTGCATCAGGGGGAAAAAAACCAAAACTCCCACCCAAAGAAACAAAGACTTCTTTTTAAATTTTTTTTCTTGGAGTTTGAGAATGAATGGAAAAGAATGTCGACAGTCACCAAAATGAACACTTCAGATACACAATTAAAGGATGCTTTGGTTAATTTCCTACTCTATATCCTGTGTTATTGTGTATTGCGATTTTATAATGTATGTTTTTGTAGTGATGTGATTTAAAAAGAGAAAGCATATATGGTTGAACATATAAAAATGGGAAGGTAGTAGGCATGAGAAACTAAAGAAATTGATGAACAGTTAAACTCAAATTTGATTGTTCCATGTTGATCTGTCTGTAATTTTTATGTCATTTTGTATGTTGTATTTTATTAAATGAGATTATGCAATGTAAAATGAAAAAAAAGTCAGGATTGCTAAATGGATGGCACATCAAATAATGGAAAAATAAATTAATGTAGTCCCCTCACAGAAAAATAATCATTCTTAATTAAGAAACAATCATTTTCAATATTTAAACCTATCATTCCTTGTGATAACCATATAGAATGAGAAAATTTCCCCTTGAAATACACTTTAGCAGTTCAAGGAATCCTCCTGATACCAAGGGGCAATGTTTGCCAGACAGGAAATGTGACAAGATCAGAATGATGAAAAGTGGTAGAAAGCAGACCAAAAGAGAGCTCATGATCTAATACAATAAAAATGGAATCATCTTTCAGCTGTTTGTGATACATCATGCCTTTGTCTCCCCTGGCTACAACTCTATTAGGCAATGGCTCTCTTGCCAAATGTCCCTTTTCATTTGGCTCAAGGATTGTTCAGAAAATGCTTTAGCTAATTTCAGCTGAATCAGAGGTCTGCCATTTGAGGAGCCACTGAAGCATAAGGACAGATGATAGCGATTCATAGATAAGCATTGGTGTCACCTATCTGCTATAAACAAACCTTGTTTCCTTAATGTGTGAAACTCATGGTTTCCAGCTTTCCAGAATATGTGGAGCCTTTCACATTAAGGATGCTTCATAAATAGTTCTCTATTTGAATTTAATTGGATTGATCATACAAGAATATTCCTTTATGAGGATATATATTGTTGCTTCTTTGATCTTTTTCATGGTTTCAGATTAGATAATGCAAAATTCCCCTTATATATGAATATTTAAATAATTTATTTCAACGTTAATACCTGATGACAAACTTTGAGAAAATTCAGTATAGAGATTTCACAGCGATTTCTCAAAATACTTGATTGCATTACATTTTATCTGAAATAGATAAATATATATATAGTCATTTCTGTGGATACTTCCTTCACTGGTACAATTTAAATTAACTCAGCAAGTTTGTACAAAGCATTCCTTATATGCTAGGTATTGTAGTAGGCACTGGAGATTGAATAGTAAAATTTAAAACAGTGCCTTTCCTGAAAGAAAGATAGTGTTGTGTGTGTGTGGGAAATTATATGCCCTTAGAAATATAAGTGTAAAATATATATAAAGTAAATGTAAATTTATTTGGCAGGAGGACTAATAATTGGGAAGGTCACAGAGAGGCTTTTTTAGGAAGTGGCACTAAGACTGAACATTTAAGGGAGCAAGCATTCTGAGAGATGAAGGTGAGTGAGGCAGAGACAGCATTCTAGACAAGGGAATTAGCCATTATAATGGTATAAAAGAGAGAAACAACATTTTATGTAGGAGGATGTCAAATAGGCTGTTAGGGATTTAATATAAAGGTATGGGAATAATATGAAATAAGTCTGAAGAGACAGAATGGAGCTAGATTTTGAATGGTCTTTAAATTGCAAATAGAAATTTTTCTCTTACAATACATTGGAGTCACTGAACTTTCCTGATGAGGGGACTACTGTGACTAGATCTATGACTTGGGAATATCAATATGAAAGCTCTGTAGACCATGGATTAGTTAGGGAAGAGAATGGAGACAAAGAAATTAATACAGAGACAATTGCAATGATCTAGGCAAGAGGATATGAGGGACTGAACTATGGTAGTTTCTTGACGTGAGAGATGAAAAATATATCGTGAAGGTAAAATTGATATATTCCACATGAGTATATGTGATGGGGATGAGATAGAGGCAAGAGTTGAGCATAAGTTACTTTTTACAAGTTATTGACTGGAAGAAAAATGGTGATTTTGATAGAGGTGGAGAAGTGAAAAAAGGGGGGAATGAGGAAGAGGAATGTATTTGGAGAATAACAGGAGTTTTGTTTTGCATATTATTTGAGATGACTATGCAGTATCCAGGTGTAAATGTCTTCTATTAGCTGCCTATGTGAGATTGGATCTCAGAAAAGACATCATGGGTAGAAATTAACATTAACCCATGGGGTCTGATGAGATCAACAAAAGAGACACAGATGACAATGGATCAAAGAAGACTGAGAAATACCAATCAGAAAATTTTATAACAAAATGAGGAGAAAATTTTATAACAAAAATACTCAGAAGGCAAAGGTGGTCAACAGTATCAAATGCTACAGAGAGGTAAAAAATGACAAAGATTAAGAAAAGACAATTGAACTTGGTAATAATGAGAGCATTTGCAACCTTGATGAAATTAGTTTCATTTGAATAGTGGAACTTGAAGCTATATTGGAAAGAGTATTGAATAGGAAGTGAGAAAGGAGAGGCTATTAAGTATTTATGTGTTGTTTTTTTTCCTTATGTGCTTTGAACATTCATGACTTTTCAGCCTGTTATATATGTTCATGTACCCCTGTTTCTCTAAGTTGTATGCCGTCTGGGACTTGATTCCTTCCTTCCTTCCTTCCTTCCTTCCTTCCTTCCTTCCTTCCTTTCTTCATAATTCTATTCACCATGAAAAAAATTGCTCTATTTATACTAAAATATTTACAGCACCATCTTTTGACTGGAAAAATAGTTTCCTATCGATTGTGGGATAGCTAAACAAATTATAGTGCATGAATGTAAGAGAATATAAGTATGCTATAAGAGATGATAAATGTGATGAATACAGAGAAGTATGGAGACATAAACTAATATAGAGTGACTCAAGCAGAGCCAGAAAAAAATGGCTACAGAAATGTTAATGGAATAGGATGGTCACCACATAATAACTGAGAAGGTATGTTGTGTTATGAAATTATAAAGAACAAGCTTGGCCCCAAAGGAAAGACAGGTGTAAACACCTCTGCTCAGTATTTTGCAGAGATGATGGGGTTGACAGAAGGTCAATTTTTTACAGTGTTTGTCATTTTGTTGATTTTTTTCTTTTTCTTTCCAAAAATTGTTGTATGGAACATTTATGCTAGAATAAGGAGTGTGTGGGGTATGGGGGAAATCTAGTTGAAGTATAAACAAATCGTGTCTAAATATGGTTTAAAAAACCCCATACCATGACTTGTAATAAATGTTAACTTCCTCACTTTGAGATATCTTGTAGCCATCAATCCTTTTGAAATTTTGCTAACTTCAAACTGGATATAGTATTTTTTTAATATCAGTCCTCTCTACTGCACTTGCCATCCACCTAGTTTAGACCCTGTCTTGCGTGGACTATAGCATTAAACATTTTATTGGTTCTCTTCTAGTCTCTCTAGATACCAGTATCATCTCCATTGATGTCATCGTGGCACATCTGAATGGAAGTCATCCTTCTCTCAGTTGCCAAAATAATAGCTTTATTTCACATGTTTGTCCATCTCTGAGAATTTTACTAAGTCTGTATTGGCTGTTGGATAAAATAGAAACATCTTATCTTCATTTAGGAATCCCGGTGGTCTAGTTGGAACCTACTTTCCCAAATTTAATCATCTTCTTGCATTATATATTATAGCAAAAGTATTCTCCTCACCATTACTCAAGGTCATTCAGGTGTTTCCCCCTTTCCCTCTCTCTCTCCATCTCTGTCTCTATCACCTTTTGTCTCTGTCTCTCTCTTAAACATGACTGGAGTTAAAGGTTGGTGGCTTTGCAAGGCCAATGAGAAGATAGATTACCATCGGTGTTCTGCAGAGGCATGGAGTAAATACTTGTGGAAGGAATGAGGTAGAAATGCTTGGTTTTGTTTTCTAGCACATACATTCTATAGAAATGATAAATTGAGGATATAATCTAATATTCTTCAAGTTATTACTAAAGGATAAGATTAACTTGAAAATATTAAGCAACTTAACTCAAAACTAACTTGAGTTGATAATCTCCAACCTCATTGTTTTTGCATTAGTTTAAGACATGTGCAGATTAGGTTACATAATAACCTATAAAGTCAAGCTTTGGGGAAAAAGAGGCAATAAAACTATAGTTATAGAGTTACTTAATGGATCTGAAAGAGGACCTTGATCTATTTCATTAGTTTGAAAAAAAGAGCAAACTGAAGTTTTAGAAATAGTGGCTTATGTAAAGTCAAATTAGTGATGAAGCCAAGACTAGAACCTAGGTTTCCTATTTATTCTCTTTCTATTACAGAATTTTTTGTGGAAGTCTAGACTGATGATTTCATTGGTTTGGAGGAACTCTTAGTTCAGAAATGTTTTCCACCAATGCACGTCAAAAACATCCTTCTAAGTTATAGTCCTAGACATTTTACCTGGGGCATTAGAGATTGAATGACTTAGTTATCCCTATAGAGTTAGTACCCATGCCAGTGACAGGAGATGGAACAAACACCCGTTGCCCTGACTCCAAAATTTCTCTCCTTAATGTCAGTCAACATTTATTACTCAGCATTTATTAAGGGTTTCATATGTTCCAGGCTGGGGACATGAAGAAACATAAAAAATGACATCCACTCTTAGGGAGCTCAGAGTCTAGTGAAAGAAGACTCCTGTGAACAATTAGCTACAAACAAGCTTCACTTGGGTGTAATGGTAATCAATTTGTTGGATATTTATGGCTAAGTATGGAAGGTGTGAGCTCTGTCTGGAAGGTGTGAGCCTTGGCTGGAAGGTGTGAATTCCCCTTTTGACTGAGACACTTCCCTGTTGACTTGGGAGAAGGCCAGTGTTTATAAGCAGGAGAATTTTATAGAGGCAGACAGATTTTGGATTTGGCTCCTCAGTGGATAACTGAAGACATGAACAGGATGGAACTTTGTTTGTTGGTGGCCTGGCCAATCCGTGAGTTCCAGGCAAGAGAAGTCCTGAAGGGTTTGAGGTGTGCTGAATCCGGTGAACTTCAGTGTGTGCCGGGGATTGGCTTGAGGACTGGACAAGGACCTGGGAGCTGTTCATCCCTGAGGACTGGACAAGAACTTGTAAGCTTTTAGCTCCTGAATCTAGGTGATTGTCTGGCAGATTCAGGAGGGAGCTGGGACCAGGGAAGGGGATCCAGGGAATCAGAG
>CM053600.1:148967620-148986368 GCA_028646575.1 Pseudocheirus occidentalis | reverse complement strand
CTTACAGTGGGATCAATGTTCTGGGCTGGGGGGTAGGGGCAAAAAGGGGAGAAAATTTGTAACTCAAAACCTTGTGGAAATTAATGATGTAACCAAGAAAATAAATTAATATTAAAAAAAGAAATAAAAAAATTTAAAAAACCAGATGGCTTCCTATATCTCTTCCAGCTCTAAAAAAACAAAAACAAAACAAAACAAAAACAAGCAAAAAACAACCCTATAATCTTAATTCCAGTCTCATTTCTGAAATTCACTTTTAAATAAAAAAATAATAACAATGTAAAAAAGCCTGTGAATCTGGATAGTCTTTAAAGGACATTCCTTAAGAATCACTGTTATTAAATGATTGTTTTAATAGTCACCAAAAACAATTATGTTAGAGGTCCTCACATAGCTATAGATTTCAATTTAAAATTAAAGCAGATATCCCCAGAAAGAATATAGCTTCATGTCCTTTATTCTAAGGCTTAGTCATGCCTTGTTTATAAATAAATCCAGGTTTATAAAACCTTGAAGCATTGTCAGGCTTATGGTTTATGTAGTTTATAATGTTTTTTGCAAGAGGTACCAAATGTTATTTAGCTTGTTTTGGCTGGTGAGAGGGAATTTTCAATTCTAGTTTCATAAACAGGCTCATGAAATCAATGAGCTTGATGTTTTAAGCATTGTCTTGTATACATTGGCTGATTGTAGAATCGATTGACAAGAAAGAGTTGTGATGTACTCAGTCAAACCTTCATGTAGAGAAACACAAATGGGGATTTTATGTATCCTTCCGAAATAGCATCCTTTTGAAATCAAGTCAATCTTACAAAGTAAAAATTATGATGAATACATTATTGATTCTGAATTGAATTAAACATAAAGTATGAGAAAAGTGTCAGAATTATCTTCAAGTTTGAAACATATAGAGTAAAACATTGATAAATTTAAATGCTTAAACATGGAATATTCTGGATAATCAGAGTTTCTGGTTACATGGCAGATTAAGCACTATTTTTTTTGTTTGCGGGCAATCTTTCTAAATGTATTAATTTAAGTTTCTTCTTAAATGTGAAACAGAATAGATATTTGATTTGACTACTGAAGTTTCACATTGCTTTAGTACCATTCTTCTGAATATTGGTTCTCATTGTGTACTGAATTTAATGAATATTTATTAAGTAGCTATTATGTATTAGACAGCAGTATCACAAGAGTTGTAGATGAGATATAGACCTTACCCTCAAGAAGCTTACAATCTAGTGGGGCAGATAAGGCATATAAAGAAAAAAAATAGAAACTATTTATAATTTAATATGTGTATTGAAGATTCAGTAGAAATTATTGAGAGATTTGATGAGGAAAGTATCACTTGTATAGTTGAGGGTACCAAGGAGGGAAAAACCTTTATAGAGGAGATGGGGGTGTAAGCTGAACAGTGAAGAAAAACAAGGATTTCAGCAGGTATAACTAGGAAGACATTTCTTCTCAACAATGAAAGGCCCAGGTACTAGACTCCTGGACTCCAGGACAATCTGAATACTAGACCAGAGAACAGCTTGGTTCCATTATGCTGGGGCAAAGAGGGTTTTAAGGCCAAGGTGATATTCACAGTGTCCACAGTGGCAACAGATATGCTGGTGTAGTTCTAAATCACAAAATGTAACAAACTGTCTACATAAAGAAGGAGCCAAAACATTTATTCTAACACTAGAAACCTGAATCACAATAATCTGAACATCAGAAAGCCAAATCCATCATAGCAACCAAGAAGTTGGTACACATAACCAATACAGCAAGCACCAACATCTCCAAGCCTTCCCTCTGTCAGGCCTTCAAAGCAGAAACAGGCTCCCTTAAGCAGGCTCCTCTCTCATTCATGATAGCTGCTCTGCCTTCCTGTTGCTTGTTCCCAGTTCTATTTGTGCTCTTCCCTGCTGTACCCTTTAATTTAATTTAAGTTTCTGTTCCACCCTTTCAGCAAACTTCTCCCACCATGCTCTCCATGTGTCTCCATCTGGCTTATTAAGGGTAGGAAAGGTCTTTAAATTCTGATTTCCATTACAAAGGCATGGAGGTGTATGCTCTTAAAGAAGGCTAAAAACTTAGGAGACAGTAGACTAAGGAATGTCTGGCCTAGTTGACCAAGCACATGAAATGCTATCTGTTAAGTTAAGTTTTCATATAGACTGTCAATTGTTTCTAATTTTGTATCTTTCCCCTAAGAAGATGATTTATGGAATAATGTGAAGGTTAATTTAGAGTGGTAGAGGGTATGAAGACTAGTCAGTAAATTATGATAGTATTACAGATTGTCAGGTAACAGAAATTTGAATTATGGTGATGGGATTGAAAAGTAGAATTAGATGTGAAATATATTACAGAGGAAGAACCAAGAATACTTGATGACGGGGGGAGCGGGAGATAAAAGAATTGAAGATTACTCCAAAGTCGGATGTGATTACTCCAAAGTCAGATGTAATTACTCCAAACATCATATTGGATGGCTGGGAAGCTGGTGGTACTAGTAGTAGAAATAAGCATGTTAGAAAATGAGTCAGATTTAGAGTGGATGACCAATATCGATATACAACATACATATAGATATTAGTCATCCACTCTAAATCTGACTCATTTTCTAACTTATAACATATAATATATATCTATATATGTATGTGTATATATATATAATGTATTTATATTTAATTTGTAAAATAGGATTATGTAGAGGTGTTTTAAAGATTAATAATGTAACTTAGAGACTTGCCTAACATTTGAAGTTCATTATGGGCCATCCTATTGGAGATGTCCAATAGACAGGTGGACATGTGGAGATCAAAGTTGGAGAATCATAAATGTAGATGTCATAATGGACACTATAGGGATGAATGTCCTCCCTAAAGGAACAATTTTATAGAGAAATGAAAGGTTATATAAAGAGCCTTGTGGGATTTGCACCCTTAAGTTTCTAGAGGAAGCACAATAACCATTGAAAAGATTTGTAAAAAAGGAGTTGGAAATTAAATAGAGAAACAGTATAGTGCAATGTCTAAGACTAAGGGGAAGTATCAAGAAGTAGGTATGACCAATAGTATGTGATAAGTCAGGAGGTTCAAAGAAGAGGCTATTAAAAGAAAAAAAGATGCATTTCCCACTTAAGATATCATTGGTGATACTGAAGAGAACAATTTTAAGACTTATGAGGATAGAAGCTATAGAGTAGTCAGATCCACAAGTGAATAGTTACATACTGACCTAGGTTAAACTTTTTGTAAGAATTTACTTTTACCATTTATTTAAATATCACTTGATCTCTTTAAAAAAGTCCTCTGCCCCAAAATAGGTTTGGTGATTCATAGGTTCACTTGGTTTCCAGTTCAGTGAATTATTGTTGTGTTTATTGTCAGATTACATTTATTTCAAGGTAATTATTTGCATCATTAAAATGTGCAGAAATTGAAATAATTACATGATCATAGTTTTGTGCTTATGTGGCAGATTTAAAAATAAATACCACTTCTGTAGCTATATTCCAAAAAGATCATAAAAATGGGAAAGAGAACCACCTTTACAAAAACATATTTATAGACACTCTCTTTTTGTGGTGCCCAAGAACTAGAAACTGAGGGAATGTCTATCAATTGCATAATTGCTGAACAAGTTGTGCTATATGAATGCCACATAGAATACTATTGTGCTTTAAGAAAAGACGAACATGTGGGCTTCAGAAAATCCTGAAAAGATATATATGAACTCATGCTAAGTGAAGGGAGCAGAACCAGAAGAATACTGTACACAGTAACAGCCACACTGTGCTATGACTTTGATAGCAAAGCAAAGACCTAAAATAATTCCAAAGGTCTCATAATGGAAAAAGACATCCTAATCTAGAGAAAGGAGTATCGAGTCTGAATGTAGAGTGAAGCAGACTCTAGCATTTTTTCTTTTTCTTTCTTATGGTTCCTCCCATTTGTTCTAATTCTTCAGTACAACATGACTAATAAGAAAATATGTTTAATAGGAATATATGTAAAGCCTATATTAGATTTCATGCCATCTTAGGGAGGGAGGAAAACAGGGAAGAAAATTTAAAACTTATAGAAGAGAATGTTGAAAGCTAAAAATAAACAAATCAAAAAACAGAAAATAGAAGAGGGTGTGTAGAAGCAGGGAAATGCCTCAGCTTGCACATAGCCACCTCAAATACCCATAAAATATGACTGTAAACAAATTTTAGAGCTCCAAAACTCACAAAAATACAAAAAAAAACCCCACATCTCCTGCTGAAGGCAGCACAGCAGGAAGGGCTCATCATAACACTGGGAGCCAAAAGCAGCCCAGCCTACAACCATGGCTTTTCCCTGGGGCAGTCAGGACTAACTGCAGCTGGAACCTTCAGGAGAGTGGATCAGTGGCAGCTGTGACAGTTTCCAGAATTATCAAGCCATAAGAAACAAAGACAAAGTGAAAGTTCAGTGGAACTCAGCTAAATTATGGGGAGAAAAACTGTCCAGCCAAACTGCCTCTAGGGCAAGAAAGCAGCAGGAGCTGTGGCCCTGCAGTTGCCTCCATGTGGCTGCTTCAGAGCTCTTGGCCTGCAGACTGCTCTCTTGGCCTGCAGGAGGGCCAAGTGATCATTCAGAGGCTAAGTGCTCTTGAGTTGAGCAGCCAGGATCCAGATCGTGGTGTTGTGTAGTGGTTCTGGGGACAAAAAGGATCAAAGAATGGAATGGGGGGAAGACAACACAATCAGAACTCCCATATCAAAAGCTTCTAAGAAACATGAAGATTGTCTAGAAGCCATAGAGAAGTTTAAGAAGGATTTTGAAAATGAAATAAGAGAAGTAGAGGAAAAATTGGGAAGACAAATAAGAATGATGCAAGAAAATCATGAAAAGAGAGTCAATAACCTGAGTGAAGAAAATAACACCTTAAAAAATAGATTAACTCAAATGGCAAAAGAGGCCCAGAAATCCAATGAGGAGAAGAATGCCTTAAAAAAAGTTGCATTTGCCAGATGGAAAAAGAATCTCAAAAGCTTTCTGAAGAGAATAATTACTTCAGAATCAGATTGGAGCAAATGGAAGCACATGGCTTTATGAGAAATCAAGATACTATTAAACAGATCCAAATGAAAAAAGAAAAAAAGAAAAGAAAAATACATCTTAATTATTTCATTAAATATATCCAAATTACAAGTAAAATAAATTTTCTTTTTTAAATTTTGAGTTCAACATTTTCTTCCTCCCTCCCACCACTGCCCCATACCTTGAGAAGGCATGTGATATCAATTATATGTATGAAGACATACAAAACAAACTTCTACATTAGCCATGTAGCTAAAGAAAAAAAATAAAGTTTAGGAAAAGTATGCTTTAACCTGTACTTAAAGTTCATCAGTTCTCTCTTTGGTGGTACATAGCATTTTTCACTATAATTCCTTTGGAACTGGCTTGGATCATTGTCTTGATAGGATTAGCTAAATCTTTCACAGTTGATCTTCCTTATAATATTGCTCTTACTGTGTACGTTGGTCTCCTGGTTCTGCTTACTTTACTTAGCATTAGTTCATAGAAGTCTTCTCAGGTCTTTCTGAAATCATGCTGTTCATTGTTTCTTATAACACAATAATATTTCCTCACAATCGTATACCACAACCTATTCACCCATTTCCCAATTTATGGGAATCCTGTCAATTTCTAATTCTTTGATGAGGCATCTATTTAACATGTTAGTTTTCCTTCTTGTTGATTACATCATGTTGTCTATTCCACCTGTAATTTTCCCATTTTAACAATTTTAGAAATCAGTAGAACTTGTGTTCTAGAAAATAATTCATCTCATTTCTGCTTTTGCAAGGCCTAATCTCCTTTCAATGCCTTGATGCCTCTAATTATTGGCCTATGTGTTAAATTTTTTTACTTAAGAAACCACATTATTAGCAAATAATTTAAAATAAAAATTGAAAAATTATAGATAGTTATGTTAAATAAAACACAAAAATGTGTATTAAAAGAAAAATAATATTTCAGAAGAATTAATTTAACTTTGTTCTTAAAAAGTCCATTTGTTTCTCTGCTAAAAACCAAAGAAGGTTTGAAGGATGCATATTTTTGAAGGAAACAAGCTCACATGTGACCTCTTACATGAGCCTTCCCTGATCTCTCCAGGGAAAGGTAATCCCTTTCTTCTCATATCTCATGTGCAATTTTTTTGCTTCTCTGTCACACTTTTATCATATTTATTTATACATTGTCTCTATTATGTTTTAAGCTTCTTTAAGAGAAGGAAAATTTCTGGTGTCTTATGGGGCCTCAAAAATTGTGTTTAATGAACATATTTTGAATTAAACTGGAATGAAATAAAGTCCCTCTACTATGTAATAGTTTATTTCTCACTGCTTCTGGATAAATGAGGTGTCATGTGTACAAGATGAACTCTGGAGATCTCTGCCATAGACAGTTGGTAGTATATGTATCATAAAAGGGTTACTTCTTTTCTAAATCAGTTTATATATCTAGTGCTTTCAAGTTTTAAGAATGACAAAAGACAGTGCTGGTGGGATAGATCTCATGAAACATCTGATTATTCTAGATGCAAAGGCTTCGTGTGTACATATGATTCTTAATTCAGCAAGATAAGTACTCCTAGAAAAATAAATTAGTTTTGCTAATCTGTAACAAGAACCACCCCTTACATTTTCACTAAGTAAAGTATATGAAATCATCCTCCAACCTGGATAAAGATAGATTTTTATTTTCTGCTTGAGGGAAGAAATAAATTGCTTTTTTATGACAGTTGCGGTCTTGAAACAAATAAAATTAAACAATAACTGTATTCTATCATTTAAGAAGATAGTTTAATTAGGAAAGGTCCCAGAATTCCCTTCTTTCTTGTTTACCTTTCTTATAGATTGCCAAGGACATATACTTAGGTCTGTATTGCTACTCTGAATGCATGTCCATGTATATATCTCTTTAAGAAAAGTTAATACCAATTATCTCTACTTTGATGGACCATAGCTTAAATGGGAAAAATGGCAAACTTACTGCTTGAGGAATAAATACTTAATGATTGACAACAACTGATTTTCCCTTTTTGATCCAACTTTTTTTTTAGGAGAAATTAGTTAGCAGGGTTGAATATTTGGGAAAAATGGAAATGTTCAGAACTCATTTATTTTTTTAAATCAGTGAGGTGAAACTTTCCCTGTAACTTAGTTTGAGTGACTAGGGTTGCTTATTTATTTTATAACCAAAACTACATGAGGGAGAAATAACAATGGTGGCTGGGACAGACCATGAAGAAAAGGAATGTCTCCTGCTCTACTTGACCATACAGAAACACAGGTGGGAGTTACTTATACTTACAAATATAAGAAGGACAAAATGTCTTTCAGCATGCAGATTTTGAAAACCTAAATTGCATCAGCATAGAAGAGATGTTTGGCAGAACTGATAATTAATAAGTGGACTAAAATGCACCCCTAATTATTAGGAACATAGTAGAATATACAAGATATGATAAATAGAATATCTAGAGATAATATAAAATAGTGCATAATTAATTAATTATATGATCATAAGCATAAATAGTAAGAGCCCTCATCTGGGGTAATGAAGACATGAAAGACTTAACCCATGGAGTATAAGGAGGAGAGGGGAAATCAGAGAACATTCTTGGATGGAGTCACAGTCTGAGCTAAAGTGTAGGTGTAGAAATGGACAAGATCTAAATATTCATTGGACAGTTATGTGACGGGAATTGAGGAGGCATTTGGGAGTATATATTGGGGGTATTAGGAAGGACCCTGTAATGAGTAGTTTTCCAGAAGAATGGCTGCTGTGAACAGCTTTTAAGCTTCTGATTACAAAGTATAGTCAACACTCCATTAATTCCATAACAAATCAAAGCAACAGTATTCACAATATTACAGTTTATCACAGAAAATCACAATATGGTATTCACAACATGTTATTATTAAAATGTCTACACAGTTTTCACCAAAGTGGTCACAATATTTAGAACAAAGACCAATAATCTGGTATCCCTTAAGGAGGTTTGTCTCCTTACTCAGTCATTCAGTCATCTCATAGCACAGTAGTCAGTCTGGCACTCATGGGGCAACTAGGTTAACTCAATCAGTCATGTATTTAACAATCAGTTACTAAGTATCATTAATTACTAAATAATATCATTATAAAATACACAACTCCCCCACCCCTACGTCACTAGTAAACAACTTTATCATCATAGCATTCAATACCGAAGAAGAGATCTCTCCTTCATCTTGACTTGGGGCCAGTTGTCAGATTCTGTGCATCTCCTTCCATGGTCCCAGATTCTACCTGGATTTACTGAACTGGATTCACCTGGGTTCAATGGCATACAGCTCCCATTTCTTTGTCCAGCTCTGGGTAGGTCTTGCTCCACACTGGAGTTCTCAGGGTCTAATCCATCTCAAATTCTTCACAGTTTCTGTTCTGGAGAATTCAAGGCCAACCAAGCTACAAACAAACAAGGTCTCAGCATCCTGGTCATGCTTCCTCAGTATTCTGATTCCTCAGTCTTCTCCTGGGCTCCTGGGTTCCTGGGTTCCTGGGTTCCTTTTCAGAAGAAGCTCCTTTACCACAAATTCTCATGAAATTCTAACTGTACCTCTCTGGAGCTTTTCTTATATACAAACAGCTCCTCACCATTCTGCCCCTTCCTGTTACTTCCTACCAAGGTGTTAACTACTTCTGTGTTAATTAAATAACTTAAACAAGGTGTTAGCTTGAAACAAGGTGCTAAGCACCTGCTTACTTCCCAATAAAAAGGGGCATGGAAGATCTTCAGATTCCATTAACATTACAGATACATAAAATGGTGTCAGAATTTTGAGGATTTTACATTTGAGGAGAAAGGATGAAATAGGTTTTTTTTTAATAGCATCTACTATGTGGAAAGCACTGTGTTAGGTACTTTCTAATGTCATCTCATTTGATCTTCACAAGAACCCTGTTTCCTTATCTCCATTTTGCAGTAGAGAGAACTGAGGCAAATAGAGAGATTTTAAAGGTACTTGCCCACACAGCTAGTATGTTTCTGAGCCTGAATTTGCACTCAGGTCTCTCCAACTCCAGTTTTAGTTCTCCTTGCACTGTGTTCCCTTCCTACCAACATGAAGAAGTATTTATTAGTGATTCTCCATCCATGCATTTTTTCCACTTCCATCCTTGTCCTGCCCTCAAGAGGTTACTATGCTAGTTCAAATGATTACCACCTATATCACCTGTAATCTGAATTATTGTAATAGCTTTTCAAATGAATCTTCTAGTTTCCTTTTTCTCCCCTTCAACCATCTATCTTCTACACAGATGCCAAAATAGCCCTCTTAAATACAGGTGAGGCCAAGTCATTCATTTTCTTGGAAAATCTTCAGTGATTCTCAGGGAACCGTGGAATAACATAACTTTATTTCATATCACCACTCCCTTCATGAACTCTGTCTTCATATCAGACCAGAATAGTTGATCCTTCCCAGACTCAGCATTCTATCTACCACCTCTCTTTATTTGAGAAATCCATTCCCTATATCCTCTTCCTCATCCCTGCCTAAGCTGAGCTTCCTTGTCACCTGCTCTCTGAAGCTTTTCATATCCCTCAAATTTTTAATGTTATTTCCTTCCTGACCCCCCTCACCTCCATATTTCCTTTTCTTCATACCTGTCGCATCTCTTTTTCCTTTTAAAATTTGGAAGGAAGGTGAACTTTTCCATCAGCTTTTATGTCTCCAGAGCCACATAAGAAATATTTTTTGTTGAACATTGTATTTTCTTGGACACTTTCAGTGATTGACCAAAGATTCTACACTTGTAAAGAGCCAACTTTACTTTCCTGTAATCAGTTTTGGCCAGCCTCTGAAGGTTCTGTACAGAACTGGAATATATAAGCTGTGTATAAACAGCAAAGGAGATTGGGTTTCTGTGTGAGATTGCTAGGAATGGTTTGAAAAACATTATCTTACCCCTTAAGAAAAGGAGGACTGGTCTGTCAAATCAGCATGCATTTATTTAGTACTTTCTGCTAAAATTTTCCACCATCATTTGGGGAGGGAATATGATAAATAAATGATACCATTTCTGCTCTCAGGGAACTTTCTTTAATTGGAGACACAAAACACACATATTAGACAACTTGCTCTTTGATACAATTAGTAAATAACAAAATTTAGATATTATAGAGTTCAAATGGAAAATATAATTGAGGAGCACATTAGGATATAAGGGGAATAAGCAGGTAATAGGACCAGAAATTTGTAAACCAAAGGAAGGTTTTTTGAGTTCACAAGCAAGGGGGCTCTCCTGCTCCAGTAGAGTCATGCAGTTGAGGGAAGGAGTGGTGATTTTTATAAGGCCCGAGATGAATAGGGATGGGGTGTTCTGTGGCAGATCTTGCTTCATAATTGTTTGTCTGTTGAGTTCAAGATATTGTGCATTAGCAAGTTCTTGGAACTGGGGTACAAAACAGGACATGTTGAAATTTTATTTCGCACTGTTTGCAATCTCAAATTGGAAGAAGGTAAGGGGAGGTTATGGTGGACTATTAGCAGATGTCAGAATTGTGGAGTCAGGATGCATACACAGAATAGAGAGGGACTAGATTGGAAGCTGTCATCAACATCATCATCACCAACAACAACAACATCAAGATAGGGCATTCACTTGTGATTTCATTGATATAAATACATCACGTGAAAAAATAAAATGAGCAGGTTCTGGGCCCTTTATATTTTTAGAGTTACCTAGAGTGATTGACCATTAAAAGACTTGCAGGAAGGAGGGGGGCAGGATTTCCTGTGTGAAATCAAGACGGCAGAATACAGGAAACATTAGCTGACCTCTCCCAACAACCCCCTACAAATAATTTTAAAATAATGCCTCAAATCAAAGTGTGGAGTAGCAGAGTGGACAAAAGACAAGAATGAGTCATTGTTTTAACCCAAGACAGCTTCAGAGATGAGAAGGGGAAATATGTCAAATGGGAGTGGAGTCTGGCCCAGACTCCAGTTGGATGAGACAACACTGATGACAATAGGTGATGTGGATAGAAGCAGAAGCAGCTTTGGGACCTTTCAATCTAGAGGTGTTAAGGGGACCAGGCAGCAGGTCAGAAAACGTTTAAATTGCAAGCACTGGATGTAGTAATGGAAATTGTTTGGCAACTCCATTGCCTATACACACTTCTGGATCACAATTAAAGAGTGGAGTACTTTTGGTCATGAGGATGCAGTGGCCCTCATTAGCAGGATCTTTTCAGGTCTCTAGGGTGCCTGAGCCTCGAGGAATATCTTTTCCAGTTACAAGGGAACAATTACCTTGATAAGCAGTACCAGTTGAAATCCCAAGAGCCCAGGGGCTCTTCTGGAATGAGAACCAGAGCCCAAGCCAGGAGAGCACTGACCATACCTGTACGGAGATCACACAAACTTAGAAGCACTTAAAATTACCAAATTCCCGTAAGGAACTCTGGAAATAGCAGTGCAAAAAGCCTAAAGCCGGGGGCAGTACCTCTTCCTTCCCCCACACTGGGAACAGAACCCAACTTTGAAATAAGTTCAAGGTCAAAAAATGTTGTGGAAAAAATGAGCAAATGATAACAGCAAAAGGACCTGACCATAAAAAGTTATTACGGTGAGAAGAAAGATCAAGAAATGAACTCAGAAGACAATGATGTCAAAATAGCTACAAATAGAGCCTCAAAGGAAGAGAAAACATGAAGGGAATATAACCCTGATAAGAATTCCTGGAAGAGCTAAAACATTGTTTTCAAAATCAGAGTGATAGAGGAAACATTACGTGAAGAAATGAAAGTAAGGGAAATATAATGAAAAGACAATTGGCTGATGTCTTTTCTTCTTGAAGAGGACCAAAATGACATCACTATGCTAGAGTCAAGTTACAGTGTGTCCAACTGTGGCTGATCAGACCAATATGAGCTCCGAATGCTCTACCACACATAGGGTTCAAGAAGATCATGTAAATTTTTGTGGTGGTTTCTTTTTTTGAGCACCTTGTGCTTCTTTTGAGCTACTTCAGTACTGCTTTGCTCATAGAGTACAGCACATTCTCTGATGAGGGCACTCCATGCTGGACAGTCCTGTGCCAGTGTCTCCCATGTCACACAATCACTTCCAAAGTTCTTAAAAGAGATCTTGAGGGGTAGATAGGTGGCACAGTGAGTGGAGTACAGGCCCCGGAATCAGGAGGACCTGAGTTCAGATCCAGTCCCAAACACTTGGCACTTTCTGGTCATGTGAACTTGGGCAAGACACTTAACCCCAATGGCCCCTCAAAAAAAAATTAAAGGGAGACCTGGAGAATGTCCTTATATCACTTCTTCTGAAAACCATGTGAGCACTTGCCTTGTGTGAGTTCTCCTTAACATAGTCTTGTTGGCAAGTATATGTTTGGCATTCAAACAATGTGCCCAGCCCTTCAGAGTTGGGTTCTCAGCAGCAGAGTCTGAGAGCTTTGCAGCTTAGTTAGAATAAGAATGTCAGTTTCTGGTATCTTATCCAGTGAGGTGATTTTTAGAATCACCTTTAGAATCTTCCTAAAGACAGTTCAAATGGAAGAGATTCAATTTCCTGCAATGGTCCTGGTATACTGCCCAGGTTTCAGGCATACAATAATAAGGTCAGCGCAATGACTCTGTAGACCTTCAGTATGATAGTCAGTCTAATATCTCTTCTACCCTATACTTTCCTTTGGAGCCTCCAAAACACTGAGGTAGCTCTGGTAATGTGTACCTCAACCTCATTATCAACGTGTATATCCCTGAAAGTATACTACCAAGGTATGTGAACTTATCCAGAGTATTCAAAATTTCTCCATTTGTCGTAACTGACAGCTCCATATATGGATGGTGTTGTGCTGGTTGATGGAAAACCTGTGTTTTCTTGGTGATAATTGTTAGGCTAAAATTAGTAGAAGAAGCAGAGAATCAATACATACTTTGTTGGGTCTCAGCTTCAGAGGCTGCAGAATCATCTGCAAACAGACAATCATGGATCAACACCTACCAAGTCATGACTTGTAGCCTTTTTAAGTTGAAGAATTTATCATCAGGGTAGCAGCTAACCATGAAGCTGTGTTCATCCACACTAAAGGTGTTTGGCAACATGGATGAAAACATCATGCTAAAATGCATGAGATCAAGAACACAGCCTTGTTTCACTCCATTGGTGAATGGGAAAGTATAACAGCATTGTCCATTCTCCAGAACATGAGCAAGCATGCCATCACGAAATTGATGTATGATACTGATAAATATTTCTGGGCAACTGAATTTTGACATAATTTTCCATAAGATATCATGACTGACAATATTAAAGGCCTGGACCTTTTTGTCTACTGGTATTTCTCTTGGAGTTGTCAGGCAGAAAACACCATATCAACCATTCCTTGGCCCTTTCTGAAGCCACATTGGCTCTCAGGTAGATGATCATCTTCCAGGTGAAGGATAAGCTTATTAATTAGAGCTTTGGCAAGAATCTTGCCAATAATGACTGAGATAGAACCTGTGATTGTCACTAGACAATCAATTTCTCTTCCCTTTATAGATACGGACAATAGAGGCATCCTTGAACTCCTGTGGCATAATCTCCTCTTGCCATATAATCTCGAAAATTTCAGTCAGCTTTTGTATGAGCAATGAACTCCCAGCCTTGTGAATATTAGCTGGAATAGAATCAGTACCAAGTGCTTTGCCACATGAAAGGAGCCTAATGGCATTTAAAACCTCTTTAGTTGGAACTTCAGCTAGGGAGAGATTGACTTCAACCTGAGGTAAAGGGTCAAAGGCTTCAGTATTGATTGATGATGGTCTGTTGAGAACACTATGGAAGCCTTCATGTCCTTATCACTAATCAATAAGGCTCCATCAGCACTGCTAGTTGAGATGCACCATAGGTCTTTGGACCATAAATAACCTTCATCATAAAAGCTCTTTGGATTTTTATTATCCATATTAAAATGAATTTCATCTGCCTTCTGTAACAACAGGCATGAGCAGCTTCTCAAAAGAATGCTACTGTGAACAGCTTTTAAGATTCTAATTACACAGTATAGTTAACACTCCATTTATTCCATTACAAATCAAGGCAAACATTCACAAAAAATCACAATATGATCTTCACAATGTTACATCTTATCACAGAAAATCATAATATAGTTTTCACAACAGCTTAAAATTTAAAATAGCCACATGGTTTTCATGAAAGTGGTGACAGTATTTAGAACAAAGAACAAAAGAATAAATATCGGCTTTCCCTAAGGAGGTTTGCCTCCTTACTCAGTCATACAGTTATCTCACAATACAATAGTCAGCCTTCCACTTATGGGGCAATTATAGATGAACGTAATCAGTCACTTATCTAGTAGTCAGTCATTAAGTAATGTTAATCACTAAATAAATCATTAGAAAATTACACAAACCTTCCACCCCTCAGTGTCTAGTAAACTTCAATTTCATCACAGCATTCGATATCCAAGGGGAGGCCTTTTCTTCATCTTGACTCAGGGTGGTCTTTCAGATTCCCTGGATCCCCTTCCATGGTCCCAGCTCCTACCTGAATCCACCAAACTGTCACCTGGATTCAGAGGCAGACAGCTCCCAGGTTCTTATCCAGTCCTGCGGGCCATTCTTACTATGCACTGAAGTTCACAGGGTCTAGCACATCTCAAAACCTTCACAACTTCTGTTGATAGGAACACAGGTATCAACCACGCCACAAACAAACAGTCTTATCCTAGTCATGCTTCTTCAGTCTTCTGGCAGTTCAGCTGGCTCTAGGACCCAGAAGAAATCTTAGCCTTCCAGGCAGCCATCTCTGCAGCAATTTTAGTCTTCACCAGATTATGGTCTCATAGAAAACTCCAACTCAGTTTCAGTCCAGTAGCAGCCCATCTCCCAGATGCTGGAACAATTCTGCTTCTTCCACCAGGAGTAAAAATTCTTGATTCTGACTCTCTCTTCTCTGGGCTCTTCTTAAATTGAAGACACACACATTGGCTTCCTGTCTCATCCAATCCCTTCTTGTTATGTCAGCAATATGAGACAGAGTTCACACCTTCTGTTTCTTTCACAGAAGTTATTAACCTTTAGTTACTAGAGAATATTCCAGGGCTTCATAAAATTTTTCTTTAACCTTGTCAGGGTTTGTCATGGTGGGAACATGGGCACTGATGATGGTGGTGGGGTGTTTTACTTCAGGTGGCAATCACATTATCTTTGAGCTTGTTGTTTACTCCTTTTAGGAGGCATATAAGTTTGTTGACTAGGTTAGTTTTGATTGTAAAACCTCTACCAGCTTCATGGCTCTCCCCTTCACTGTGGCCACTACAGAAAAATTTCTGTATACAGAAAAATTCTGAAATTAGTAAGTTGCCCTTCATTTGCCTGTCTTGTTTAACTCAGGGCTGCTATTTGGACATGATACCTACTGAGTTCTCTCACAAGAGCTGTTCATCTTTCAGGTCTATTGGATTTTGTGTTGTCTATAAGTATGTGCGCATTCCATATGATGGGTGAGTTGGAATCATCTTTGCAGAAGTTTTTCTATTCTGTGTGTGTGTGTGTGTGTGTGTGTGTGTGTGTTGACCTCAGGGTGAAATCCTTGCCTCCCACATTAATCAGGCTAGGATTAGGTAAGCAGACAATTTTAGGGCACCTTTTCTAGCCCCTTCCTCACACCAGGAGGTGAGCAGTGTGATTTTTTAAAGGCTGCTCAGATACCCAGGGGGTTGCTGAATCCCACTGCTACTTCTAGTAAGAAGATAAACCCATGGCCAAAACTGCCTGTGTGCAGGGTTGTGAGCATTGTTCCTTGTGTAACTATACCTGCTGCTTCATCACTTGCCTGTTGCTGCAGGATTTTGAAATAGATTAAAATGTAAAACAGTATAGGTGATGTCTTTTGAATGACATGTAAACTGAATTTAAGTTAGGCAGAGTTGCACGGAGTCGTTGGCCTCACTCTCTTTTCCAGACTCATCTCAGTCCAATGGAAGGACAGTCAAGATAACTGGTTATGTCTTCAGATGCTGTGGATGACTTTGGCGTCTATGATACCTAACCAAACCCTAAGTGCTCCACAGTGCCTGCTTGAGCTGCCTTCATGGATTTTAGAACAAATTTTTCTCATTCACCCTTTCCACCAGGGGTAGTCTACATATGCTTGGAGTATGTAGCAGCCCCTAATTCACCAGTGAGACTCCTCAGTTACCATTAACCTAGTTTAGCCACTCTGCTGAAACCATTGACCAGAGTGTGGCTGCTGTGCATGCTACAGCTTCTTGGAATCACACGTGAGAGTTAGGTGGATGAGGTGGACAGCAAATGTGGAAAGCAGTCCTAAAAAGGGCTCAACAGGCCGCATACTAGAGGTAGTAGTCTTCCTTAAAAACACCCTAGACCAATGAAAAGACAATTAACATCATGGTTTAAAAAAGAAAGAAGAAACCTTAGAAAACAAAATTGACCAAATGGACAAAAGAGGCACTAAAATTTACTGATGAAAATAACTGCTTAAAAAGCAGAATTGACCCAGTGTAAAAAGAGGTACAAATACTCACTGAAGATAATATATCTTTAAGAATTAGAATTGGGCAAGTAGAAGCGAATGACTCCATGAGACAGCAAGAAACAATAAAACAAAGTCAAAAGAACAAAACAATTGAAGAAAATGTGACCTATCTCATCAGAAAACAACTGTGCTGGAAAATAATTCAAGAAGGAACAGTTTAAGAATTATTAGATTGTCTGAAATTCTGAATTTCAGTCTGAAGAAGTCTGAATTCTTCCTCTGTTCCCACATGCATAATAGAATCACCAAGCATCAAGGTATATGCTCGCTTAAATTGTAGGAATATGTCAAATTTTCACAGAATTTCTCTACTTCATCTTTTGCAGGGGATGGTGGAGCAGAAATGGCATTTTTCTTCCCATTGTCCTATTATGTTCTTCATGAATATGACTTGATAAGATTGCTGTGTAACATATAAAATGGGGTTTGTCATGATGAAACCTCTTTGTCAAATTCTTTTCTACAAGTTCCCTTTTTCACTTGACTGAAACTTAATTCTGTCTTCTGTTTTTTATTTATATTAGCAATTTCAATATGGATAACACTGGGTAAAACAATAACCCTGAATATCATTTCATTAAATTAATTTTTGTAGATGACTGAAAAACTGGTATTCTTGTATCAGTTCTTAGAATAACATTTCTTGCCATTGTGGTCCTGGAAGGGGTTGTATGGAGTATTTTATATTTTTCTTCATTTCCTTGGTTAGACACAAATATTGGATGGTGGTAAAAGATAGGGGCTAGAATTGTGATTTCATTAATATAAGGATATAGGGGGCAGCTAGGTGGTGCATTGAATAGAGCACTGGCCCTGAAGTCAGGAGGCCCTGAGTTCAAATCCAGCCTCAGACACTTGGCATACTTATTAGCTATGTGACCTTGGGCAAGTCACTTAACCCCAATTTCCTTGCCTTCCCTCTTCCAAAAAAAATTAATATAAAGATATTAGAATGAGAAAACTTCACCAATGTAGATTTGATACCATCTCTGTAATTCATAATCTTAAAGCAGGGATCTATGAACTCTCTCTCTCTCTGTCTACATACACACACACGCATACTTACACATACATATATACATATATGATATTAATTCTATTAAATATAATTAGTCTCTTTTCCCAATCACATTTTATTTTATGTATTCAGAAACCTTATTTTGGGTAGACCTCACCAGACTGCCAAATGATTTTATGACACATGCAAAAAAAAAAGGTTAAGAACATTTGTTTTAGAGAATTTTCTATAGTATGGGAAAAAATGCTCTGTTTAACATAGTCAGCATTTCCAAAAGGCTAGTCTGGAACTAAGATATTACTAGCCTCAAGAACACCAGCCTATCTAACATGCCACAGTGAGTCTACATCGTACTCCATGTCGACAGTTACCATAGTTCAATCAAAAAATCACTTCATATAACTCAACTTCCTGATTGTAAGCTTTTCTCCATTTAGCTTAGCTGGCCCTTAGACAGCGGATACAGGCTGTACTCTGAACCAGATTTGACTTGATTATGTAATAATCAGAAAAGTTATATAGTAAAGACTGATTTTTTATTTTATTTTGTTTTGTTTTTTGGAGAGGGGAAGGTGGAGCAATTGGGGTTAAGTGACTTTTCCAAGGTCACATGGCTAGTTTTGTGTTAAGTGTCTGAGGCAGATTTGAACTCAAGTATGTGAGCCTTGTCACATTATATATAGTATTTGTTTTTGTCGGGCAAATGTTTTGTATTACCCCCTATAGAATATAAGTTCCTTAAGGGAACATGCTATATTAACATTTGTATATGTTACACATATATGTACGCATATTATCTTTACTTCTGACATTGATAAAGTTTAGCTATTATTTGTTATTGAGTGTGTGTAACACATTCTACTGTGAGTTGACTTCTGTTTTTAGTTTCCCATGTATTCCATTGTTTTTCTCGTCATTACTAGTCAGGGTTTGTCTGTCATGTTCTTAACTGAGTAGTCAAAGGCTAATCTAAATATGTACCATAATCTGTTTTTGTTGTTGTTTTAGTGTTTGTGTTATTCAGAAGGCTGTGACTTTATGCATGTATATATACATTTGTTTTTGCAGTGTGTGCTGGAACAGAGAACAAACTGAGCTCCCTCTCTGACCTGGAACAG
>CM053600.1:148946208-148967520 GCA_028646575.1 Pseudocheirus occidentalis | reverse complement strand
TCTCTCTCTCTCTCTCTCTCTCTCTCTCTCTCTCTCTCTCTCTCTCTCTCTCTCTCTCTCTCTCTCTCTCTCTCTCTCTCTCTCTCTCTCTCTCTCTCTCTCTCTCTCTCTCTTTTTCTCTCTCTCTCTCTCCCTCTCTCTCTCTCTCTCCCCTTTTCCTCCTCCTCCTCTCTTCCCTCTTCCCTCTTCTTTTCTTATTTATGATCTGCCACTGTTGTCACAATGAATAAAAGCAAGCCTACTTGTCTGTAACTGGAGAAACAATGATCCTTCAACTGGCAAGTACCATAAGTGCAGACAGAAGATAAGAGATCCTGAATGCACAAAAAGGGAAAGGAACAAGGATAACAGTTCTGTCAGAACTGACATACTGAGTATAGAACAGTTACAGTTACCCAGGATGTTTGATAGCAGATATTGTCAGTGCCTACTCTATGACATTTAACAAGTCAGCCTCTTTCTAAATTTCCAGCAGGTGGAAACCCAGTTAGGCTAGAAATGGGGAAAGATAGAAGACAACAGTGAAGTGTTGATGGTTTTAGTGGGTAGTCTCTTTTCCTTTTCCTTCTTAGTTTTCTAGTCTTTAAAAGTTTTTAAACTAGCATATGTTATCAAGTTTAGAAAAAAGCAGATATTGCACAAATTCTATGTAGTATATAACACGAAAGGATAGATGCGATATAATGTGATACATGTATTTGTAAATATAGAAAATATGGACATCCAAAGAAGTATAGGTAAGAATGCTCAAAATGGTTTTTTTCTTTAGTCAGCCATGAGTTACACTAAAGTTATAGGTGATGCTTGCTATGTGAGTAGGAGAAAAACTGAATACAAGTATGTTTTGTTTGAAGAAAAATGGATACAAGGAAAGTCTACATTAAAAAAGTGTGGATGGTCATGTGTGCTACATAAGAATCCTTTGTTTTACATTTAGTACTATAGCAGTGTTTTTTTAAAGCAAGAATTCAATAGAATATTTAAATACTATTTAATACACAATAATTTTGTGTATGAATTTTTATGTGGATGGATTTTTGTGAAATTTGCATTTTATAATTCATGGAAGAAAAGGGGCGTACAGAAACACCTATGGAATATTTGGTTTCTGTTATTTGTTAGGCAGTACAGTTTTCAGCAATATAATTAAATATTTAGAACTCCTTTTTTGCTCAGGCCCTCAGAGACTTTTGACCTGCACTAACTTAAACACTTCTAGGACAATTGATATCTTTTCAAAATGAAGCAGCACAAAATTTTTAATTATAGGGGTGAGCTTATGATTTGCAAATTTTCTGTTGACTTTACATCCAGGATTGGTGGAATAAATGAGCACAACTTTTAATGATTTGATGACAGAGTTGTGGATTTGTTAATGGTGTCCAAGACTATTTAATGAGATTTTTTTTAATCTTAAAGGTGGCTAAGGAAAATATGTTATGTGAATTCTAGATAACTATATATATTTTCAAAGAACTTTGAAAGACACAGTCAGAAACCACCTACCTTAGAGATGTGCCACTTCTGTAGCTTTTTTGGAAATCCGTTAAAGTTAGCATTTATTCTAAATCTAGAACTTGCTTGTATTACCTATATTAACCCTGATTAGGTTTTTAATTATTGCTATAAACACGTAAGTTGTTTTCTGAAGGATACTGATTATCAAGAACTACCTGAAAAAATTAAATCTCCTAATGATAAGAAAATTAGAAATTAAACTGAGAACTCTTTTGATATTGCTATGTGTCCACTAAAATGGTGAAGATAATTTAATTCTGGAAAGGCTGATGGGAAAAATAACCACAATGTTACAATGTTGGTGGACCTGTGAATTGTTGGGTTCTTTTTGTAAAGTATTGGCACTGTACAATCACATCTAAAATAAAAACCCTGTCCTTATTCTTATCCCTAGGATCTCATAACTAAAATTATATGCTAAAATATTATTGATTAAAAAAAACCCTGTCTACACAAAAATATTCATAGGGACAATATTCATAGCATCAAAAAGTAGGAAATAGTTTTTTCCCAATGTTTGAGTAATGGCTAAATCTGTTTGGCATATAAATTAGAGGAATATAATAAATCACAAGTATGAAGAACATACACACACACAAATAGAAAACTGGTGTGAAGCCTTTAGCATAGACTAATATATATATATATATATATACTGATATCTATATACAAATAAAAGCTGCAACAAAATCCAGAAAAAAATATTCAAAAAAATAGAATTCATGAGGGGGCTTAGAAATGATATTTTTGTTACTATTTTGATAATGTTTAATTTGATTAGAGTAATTAAAAATGGAAAAGAAATCACAGTGGATTACTTTGGTCAACAAGAAAAAGGAGGATCTCCAGATCCCTGGCTTTATATTTTTACTTGTCTTATAATTTATTAAGCTCCTTTAATGGATCAACAAAGGTAGTACAAATTTTTTTTTAAAGGCTTTCCAATAAAGTTAGACTTTTCCATATTGTTCCAATATGATCATTCCTAAACTTGATATTAGGATAACCAATGATGTCTGCATAGTTAAATATGAATTATATAATTTCTAATAATTTATTAAAAGCTATTATTCATTTGTAAAATACATCCTATTTGGAACTTGAAAGGGGGAAAAGGGCCAGCAAAAGGATAGTATTAAACAAAATAAAACAAAACAAGACACAAAACTTGAGTGTTACGGTGTTTGCTCCTTTCCTTTTAAATGGAATGGCTGTTAAGTGAACTGTGAACACTTCTGGTTTATTCATTATCCAGTTTATGAGTGGCTGGGTTAAATAAACTTGTTTTCCTACACATTAGTTCTGACCACAAATCCAAGCTGTTCACTCTTGCATGTAGACCAACTGAAGACATTTAAAACAAACAAAAAATTCTCCCACAGATTCACAGAAATTGAAGACTGCTGTACTAGATATAGTGCTGACCTTGGATTTTGGAATATCTGGGTTTAAATCATACCTTAGAAACATATTGAATTTGTGAGCATAGCATAGTCAATTAAGTTTTCTGAGTTCCAGCTTACTTATCTGTAAAGTGGGGATAATAACACCTACCTCACAGGGTTGTTGTGAGGTTCAAATGAGATGTGTTTATGAAGGACTATATGAACCTCAAAAGAAAATATTAATTTAGAAAGCTGATATTTTATTTTATTTTTGCTAATTGATTTTGAGAGTACACATGGTATAATAGATATTTGGATGTGAAGTCAGGAGCAAAAGCGTAACTATTTGGGGAAGTTTTTTTTTTAATTTCAGGTCTTCTTAAACTTGGGGACCTGAATGCCTCAAAGGTCTGTGGAGAGGGATCAAGAGGTTCATGAACTTGGTTGGGAACACAATAAATGTCTTTAATTGGACAACCTTTTGATTTCCTCTCTAATCAGTCCTTTGTGTTTTATGCATTAAAAAGCATTCTGAGAATTTTTTTTCATGATAAGTGGTTCATAGACTTCACTGGATGGCCAGAGAGGTCCAAGACACAAAATATTAAGAACTAAAACAGAGGTTCTCACATGGAATTGACATGTGTGGTGGGCTTTTTTTTCTTTTTGCCACTGACTGCCCATACATATTTCACAAAGATGGAGTTGGCACATTTCCCCTGGCTTCAGAATGGTCCTTAGTACTGTTCTCAGCAAACTATGGCTGTAAATCTGTTACTAGAAGGAATTAATCTCCTCTGGCTCTGAAGGTTAGCCAGTGCATTTGATCACTTTAAAGTTACACCCTGTTCCCACACCCTCCCAACCAGACCTCCAAACACCAAAATCAGAAAGAGATCAGTCAATCAGCTCGAAACTCTGTGAAATTACTAGGTCTTCATCTTTTTCCACCACCCCATCCAGTCTTTTCACTTCTTATTCTGAAAAATATAATTAAATCAGCCCTACCATTTCTTTGCAAAGGAGACAGTTATGGTCAACCCTATTTTTCCACTCACCATCGATGTGACTTCCTGGACCAAAATATACTTTCCTGATCATTACCCAAAATCCAATTCAATAAACATTTATTAAACATCTACTATGTACTGGGCATATATATCTCCCCCATTAGAATATAAGCTCCTTGAAGGCAGGAAATAGCTATCTTTTGTATTTGTATCCCTAGTGATTAGCAAAGTGCTTGGTACCTAGTAGCTGCTTATTCAATTTTTTAAAACTAATTTATTCAAATCCTACCCCTGGAATTAATTGTGCAACCATGGGCAAGTTACTTAACTTTTCAACTTTTCTGAAGTACTGTTTTGAAAAATATTGCTATACCTACAATACCTACCTAACAGCATTATGTTGAAACTCAAAAAAAAAACCCTAAATACATGTACATAAAACTGAAAACTTTAAAGTACTCTATAAATAAAAGTTGTTTTTGTTGCTTAGATGCAAGGTTATTTTTATCTCTCCCAGAAAACATGTAAATAAATACATTCTCTCCTTAAATTAATTTTTACACAAATATGTATCCATTTAAAATTAAAATTTATTTCTTAAAAACTTAACAAAGATTTATGTTTTCATTGTAAATTTTTGGAACATATAACTTAAATCAGTTTAGCAATTCTTGCTTCTGTTCTCATAGAAACATGAGATACAATGCTTGAAAGGACTTCAGTTATCTAATCAAAGGCCTTCATTTTGCATATGAGGAAACTGAGTCATTAAAAGAACAAATGATTTACTCAGAAACCCTAGACTTAGAGCTGAGGTTTATCCTTATCTTACTAAGAAGATACTTCCATGTGAATTCCCAGCTTTGATAAATGAAAAGTTCAAGAGAAGTAATTTTTTAGAAAACAATGATTTTTCCAATTATGGCTAGTGAATAATTAATAAAAGGATGGTAATTTGGATTTATCTCATAAACAAAAGCACACCTCCTGTAGACCTCTTGATGCTTATGTCCCCTTGGAAGACTGGTTGTTCCCAAAAGGCAGCAATCAGCTCTGATCAACTGTTAACAATTTATGAGGCAATGAATATTATAATGAGAGCTGGACCTAATCTAATGAGGGGCTAAGAAACTTGATTTTTATTATGTCACAGTTACTCCCATACTACCCCTAGCCTTAGGCAATCTAGACAAAGCAGTCTGCTCTTCCCCTCTACCCCCAGGCCTGTCCATGTAGAAGACAATGGACCAGGATTCACCTTGCTTAGGTTATAATGCTTTCTAATTGGTTGAGGTAACAATTCCACCAACATAAGATGGTAGGTATAACTATAGGGGTTTATTTCTGAATAAGGAAATTTTTAAAAATCTTAATTAATAATTGTTAACATAAGAGAAATAACCATTTTTCTCACAGATAATCCAAATTGTACTTCAAACTCATGTTTAAGTATTGTTTTACCTCATTTGAATGTAAACTTCTTGAAGGTAGGGGTTGACCTACTTCCATTTTATTCTCAGTTCTTAGCATATAGTTAGTGATTAGTAAGTACATTTTCACTCACTCACTCACTCACTCACTCATTCACTCACCCAGTTACCCAGTCACATCCCCAGAATGTAGGAAAGATGAGATTCCAAACCAGGGCCTCTGCCTCCACTTTAAATCTTTCTTTCCATTGCATTATGGTATCTGCCTTATTTCACCCTGGATACCTTTTTATTCCAGAAACACTTGTCTTCATTTCATCTTCATCATGATAACATTGCAGATATTTCATGTCAAGGCATCATTTGTTCACATCATATCACTGGACAGACATAGAAGAATCTTTTTAAAAAAGTAGCCACTTGGAAAAGGAGACCATTAAAAAAACTCATTTAATCATTTATTAACCACCTATTATGTGCCGAGCACTTTGACAAACATTGGAAATTCAAAGAAAGGCAAAATACAGTCCATGCTCTCAAGGTATTCCTAGTAAAATGGAGGAGAAAATATGAAAATTACTATGTATAAACAAGCAATATATACATGATAAATTGGAAATAAAGTGCTGCAATTTTATGCTGGCTACAAGATTGTAAAATGAATTTACATAATAACTCAATAGTAGCTCACATTTTTGTAGCATTTTTCCCCCAAACAAAGCACTTTTCAAATGACAATAACTCCTTTTTTATACATGAGGAAACTGAGGTGAAGGGAAGAGAAATCATAGGGACACAGTCTAGTAGGTGACTCACACAGTTTGTTTGTTTTTTTGTTCTTTTTGTTTGTTCTTTGAAGCTAGGTAGTACAGTGGATGGAATGGCAGGCCTGGAGTCATGAAACTCTGAGTTCAAATTTGGCTTCAGAAACTTACTAGATTGTGACTTTGTGCAAGTCACCTAACCTTTTTTGCCTCAGTTTCTCATTTGTAAAATAAGCAGGAGAAGAAAATGGCAAACCACTTTAGTATCTTCGTCAAGAAAACCTCAAATGGGGTGGTACAAAGTCAAACAAGACAGAAAAATGATTGAGGAACAACAGTAATCATTTTTTTAGACCACTGTACCATGTTTTCTCTTTTTTTAATCTTAAAAACTGACAATACTTAAAGACATAGTGGAGGCATCATGATTTACTGAGTTGTACTCTTGGTTTTGATTAAGTCAATAGCTCTCTTTATAAATTTAAGCAATTTTTAAAAGTTTCCTGAATCATATTTTCCAACTGTTCAGCTGTACATACTAGCTGTGTAACTCTTCCTTGAAACAGGAATTCCACACTCCATGCCTGGACCAATTAAAAACATCAGCCCATTGAGTATTTTATGTAAAAATTTTGTATTTCTCGTGATCTGAACAGCTGAATTTTATGTCTTTACTTGAACTTTAAAATACCATGAAAATCTTTCATTTATGAAAATGGAGTGAAGTGTTACATATATAATGAATCCCAAATGTGTTGATAGTGTTTTTAAATGCAATAACTTTTTAGTAACACATTTAAACTATTTAGAAATAATATTTTTTAAACTTTTTGTCTTATACTCATAGCATACCACTGTGCATGTAGAGGAGTGCATACTCTTTATTCTTATCTCTTATTGGTAGATTTCATTTTGAGAGAGGAATTATAGTTGATAATCTCAAACATTCCCACTGCAAAGGATGATATAGTTGGCCAAAAGAAGCCCAAAAGCGCATTAATTACAGAGTTCATTGTAGCCACAAGTTTAAGGCTTATAAGAGAAAACAACAAAGCATAATATAAAATCACAAACTTGGGATTATTTTCTAGTAATAGGTGAACACCAAACAACAAAGCAAAAAGTAACAAGTAATGAAACTGAACTATTAGACCTTTTACTCTTATTATAATTCCTAGGAGCTTTCTTTTCCCTTGTCAGTCCATTGGTCTTCCTTTGCCTTCCTAGAATTCAATATTTTTTCTGAATCTTAAGAGTAGCTGACTTACAAAATTTTCACTTTAAATTTAACTTCTGTGGTCTGTATGTTCAATTCAAATCAACAAGTAGTTACTGAACTCATACTACATGGAAAATGTTTTTCTGGGAAATGTGGGACACAGGAGAAAAATGAGACATAATCTTTGTCCATTGTGGATGATTTGCTTCCAAATTGGTCACCTGTGCTGGCTGAATAAAAATTAGTACAGGAAAATTAGAAAATAGGAAATATTAACATTATTGGGGAAAATATATTTCATTTTTTAAATTTGTGACCTTGAAAATCAATACTAAGAGTGAATTTACCACGATTTTCATACAATATAGATTAGATTTATTGTAACCTATTTGTCAGTCTTTCTTGTTATCATTGTTGCAACATTCCCAAGAAAAATAAAAATGGAAAAAATAAAGTATTTATTTTAAAGCCACTATAATCATTATTTCTAGGATCCACTTAATAAAGATGATGAAAGGCAATGAAAAGCAGCTAGAAGAAGCATATGTCAGCAATTTGGGGGCAGCTGACCATACATATTATTTTTTAAAAAGAGCAAAATTTCCAAAAAGTCCTACACAAATAGGTTTTATTATATATCTGATAGATAAAATGAGATTTCAACCACAACTTAAGACTTCCCTAATCTAGCAATTCCCTAAGTATGGTTTAGGTCCCACTTGAATGAGCTTATTAAGCTAGGACAGCTAGATGGCGCAATAAATAGAAAGCTGGGCCTGCAGTCAAGAAGAACTGAGTTCAATTTCAGCCTCAGACACTAGCTGACTGACCCTGGGAAGTCACTTAATCCTTTTTGCCTCAGTTTCCTCATTTGTAAAATGAGTTGGAGAAGGAAATGGCAAACCACTCCAGTATCTTTGCCAAGAAAAAGACTGAACAATGAGCATATTACATTCTCTTGTAGCTGTAGGGTATTTTTGTTTGTTTCACACCATTTATAGATTAAGTTACTTGAGGAAAGATGCCATACCTTAATCTTTTGTTTTCCTGCCTCAGTACCTACTATAATGCCATGCACATACAAATTAATAAATGTTTGTGAAAGAAAGGTGTTATGGAATAGGACCAATCTTCAAACTTATTCTAAAGACATTTTTTCACATTAAACTTTTATACAAATCATGTGGAATTCTAGCTATTTTATGCCTAAGAAACAAGTCTCCCTTAATTAAATCAAAGTATAAATCAACAAGGATTTATTACCTACTATGTGCTTGGTACAAGTATATATCATTTGAATACTAATTAAATCATTAATAGAGAAATAGCATGTTATTGTGAGGGGGAATATTAGCTTTGGATGCAGTAAGACCTGGATTTAAGTTTCACTGTGAATATACATTTATGGCTTAACTGTGAGTAAGTCACTTAAGTTCTTAGTGCCTTAGGCAACTCTGACCAACCACACAATACAGATAAGTTGTCAGTCTCCATTGCTGGAGGAAATTTCCATAGCAGAAGTTTTCAATACCAATAAAATCATAGGCAGATAGCTAATAATAGCAACAATAAAACAAGGCCTCCTCAGCTATCTGCAGTATCTCCTTAACCATCAGCTATCTCTCCTTTCCTTAGCTAAACTCCTTGAAAAACTCACTTACACACAGTTTTTTCACTTGCTTTTCTCTCACTCTGACATCTTTCATTTTTACATTACTTAGATTTGCCTCTATAATATCTCCTCCATCCTCTCCTCTCTGCTCATCTCTTGTCTCCAAATGCCTACTGGACATCTCAAATCAAATATGCCTTAGACATCTTAAGCTCAGAATGTCCAAAACTGAACTCTTTATCTTCAGCTCCCAAACTTATCTATTTCCTAACTTCTCTAGTATTCTTGAAGTTACCAATTGCTCCCAATCACCCAGATTCACCAACTAGGTACCATCCTGGATCCTCACTCTTCTTCCCCATTGTGATATCCATTCTGTTGTCAAGTCCATCATTTTTATCTTAGCAACATTTCTTAGAGACAAGCTCCTTCTTTCCTCTCAGAATGCTAACACTCTCAATGAGCAGGCCTCATCGCCTCATCGCCTCATCGCCTATCGCTTGGGCTGTTATGACAACCTACAATAGTTTGCCTACCTTCAATCTCTCTCCACTCTAATTTACAATGTATTTATTCAGTAATTAAATTAATCTTCCTCAAGCATAGGTCTGACCACGTCATGCTAATTAATACTGAGCTTCCTATTTACTCCATGTTATTATCAAGATCCATAAGAAAACCCATTTGGCTTTTCAAGACATCCATAAACTGCCCCCTCCCTATCTTTCCAGACTTATTATACTGTATTACTCTTACAACACCGTTTTTTGATGTAGTGACACTTGCTTTTCTTCTGTACAACATTTGATCTCCCAAATCCATGCATTTTCACTGTCTGTCCCCCAGTATCTGAAAGTCTTTTCCTCCTCATCTCCACTTATGTGGCTTCCATGACTTTTTTTTTTAAGATTCTGACAAAATCCTGCCTCCTACAAGATGCATTTTCTGTGTCCCTTTCTGATTGACTTAACTTTATTGGTCAGAGTTCTCTGCTAATGAGGTCAACGTCTCAAGTTCCAAAGAGCTGGTTAGCTTCTAACAGCTTTATTTTAACAAATGACACCATAACTCTTCCTTCCTTTTCTAAAAATGCATGTCATTGTTCATGAAGGCAGAGAAGCATGAAAACATGGATAAAACTATATGAATATATTTAAATAAATGTATTGATGGAACTCATTTGGGCAGAACATTGTGCTGAATTCTGATAGAGAAACATAAATTAAATGTATCTCTTGATTTTATGGAGCTTACAGTATTTTAGGGTGAATGTGTGTTTGTGTGAAAATAATGCATATACAGAGAAGTATAATGTATATAAAGCTGATAAAAGAGATAAAAAACTAGTATGTGATATGAAATGGGGGAAAAAGTCTTTGTCTTCTAGGGAAGTCAATGAGTTATTCATGGGAAAAGTGGCATTTGAGATGGCTTTTAAAGTGTGGGGAAAAATAATTGATTACTCTGTTTAGGAAACATTATACTGTTTAAATTCAACTTTATATGATTAAAGGTTGTCCACACCCTGAATTTTGCTTGATCCCAGTAACACTCTAGGAATGCTAGAGATGGCTATAAAATATTTCCAATTCCCCTAAGCCCTGAATCCACACAAATAATTTTTTTGACCTAACATACCCAGGAACACCTGAGGGGAGAATCTATAACAGCAACCACACTGGAATACCCAAGATGACTCCTAATATATGTTCTTAGATCCACTTTACTAGAAAAGATAGTGGTTTAAATGCTCAACAGTCTTTTAAAATTACATCCACTAGTTCAGATGAAAAGTCAGAACCCCAAACTTCAGAGAAAATAGAAGTAGAGAAATAAAGACCGACAAACAGGGCTTCTAACTATCTTAAATTAACACAGATCAACAGACAGATTCAACTCTCTGACCAAGGCAATACATACATAGTTACTAGAGAGAGAAGCCCCAAGATCTGGGTTTTCCAAAGTTGGGGGTATCCTTAACAGCTACCCAGAGTTTCATTTGGTCAAATCAAAATAGCATTCTTCCAATGAGTGAGTCCCAAAGCAAAATGCTAATCTCAGAGTATATATACCCTTTGGAGACCCAGAGAGCACTACAACCCTCATGACTCAGTGTCTATTTAGAAATTAACAAAACGTATGAAAGTCTTCCTACAAGCAAGCTTCCCTTAATAGGTTTCACCTGAGACCTATTAATGGACAGGAAAGATCTTATGTGTCATTAACATTGCATCATCCCAAGCTTCTGTTTTGGGTTTTATATATATATATATATCAATCTACCTAGCTTTAAGGATGACAAAATTATTTAGCTATATATTTGGTATATGTGTATGTGTGTAAAACCTTTGTTCAAAATACTATTTGATATAAATTTTCAAGAAACTAGTGTAAGAAAGCCACACCTCCTTTCTTGCTTTCTCTTCTCTATCCAAATTATCCAATAAATTTCTTTCTAAAACTATTTCCGATTTTGTAGTCTGTTGTCATAAACAATACAAGCATTGGTCAAGATTTGATTAAATGGAGGGGTAATGGGATAGTACATTTTAGGGAGAGAAAATATCATGAAGAAACATATAGGAGAGGGAAGAAAGGAAGGAGGAATTATTAACTACTCCACATTTGCTAACATGCAAAAGACATGGAGAGAAAATCAGAATGGAAAGACAAAATGGAATAAGATTCAGAAGGACTATCAATGCCAAACTATTTGAACTTTACCTAGAATATGATAGAGACCTACTGAAGGGTTCTGAATATTTCTTTCCAAATCTTAATGTATCAGAAGCTATCAGAGTTGTGAATGTTATTTTGAATGGGGACAGTCAAGACTAAAAGACCCTTTAAGAAATACTTGTATCACTCTGATTGGGTTTCAATAAGATCTAATACTAAGGTGGTGTTAAGAGGAAGAAAGTGAATAGATATGAAAAGTGTTTTGTAAAAAGAATCTGGATGTTAAAACCTTGCTGGATGGTGGGGGACAGGAAGGAATAAAAGTGGAAAGCAAGGTTTTGAACTCAGGTGAGTTTGTGTATAATAGCAGAAATAAGGAAGTAATAAGAGCAAGCATGCTTAGGGAAAAAGAAGATAATTTTTCTTTTAGACATATTGAGTTTAAGGTGCTGGTGTGAGATCCATGTGGACATGCCCTATAAGCAAGAATAAACATAAGTCTTAAGAATAGAACCAAAGGCTAGAAAAATGGATTTGTAACTTTTCAGCTGAGAAGAAGCATTTGTAACCATAGATATGAATAACATAGCCACATGCAAGGACATAGAGAAAGAACACAACAAGGCCAATGAGAGACCTGTGACCAAACATCAACACAAAGGGATTAGAAACAAGACAAGGAGCTAGTGGAGGAGAAAGAAGAAATTTTAGACTAGGTCAACTACTAATGCCAGAGAAATAATATGAGCTACCTAGGCTGCAAATAATAAGTGATGTTGAGTGCTCAAAAGTCATGCCATTACAGAAATAAATAACCCTAACAAATAAGATACACAATTATTCTTTCCTATTACTTATCAGTATCTAATATCTAATTATATATCTCATTATATGTCCTTGATGCATTGTACCACAATATAAGCATAATTCTAGGAATACCTTTAAACTTTATTATAGTTGCTCCCACTGTTTTCTCTTTTTTTTTTTTTGCTTTTTGGAGGGCAGTTGGGGTTAAGTGACTTGCCCAAGGTCACATGGCTAGTTTTTTTTTTTGTGTTAAGTGTCTGAGGCCGGATTTGAAGTCAGGTACTCCTGACTCCAGGGCTGGTGCTCTATTCACTGTGCCACCTAGCTGCCCCCATTGTTTTCTCATTAAAAAAAAAAACTGGATTGATGTAGAAATCCCTATTGGTCCTGGTAAAAATCCTGGTATATCTTTATAGTCATTTTCTAGAGAGTACTCCCCAGGTAGATAAAATAACTACTTTTTGTCACTGAAAAGATCCTTGGTACTCTTCTAGCAGTAAACAAGGCAACGAAGATGCTATGTAAGTTATTCTGTACTCATGGGATTTTGATCTCTTCCATTATTTCCCTATACTTTGAAAACTTGAATGCCTGGAAACTTGGATGTTTTGGGGATGGTGACAAAATTGAAAACATTTTTCTTAAGGTTTTGTTTGGATTTTTGGATTCATCGGTAAATCAATAATACACTTGTTTGGTTATGGACAAAAATTCAATCTGTGATAATTGTATAGTTCCAGTTCATGGACAAATCACTTAACCTCTGTTTTACTTAATCTACTGGAGCAGGGAGTGGCAAACCTCTCCACAAAAGCTCCCTGGACAGTACAGGCATGCTTTGGTGCAAAGGGTCAGACCGACTGAAAAACAGGGAAAAGAGTTATGGGTTTATGGACCTAGTCCTCCAGGTTAGCAGTCAGTGTTGTTGTTGTTGTTGTTGTTTTCCTGAACAGCAAGTAAAGGTAGCAGTGCAGTGTCCTAATGTGTCACAAAGCATCTCCTTCTGGAGATCTGAATTCTAGTCTAGATCTTGACACTAGCTAGCTGTGGGACTTTGGGTCAATAAATGAACAATCTGGGCCTCAATTTGCTTCATTTGTTGCATTTGATTATCTATAAAATAAGGCATTTGGACTATATGGTGTCTGAAGTCCCTTCTACCTCCAGCAATTTAGGATTTTGTGCCTAGAATGTAGCACAAAACAAAGGCGAATTAAAATTTGCTACAAGGAATACTTATGATGTTCCTGAGGACAAATCCCATAGTTTTAGGGGAAAAAAAAAGTATGTGGTAGTTTAGTAGAAAGATGTGGAAAGAAGAGGTGGTTCTCTCCTCAGATTTCTGTGAGATTACTTTAGAATTCCGAAAAGAGAGTAAGGAAATTTGCCTGATTGAATAACTAGGTACTTGGTAGTCTTCAAGAGGACAGTTTTGGATGTATATAAGTAGGTAAGTAAGTCTATTTAGTGGAATCCTAAATACAAGCTTTGGTTGGACCCAAAAAATGCATGAGAGAACTCAAAGAGAACCCAAACAAACATCTGGCTTCCCTGGAGCATCTCTGACCTCTACAACAAGCTTTTTGGATTAGACAATTTTCTAGCCACATGAAGCAAAGTTCACATAATATTAAAGAATGATAGATAATAATCCACACAATGATCAAAAACAGATTAAATAGTGATAAACTTCAACAAAAGAAACATTAAATTTCTATTTCAAGTTTCAATTTTATTATTTAAAAAAACCAGTACCTGGGCTACTGGACACAGATGGCTTTGGAGGAAAAAGTGAGGCTGGTGACTTTATACAGACCTCCCCACTTAAATCCAATTAATTTGCAAGCCATGTCATTGTCTTCCTTATATCATGGCCCTCTTTGAGAATGAAGGACAAACCACACCAGCAGCTCTCCTTATATATCACCCATCAGAACATATATTAATAAAGTCTTATATATGTCTTTGTTTTTTTTCATATTTTTTTCAGTCATATCCAACTCTTCATGACCCTTTTTGGAGTTTTCTAGCAAAGATAATGGACTAGTTTGCCATTTCCTTCTCCAGTTCATTCTGCAGATGAAGACACTGAGGCAAAGTGGCTTAAGTGACTGCCCAGGATCACTCAGCCATTAAGTTTCTGAAGCTGGATTTGAACTTAAGTATTGCTGACTTCATGACCTACATTCTATCCACTGTGCCACCTAGCTGTGCATTTATAGCATTTCATTATTTGGGTCAAAGAGAAGGCATTTCTCAAGACATACAGCCATTTAAAGAGGCATTAAAATAAGGCTGGGGGTTGAATCCTTTTCTGGCATGTTCATTTTCTTTTGGATTTTCATTTAATATTATTTAGGGAGAAACTTAAGAAAGTTACTTAGATAATTGCCTTTTCTTTTGAGGTCAGATGGAGAGCAGAAGAAATTGGATTTGCATACATGGGGATATTATTGTGAAATGTCAGTGGAGTCAAAGCAGTGTTTGTGAGTCAATAGAATTTTCAAAAGCATGATAATTCTTGAAAACTGTCAGATTGTTATGTGCAATTCAAATACTGTTTTGTACAGGTCTACAAGTGGAGGACTTGGCACTTCTGCTAATTTCTATTCAATACATTTTTTACTTAAAAGAAAATGAGAGCCATTAATTCAATTTACAATCGCAGAAGAAAAAGACAATCTTCTCCTATTTGTTGAAATAGTATAGATCTGTAAACATTATGATCGAGGGAGACCCATGTTGCTTTGTGGGAATCACATTTTAGATATTAAAAGATCCCCATTGTGTTTAAACCTATCTTTCTCCTTAACTATTCAAGGTACACTTTTAAATATCAGTGGGGTTAAGATTTTCTCTCTACCAAAACACATGTGGATATAATTCTAAGGTGAAATGAATCTAAAAGTGCATTTCATGTTTTGAACTCAGTACATACTAGAGTAAAGGAAGAAAAAGAAAAGGAAAAGAAAGACAAGAGAGAGGGAGGGAGGGAAGAAGGGAGAGAAGAAGAGAGAGAGAGAGAGAGAGAGAGAGAGAGAGAGATGAAGACAGAGATAGAGAACTTAGCATCTTCTGAATGCTACCTTGTGGTTAATTTATTATTATTATTATTATTATTAACAACATGTATTTGGGGGGATGCGGTTTAGTGAAATCCACAAGATGAAATTAATTCTGTCAGTGTGAATTGTTACCTGCTACTTATAGTCCTAGAATATTGTCTAGGGTGCTGAGTGTGATTTGCTTTGGATCATCCAACTAGATTATATCAGAAGCAGGCCTTGAAGCCAAGGGTGCCTGAATCAAGGCTGACTCTCTAATCAGTGTGCAGCCAAACCTCTATGATCTATCCTTATTGTTAATATTAGTATTAATAACAACTCCTTAATATAATGTCTTAAAGTCTGCAAAGAACTGATTAATAACTGGTGGCTATGCTCCAGTGGCAGAAGTTCAGCAATCATTACTGATTCAACTATATGATATTTCTAAATAGTAATAATAATAATAATAATACTTAATCAGTAATTTTAAAAACACCAAAACCCCAAGATCTAAATACTCCTAAGTCCAAAATGCCCCAATTGCAAATTCATTCAAATTCAAAACTGAAGTATCAGGATACAGAACAGATGTGAACAGTTCTTTTGAACCTCTGGGAACTGGGGTATTTAAATTTGGTTTAAATGGTGAGTGTAATGAGTTTTATAGTCTTATCTCAACCTTAATTAGACAAGAATCCAAAAAAGAAGCCCATTTCACTCATGGTTCTTTGACATCATTTGCTCAAGGGAATTAAATACATAAAGGTTATTTATTCACTTGTACTTAAATAACAAGCACCTGCATTCAAAAAGAGGAAGCAAAGGCTACTCTTGTATGTGTCCTTCACAGGATAAAGGCAAAGTAGCAGGGAAGCACTGTTGCAATTTTAAAAGTGGACATCCAAACCAAATCAAAGAGTTTTGTCTTTGTAATTAAATGTATTTTCTATTTATATTTTTTTCCTGAAGATTAAAGCAGTACATTTTTCCCCTTTGGGGAGAATGAGAGAGTAGAAAACTTTAATTTTTTTTCAAGAAGCTAAATATATTTAAAACATTCCTTGAAAATCAATTACATCTCAGCTTAAGGGTTAGATATGTCATTATAAATTGGGGAAAGTAAATGTAAGTTATATCAAATATTCTGCTTGATATCCAATTTTCAGTTTAAGCCCAATAAATTTAATTGTAGAACATGGTATTTATGTCCATAACAGAGGTGGAAAAAAAGTATTGTGAAGAAATGAAAATTCTTTCCTTCTTCCTCTTCTTTTTCTCCTCTTTTTTCTTTTCTTCACACTCTCCATTCTTCTCCCTCTTCCCTAACCCTCTTTCCCCTCCCCCCAGCTTCTATTAAGGACCTTTTTCTTGAAGAGTTTACTTTAAAATTCTTTGCAATTACATACTTGCTAGATGGAAAGTAGAGTTTTAAGTCATAAATATCATTTTTTTAAAAAAGCAGCAATCAATATATAATAAAGCAAAGCTATTACAGAAATACCAGAACTTATATTGGGTAGCATATAGCATAGAAGAAATTATTTTTAAATGAAGAGATATTATGGAAAATTTTAGAAGGATTTAAATGAAAAAATTAGTTGAAAAATATAACTAAATGTTAAAAAAGAAGTTAGCTAAAATTGAGGGGGTTTTGGAGGAGAGATGAATGTGTGCATGTGCTAAACTATTTTTGTTCCATATTTTTCTATTCACAAGGAAAATCAATTCGATAGGAACAGATTCACTTTATTTGCTTTTCTTATTAACAGTAAAGTCAAAGAAAAAAATAGTTTCTCTCTACCAAATTCTTCATCTCCTGTTTATTATAAAATTATCTGACTCACTTATATATAACATACTGCTTATGGTGAGCATTCAGCATTAGTACTTGCACAGAAGACTTGTAGAAGTAACTGTTTGCTTCTTGTAATTACAACAATTAACGATTTTCTTTCCTAGTTAGGGATAGGGGTGGTACTACTGGTAGCAAACTATATAGTACTATGTACTTGAGGACATGGTAGGGAAGATACATCAAGATTAGGAAGATCATAAAACATGAATGCAATAAGGGGCAGCTACGTGGTGCAATGGATAAGGCTCTAGTCCTGGAGTCAGGAGGATCTGAGTTCAAATCCAGCACTTACTATGTGACCCTGGGCAAATCACTTAATTCCAATTGCCTCCAAGAAAATTAATGTAATAGCATATTACAAATTTCACCTATTTCGTTTTTTGATTCCAGTGTAATATGACAGAAGAGTGAGGTTGAAAATTTATGCTAAGTATTGAATTAAATATTTCCTTAGTAGCTAATATGTGCTAGTCACTGTAAAAGGAATGCTAAAGATTTGAGAAATGTAACCCTGATTCCCAAGATGCCCACAGCACGTTTGGGCATAAAGAATCAAACAGATAATGAGCAGTCTAAAGCAATAAATGAGAAATGACAAATTAGTGATGACAGTATTTTCTTCAAGAGTTTGGAAAAGTAAGAATTCACATCTCTCTTGGTGAGTCAGGAAAAGCTTCATTACGAAAAGTGGGATTTGAATTGCGTCTGAAGGATGGGCAGGATTTTAAGTAGGCTGAGAGTAAGGAGCAAAGCAAAGGGGATTACATGGACAGAGGTGGAAGGTTAGGTAAGTACAAGACTGAATCAAGGACAGTGGAGAGGGCTGTCTGATTGTAGCTTAAGTCATACTTAGGGTTTAGACTTCACCTTATAAGAAATGGGACATCAGTTGAGTTTTGCTCAGGAATATGTTTTAGGATGAAAATAATACTTTAGGAATAGTAATCTTTTGGCAGTGTGCACAGTGGATTGGAGACAAAGTAGAGTCATGGAATTCAATGAGGAAGTATTATAGACATATGGTGATGATGACCGAGAATATAAGAAATGGGGTTGGGCGGCAGTGATCAGCTGTGGTGAGAATACTTCTCTGGTCATCGAAACAGTGACTTTACACAACTGAAGTTAAGGAGTGACTTGCTGGAAGTGAATGAAAGTGGGAGGTTGGAAGATGAAGGTAAACCATTCAGAAACGAGCTAAGTACTGGTTAAGGAGGCCACGTAGGGAGTATAGATATTAGACAGATCAAGTGTTTTATTTCTGTAACTGCCATTTGCAAAGACCATTTTGTAACTTCCTTTCTATTTCAAACACTATAAGAGGGCTCAACAAAGGAGAAGTTAAACTCAGCAAATAAAAGGTTTAGTTTGAATTGGATTTTTTCAAAAATCTGGCTCTTTCTTCTCAAAGGCTTTGCTTTTCCCTTGGGAACTTTGTTTTGCTTACTTTCTAAGCTTAATTATAACAGTTGAAATAAAGATTGGAATGGGCATCTTTTTTTTGTTATTACTGGTGTGTTTTCCCCCAACAATGAAACTGGAAGTAGTTGCTTGGTTAAATAATGCAGATGATCTTTAGACCCTGGGAAAATCCCACCTGTTCTTGTTAGTTAACCACTTAGCCAATGTCACTAAATGCTTACCTGTTCTCAGTGGAATGGGCCTCAATTGGATAGCCTCCAATTCTCCTTCTACTTCAGTGAAAGCAGTAACAGCAGCAGCAGCAATAGCAGCTTTGCTTCTGCGGGCACATCAACCTCCAGGGCACATCTGTTGGCATGGAACCAGGCCCCACAGGGTCAGCAATCCAACATCATTCATAATGAGAAGCTTGGCACAAATTGGGGCAAGGGGCAGTGGAGGAGAACGAGTTGATGAGACTAAGGGAGTAGGAGGTGGACAAGGTTAGATAACTGGGGAAAGGAGGTGACAATTAATAAAAAGAATGGCGAGGAGGGGTTTGGATTGCTGAGAAGAAGCCAGGAATGCAAGAGCATAGTCATCATAAGCTACTGGCAATGCTTAATAAAACATTTACTGTGTGAGTTGCTCCCTATACTTTTCAGATAGCTTAGATTTTTAATTGCATGAGTGGGATAACAGTACCTTATAGACCTTTGACTCCTCCATTAAAAATTTATAAGGCACCTTTTGCCTTAGTATCTTGGCATATAGCACAATTTGTCTTTTTAATTTAGCTTTACTGGCCACCCCCATGAAATAGGGGAGCTTCTTTTATACAGATGAGGATACGGAGATCCTGAATGGTTAAGTGAATTGCTCAAGGTCATGCATCCAAATGTTGGCAGAATTTAAACCCCTGACCTTCCCCAAATGCTCAATTCATCAATATTGTACCAAAGTTCAACAGCACTGACAGTTAAACTCCGTTCATATTGTGTGCCTTTCTTCTGCCTTTACAGAATTCATGGCAGTGTATGACATGATAGAAGAAAACCAAGAAATAAATGATTTGAGCATATTTCCCACTAAAATACGTTTGATTATCTTAGTCTTAAACTATTTGAGTCGTGTCTTCAGTTTTTTGTGTGAAGGCACACATATAGATCCAGCGTGAGTGATGGTAAAGTGTATGGCCTGGCTAGGCTTTCAAGAGAAAACAGATTGAGTTATTTAATGTCACCTTAAATCATGAATATAGCATTCAATTGTTACTCCCACCTTTGAAGATATATGATAACAAACTAGAGCAGTGGTTCTCAACCTTCCTAATGATGAGACCTTTAAATGTGGGTGAATCTGCATGTGGGCAGACCCATCTGGTGACATAGAGGAGCGGTGTCTCTCCTAAGACCTTTGGAACTATGTGTTTTCTGATGGTCTTAGGCGACCCCTGTGAAAGGGTCGTTCAACCCCAAGAGCGGTCATGACCCACAGGTTGAGAACCACTGAACTACAGTGAATTCAGAAGATGCTGACCAGAAAATAAGAGGTCTAACAGACCATGTGAATGTAATTGGGGGCATTCATGCTCTAGAAGAAAAGACTAAAGGAGATATTACAGATTTTGTCAAAGATTTGAAAATTGTTATATAGAATTGAAATTAGATTTTGAGATAATATACCTAAATACTATTGAAATGATTTGTTAACACCATACTTTCCCTGACTGTGTGAGTAGGAGGCCAGTTTAAGGGGTCTGCGTAGGGACAAAATTCAGAATCATCTCTTTTCATTATATTAATATTGTGTTTTTAGATCATGGAATGACCAAAAAAAAATGGCAACAATGTTAAAAGGTTATGAAAAGAGAGGCACACAAATACATTGTTGGTGGAACTGTGAAATGGCACAATCATTTTTGAAAGCAATTTTAAATAAGCAAATCAAGTGACTAAAATGTCCATATCCTTTGGACCAAGAGACTCCATCATTGGGTCAATACCCCAACAAAATCATTGATAAAGAAAAAAATCCATGTATTCCAAAATATTTAAAGCAACACTTTTTGTGATAGCTAAGAATTTGAAACAAAGTAGATGCCCATCAATTGGAGAAAGGCTAACAAACTGATACTTGCTTATGTACTATTAGAATGTGTGTGATGAGTACAGAAAAGCATGGAAAGATCTATAGGAATTAATGTAATAAAAGCCGAGAAAACAATATACACAGTAACTAAAACAATATAAATGAAAAGAATGACACCTTAAGAAAGCAAAAGTAAATGTAAAAAAAATCACAAAGATCAAATTGGACTGGTGGGATGTCCACAGGTGTTACATAACGGAAATGTTTTCAGACCTTTCCAATGTATGTATGGATCCCTTGTGCTGACTTTTTTTTTAAATCTCCAAAAAATAGTGCTTTCCATATGGGATGTCTCTCTGTATGAATAATGAGATATTCACAACACCCATGATGGTTATGAATATGCTGGTATAGTTTTGGATCACAAAATGTAGCAAACTCTCCACATGGAAGGCAGAACCAAGGTCTTTATTCAGAAACCATAACACTGAGTC
>CM053600.1:148907193-148945708 GCA_028646575.1 Pseudocheirus occidentalis | reverse complement strand
ACAAGGACCTGGGAGCAGTTCATCCCTGAGGATTGGACGAGAACCTGTAAGCTTTCAGCTCCTGAATCTAGGTGATTGTCTGGCAGATTCAGGAGGGAGCTGGGACCAGGGAAGGGGATCCAGGGAATCAGAGAGACCACCCAGAGACAAAGTGAAGAAAAGGCCTCCCCTTGGACTAAACTGAGGTTTGTTGGAAATCAAGGAGTGGAAGGATTTGTGTGGCTGTCTAAGAACTTTATTTGGAAACTAAAGTTAATGGTTACCCCAGGAGTGGCAGATCAGTATATTGGGAACTGTTGATTGAATCAATTCCCTCCTAGGGAAACTAGGTCATTCCTTTGTTAAGTGATTGATTGGATCTCTGATCTGATTGATTGAATCTTTAAGTGTTAAACTGGTTTTTCCCTTAGGGAAACCAGTTGATTCTTCTTTTGTTCCTTGTTCTAAATATTGTGTCTTTCTGAAATAAGATATAATATAGAGACTTTCCTTGTTCTGAAGATTGTATATAATATTGTGAACTGTTGAAACTGTGAACATTGTACTGAATTTGTAATGGAATAAACAGAGCGTTCGCTAATACTGTGTAATCCGAATCTTAAAAGCTCTTCACACTAGCATTCTCTCAGGAATCTCCTGCTGATTGGCTTTACAATCATGTACCAAATTTCTTCATTTTTTTTTTTGTTTTAATCCTACTCTAAGGACTAAGGGTCAGCCAAATTCAATTTAATTCATTAAATGCCCAGGAGACTCTAGCAGGCAAAAACGAATCACCCAAGTCTCTGCTTTCAAGAGATTTGCAGACTAGCGGCAGGTATCTCAGAGGAGGGGATGTGAGCATGAGCAATTGAAATTCAAAGTGATAACAGATTCCCTAGAAGAATTTGGAGTTAAAATACCAAAAAAAGAAAAAAGCAACCCTCAAAAAACCAAAAAACAGTTTAAGGGACAAATTGATTTCTTCGAAGTAATAAAGGTTCAAAACTTTTAGGCAAAATGTCATGGTAAAAAAAACAAGAAAGAAAGAAATTCGAAGTGACAATAACCCTTGAGGGAGGCAAAACCTTGACAGTCAGCGTGGCCTTTTTCTTTCCTCAATGAATTCTATTCTATTTTCCTAGAAGAGCTAAGAAGCAAATATTGCTTTGTGTCTCTTTTAAGTTTCTACCCAGGTAGCTAGCTCTGACATAAATAGTATGAAAGACTACCAAGGGTGGCAACCTGGCTCCTCAAGGCCACGTGTGGTCCACTAGGTCCTCTAGTGTGGCTCTTTGACTAAACCCAAACTTCACAGAACAAATTCTTTTAATAAAAGGATTTATTCTATAAAGCTTGGACTCAGTCAGAAGACCACACCTAAGAACCTAAATGGCCACATATGGCCTCAAGGCAGCAGGCTACTGTAATGAGAATGGGAATCTGAAGGTTTTCCCACCGCTTGGACCCTTGATAGGCTTAAGTGACTCTGAGAACCTTCCCTCATTTGAAAATATACTCTGCCCCCTAATAGGCTGAATGTGGTAGCAGGGAGCCTGTGGCTGGAAGCTTGTTTTTCAGGAATGCCCACACCTTGTTACTTTGTGATTGGGCAGTGGGTCAAGAAGGTTGTGACATCCTCTGATCCAGAAGGCTATATAAACCCTGAGGCTTTGCTTTGGGCCTCACTTTGGGAAGAGTTGTGTGATTTGGCCAGATGAGACTCTGGGCAGATATTGAGTGCTCCCAGCTTTGAAAACCCCACCCCCAGCTTTGAAAACCCAGATGTTGGTGCTTCTCTCTCTGGTAACTAAGTATGGATGCACAGGTCAGACAGCTGGAAACCCTGTCTGCTGATCTCTTTCTCTGTTTTTATGTTTTTGATCTGCTTATAAATTCTGCTCTGAAGTTCAGGGTGCTGACTTTTTCCCCTGAACTAGGTAAATGATATATTTGTTTAAAGTAGGATTGTTAATCCATTTTGAGTTGCTTCCCTTTAGAAAAGCAGACCTAAGAACCTGGGCTAACAGCCATCCTGCATGTGCTAGGGTGCTTGCTGCTACAGCTATCCACCCCTGGATTAGATATTTTTGGTGTAAAAAGGGAAGTCAATTCAATAACATGATACTATTGAAGGAGAGGAAATGAAAATGATTATTTAAGCTTATCAATCAGGAAGCACCCTTTTGGCAAACAAGCTAAAGCTTGTGAGAACCAACAGACAACCTGGTTGTTCTATCCTATTTATTTCTGAATTAGGCCAAAGGAGTAATTGCAAGTAATTGCAATGGGATTCCATTGCAAGTACTTTTTTGCTTATTGACTTTCATTTCCTCCAAAATGATTTTTAACTTAGGAAGAGAGCCATATATAGGAATTGTTGTACCATGGGCAGGTATCATAAGCTTCATCTTTGGCAAGTGACAGAAAAAGTAAGAGGGCAGATACCTCCTCCCCTAGCCCCCACAAGGTGTAATGGGGAATGGTGACTGAGATACCGAAGGCAGGCTACCCCTCCGAGCCTGCAGGAATTGTGACATTGGCAAATTATTATTTGAACAAGCTATTTTTGATAACCAGATGCTAAACCAGTTGTTTATTCTACTGTGAGTATGGCAGTGGTTTTAGTAGAGTGTTAAACCTTAAAAAAAAAAACAGATGCTTTTGAGGAGAGGACTAAGAGAGTGCTTGATATCAACACCTTAAAAAACAAGAACAAAACCAGAAACTTACAGATGTAATAGTATTAGAGCTGAAACTAGTAATAGAGTCTAGCTTTCCTACCATCTTGTTTAGAAAATGAGCAAACACAGATTTTACTCAGTTGCAGAAAAGGAAAGCATCCAATTCTTTTTCATCCATGTTGTTGAATTTTGGCTTTCTTAGGGAAATTGGAGACCATACTTCTAAGGTGGAAAGCCCTGATCTCTTGACTCAGGGAAAAACAACAACAACAACCAACAAAAAACAAAACTTCTAAGCAAGGAAGGAGGTTCTTCAGACCTTTCTGTGTGTTGGTCCACATACCCCTGCTCTGCACTTGAAAATTTACTTAGCTTGAGAGGGAAAAGCTTTGCTGATAAGAGATATTGAATGATTGGTGAGATAGAGACATTTCTAGGAAGGCATGACATTACCTTCAGGCAGCATGTCAGAATCAGGGGATTCATGGTTCAGGGCCTCCCACTGCGGTGTTTCCCCTTACCATTTTCTTGGGCCAATTGTGAAGAATCCCTAGACCTCTGGGTCTGTTCTTGGAGAAACTCCATGTCTGCAGTGTCCCTGGGTCCCTGAATTGTTCCTTCTCTTCACAGTGAGGTCTGTCAAACTTTCAAATTGCTCCTGGAGAAACAAAGGAAAGCAGAACTTTAGAGAAAATAAAAGGTTGCCAGAAACAGAGTGAAAAATATCAGGGGAAGCCCAAAATGCATCATTTGATTTGTCAATTAAGAGATCACTGATACATTTGTGGAAAATGTTTCATTGAATTTTCAGTTTCAGTCTGAAGTCAAGCTGCAGAGAATTTTGAAGACAGTGAGAGGAAAGGAAGTCCAAGTCTAATGCACTGATTTTAGACAACTTTGAAGGAATTTATCCAGGAAAAGGAGGAGAATAGTAGGAAAGCTAATACAGATGGATGGATAATTAAGGGTTTAAGGTAAAGAGAGACATCAGTACATTTGTAAGCAGCAGGGAAGCAATGAGTAGACTGGGAGAAATTGCAGATTAGTGAGACTGTGGGAATAAGAGGGGCCAATCTGCTGCAGAAGACAGGATGGAATAGGACCCCTTGTTCTTGTAAAGGGGTTAGCATTAGCATTGCCTTTTCATGTATGAGAGGGGTGAAGGAGGAAATAGTGGGAGAAAGTAATCTAAGTTATGTGAGATAAGGAGTAAAGAAAAGTGGATGTCTACATTTTTTTTCCAGTAAAATATGAGATGAAGTTCAGAGCTGGGGGTTGGGAGAGGAGCCATGGGAGGTTTGCAGAGTATTGAAAAGATTTGGAAGAGCTGTTGTGATGATTGACATAGTGAACTTATTAGGGAGATATAAAAGGATTTTCTTGCCACAGTGAGGTCCCAATTGAGTTTATGCTACACAATTTGAACTCAGTCAACAAGGTTTCATGATTCTCTCTTTAGCAGCACATGTGTAGTGATGAAGGCAGAGGGTGGTAAGAGTAATTCAAGGCTGAGATTTGACAGAGGGACAACTTCAATAGAATATATGGGCAAGGGATTTAAGAAATGACTGTAATTAGATTGAAGTGGTTCACATGGAGTTGAGATACAGAAGAGAGGAAAGTGTAGTCATTGATGTCCTTGGAAAAATTGAGGGACGGAAGGATTGGGTGTCTTAGAATGGAATAAGAATGGAGTTAGACGTTGCAAGGCAGAGAGAGTGTAATGAAAAAAAAAAGAATTTCAGAGTTTGTGAACATGACAGTCTATCCTGCTTTCATTCTTGACATCCTAACACAACCTTTGCTTGCTACAGCTCTGCCTCTGCCTGACCACAAGGCCCTGTGCCTACTCTCTTCTTTAGAGCACTACAACTATTTATCAGTATCTGTTTTGACCCCTTATTGTTACTTCTGAACATGGACGCAGCCTAGAAGCGGCTTTTTTATAGAAGCCAATGATTTGGTGAGCTTTTGAAGAGAAGAGCATTATTTGCCTCTTCTGTTAGATGGCAGTCTGTGAGTGGAACAAAAGCAGTTAACTTTCATCAGATTATAGAACTCAAGAGTATGCTTTTTATCAGTGTGTAAGTATTCTATTAAAACTTTACCCTCATCTTAAGTGTGAACATACACATGAACTGATCTGTACATTATCTGGTTTATAGTATACATTGATGAACATGCCAGTTTGTAGGAAGACCTATATCTGTTAGGGACTTGTCAAGTTTCTTGTTGTTGAGTCCCTACAGTAGTATCTGATTGATTCTCTGTGACCCCATTTGTGGTTTCCTTGGCAAAGATACTAGAATGAATTGCTATTTCCTTCTCCAGCTCATTTTATAGATAAGGAACTGAGGCAAACAGGGTTAAGAATTGCCCAGAATCCCACAGCTAGTAAACATCTGAGGCCATATTTGAACTCAGGGCCTTCTGACTCCAGGGCCAGTGTTTTATCCATTACACCATACAGATGCCCTTCTGTCAAATTGGTCCACTGAAAATTTGGTGAAATGTTTAAAGCCATTTAAATGAGAAAAAAAAAAGATTAGGGAAGTATCAACATACTTGAAAAGCGGGTAATTAGCAATGCAAAAGCCAAATTACTACTGGTTTATATTAAGCAGAATAAACAAAACAGACAATCAGGCCTTTTAGTACTTTATAGATGGGTAAGTCAAACTTATTAAAGCAGATAAGGGCATCTATTTACAAAGGACAGATTTCTGAGCCTAAGCCAGAGGAAAAATGGAAAGATAAACCAAATCCTCTGTCTCACTTCCACTTATGGTGATACTCTGTTTTTTTTTTAATTTTTGACTGTACCTATGTTTTCTTTGGTTTTGGAACCTTACATTGAATAAGCTTAATATCACCACTGCAGTCTCTAAGACTTTGAGTTTTCTGAAGTCCTAAGAAGTTAACTTCCCTTAACCCAGGATCCCTTTATTGGCAAGCATTAGACCTCTTTTACCTAACCCTTAGTCACTGAATGGGTATTGTCTCAGACAAAGTGAGACCTGGGAAAGACCTTAATTTTATTTTCTTTTTCTTTTTTTGTCTTTTGGAGGGGAGAAGGTGGGGCAGTTGGATTAAGTGACTTGCCCAAGGTCACATGGCTAGTAAATATTATGTGTCTAAGGCCAGATTTTAACTCAGATCCTCTTGATTCTAGGACTGGTGTTCTATTCACTGCGCCACCTACCCACCCCAAGACCTCAGTTTTAAAATCCCAAAGTCACCACTATATCCTCGGCCATTAGATGTTGTCTTGACTCTTGTCTTGCTACTGGAGGCTGATGACTATGGAAGAGAGAGTTTGTGCTAAAGATTTTGCTTGTCTCTTACTTAAATATAATTCATACAAGGTGAGGCATCACCCTTGTAATGTCATTGGTCCTCTAAGAGAACAAAGGAAAAACCATAACAAACAAATAAACAACAGAGACAAAACATGGAACCAAATCTCCCTCTCTCTGAGCCGACACTATCCACTAAGCCATGTTGTATCTCACATTCCTTTCAGTCTGACAGAATTAATATTTGTGAGAATTAAGTTAGTTGCTTAGAAATAGTGCTAACCATGAACCTTTAAATAGTAAAGTAGCATCTTAAGCATTAAATTGTGGTTGAAAAAATATATCACTCTCCTAGTGTCTTTCTCACTGCCTTCAACAGTCATAACCCATTTTCTTTTGTAGTAAATGCTGATATCTGTAATTGAGGCCAGAATGAAGTTCATTGATGTAACAAACCATTAGCTGAAAACAGCCCTCCTGTCAATTAGATCTATTGCAGGCCATCAATTTATCCTGGGGTTACAAAAACAGTGCCCTAATACTCACTAATGCCTCTAAGATCATTGATACACAATCCCCTTGCCTCCAGTTCATGTTAATATGGAAATAATAATCCACCCTTAATACAAGAGCTATTTGTAAGCCACAAACTACCTATTATTCATATTTTCACCTGATGCATAGGTTTGAACAGATACTTATTTAAGCTGCCAACATGATCACCAGTATTCTAGAAACAGACCTAAAAATCCATATCTCTTTCATTAAATGCTGAGTAGTTTAAGGTGAAATTCTCTCTTATTCTCTCATCTTCCCCCTTTACTTTCCCTACCTGGATGACTTGTAGAAGCAATAGCAATTTAAAAATGTAAAGGCTTTCATTACTAAACATTTCTTTTTAGATAGAAAATGTGAGTTCCCCAAGTGATTTTGATTAGTCTATATAGAAAATGACCAAAGAGATTAATGTCTTCTTAAATGGGCAATAGAATTCTAAATTGGCATTGCCCTTGACCCAAAGCCGATGCTGTCAGAAAAGACTTGGCTTGTAAGAAGGCAGGATTGACATGTTTTTCCTATTCAGCAGAGATCATCAGTCTGTATCTGTAATTGTTACAAGCAAACTGATGGCATTTCATTATTTGTGCCTTGCCTCCCCAGCCTCAGAGGATACTGTAGTAAAACCATGGCTGTAAGTAATTAAAAGAACACATTCATCACCAAAGCATTACAATTACAATAATAAGTTGGAAAATATATGGTCATTTTAATATATTGATGAATAAAATATTATTAGGCCTAGTGAAAATATCTTAATTATTTTAAATAGCCCAATAACTAGATGATATATTAACTAGTTTTGACATCTTGCCCAATAAGCCAAAAGCAGTATAATGTCATATAAAATGTCCTGCATTCAAAGTCAGAAGACAAGGATGGATTTCAGTTCTGGCTCTTGCCCTTATTATATAGTATTGGGCAAATCACTTTGCTCTTTTGTCCTCAACTTTTTCTTCTGTAAAATGGGAATAAAAATACCTTCATTATCAAGGTAATGAGAGGATAAAATGAAAAGAATCTTCATAATTCATAAGTTATTATAAAATATAAGTAGTTATTGGTAACATCTACTAGTGCAGGTATGGATATAAACTATATTATGAGCCATTAAATTTATTAATCACATCCCAATTATTCAATAATAATTTTTAATGAAGCCAATAATCAGTTAGAATAATCAGTCCTAGTGAGAAATGAGAAATTTAAGGATTACTCTAAACAGTATCCTCAATTACATGATGAAGATACTAATACTTACATTTTATGATGCTTCAAAGTTAGAGTTGACATTCTCTCTCTTTCTTTTTCTCTTTCTTTCTCTCCACCCTATTTCTCTCCTTTCCCCCCTCTTCCTCTCGTTCCTGTCTCTCTCTCTCTGCATGTCTTTTTTTTCTCTCTCTCTTGTTCCTAACTTAATTTTAACAAAAGTCTTATAAAGTTAAGCAATATGAGCATTTTACTACAAGGATCCTAAGACTAAGTGCAGTGTCATAGAGTAGTTAGTGTTGCAGTTGTTTTGGTCTCTACCAAATAAATGCTGGCCACTCTTACTCCTGATCATTTGATGTTTCCTCCACTTTTCCAAAATTTTATTTATTTATTGTTTGCTTGTTCTTTTATTTCAAGTCATTATCTTATCCCATTTTTGTTCTTCTCTTTGGTCTTTTCATTTTCTCAATTTTCTCTTCTTTAAAATAATTCATAGTAATTCAAGTCAGAAGCTTATTTGTATATCAGAAAATTAGTAGAAGACAATTGACATCAATAAATCACATAATTTGAAGGAGTAAAGCTGTCATGTTTTATACAATGATAAATGTGTTATATGAGTAACTTGAATTAGAATTGTGAACAGGATTGAAATAATTTGAGCTCAGATTCAGCCATTATTTCACTTGATTTAGACCATGTGCAAATCTTTGGAATTCTTTTTTGGTGACTGAAATGATGAGTTAGGGATGTGGGGAGAAGAATAAGCATTGATTAAAGACCTACTATGTACAAGGCACTGCACTAGGCACTTTTAAAATATTATTTCCCTAGATAATATTTATAGCTTACTTTTGAAATTGTTCTTTTAGATGTGCAAAGTACTACATTACCTTCACCTTTACCTTTACCTACCTTGACATTACCTATATTATCTCATTTGGTTTTCTCAACAATCCCATCAGCTATGTACTACTTGTATTACTAGCCTCATTTTATATAGGAGGAAGTTGAATATAAAAAAAGATTAAAAATAGTTTGTCCACGGGCACACAGGTAGAAAGATTCAAAGACTGGATTGGAACCTAGATTTCCTACACTTCCGATAATTAAAAAATTTTTTTTGACAAATCTAAATTTTAATTAAACAATGGCTTGTGTTCTTTTTAAATAATTTTGGCCATGTCTGACTCTTAATGACCCTATTTGGGTTTTTCTTTGCAGAGTTAGAAGAGTAGTTTGCCATTTCTTTCTTCAGCTCATTTTAAACAAGAGGAACTGAGGCAGAGTTAAATGACTTGCCCAGGGTCACACAGCTAGCAAGTGACTAAGGCCAGATTTGAACCAGTGAGACGAGTCTCCCTGACTTCCGGTTCAGCATTCTATCCACTATGCCACCAGTATTACATACTAATACAGTGCTTATTCATGTTTCTTGGTATATTGAAAGCCATTGGTCATGTATGGTTTTAGCACCTTTTTCCTGTTTCTACTTTGAGTTTCTAACCTGTGTAAAAGAAAGCTGACATTTTCATCTGCCTAGGATGGTTCGAGGGACTCAGTTTTTTCAACTTTTGACTTGCCAAGCTTTACCTCCTCTAGGCTGATTTTATAATCTCTCAATTCCTCCATCTTGCTAAATTATGAGAAGCTCATGCTATTTCCTAGTTGTCTTTGCTCTACTAAGAAACTGTCATTTCTAAATAGTTTCTGCTTTTAGAGATTGATTCCAATCATTTTAAAAAATTTTTAAACACTCTTCCAAATTCTGTTACAATATTTAGACATAAAGACAATATCCCTGACTTCCTGCTGAATAGCTGTCCATTGTATATCAGGCTGACTTCATCTTGAAACTCAGTGGATTGAGAATGAAATTGAATTAATAACTTCAAAACAACATTAAATATGCCTACTCGGTGAAGAACACTATGCTTTGTGCTGGGGGAAATACAAAGATTAAATTAGACTCAAGTTCTATCCTCCAGGAGCACGGAATTATTATTAATAATAACTGTCTTAACATTTAATTATTTATACATAATATGTTATAATTTAACATGATATATGTATGTAAGATACGGATGTGATATATATATGATGTATACTATTTATTGTTTATAAGATATATTAAAATATGTCAAATATATAAATAATAAAGGCATAGAATTTCATATAGTCATTATCATTAATAATAGTAGCAATAATTAGCATGTATGTATTGTTTTCGTATTTAAAAAGCTTCTTACATATGTTCTCATTTGATCCCCACAGAAGCCCTGTGTATTAGCGAATTTTAGAGATGAACCTAAATTTTAGAGATCAACCCTGTGGCTGAGAGAGATTAAATGACTTGCTCAGGGTCTCATAGCCAGTAAATATCTGATGCAACATTTGAAATAAGGTTTTCTTCTACCTATCCACTTTACCACATAATTCCCTATAGTAAGGAGACAGAAAAAGTCCGGAAACATACATTTAACTACAAAATGATCCTGTCGTGGTTAAGTGGATGAGACAAATGCAAAAAAGGAAGAGCTATCTTTAATTTTAGATGGAAGCATCATTGTTGACAAGTGGATCAGAGAGACTTCATGAAAGACAGAACTGAAGCAAAAAAAAAATGGTGAGTTTTCCAGAGACGGATTTGGTGAGAGTTGTGGTTGGCATGACAAGGCATGCTCTTCTCTCTCTTTCTGATTTTTGTCTCAAAATGATTATTATTCAGCTGCTTTTTAAACTCAGAATCTTTGGATAACTTTGGAGATTTCCCTAGTTTATTTAAACAGTGGTTCCTTTATTAGAATTCCAGAAGTTTTTGTAATACAACCATCAAAAGTCATCACCTCCATTATGAATCCTTCAAAAAGAATCCCAGGAGAGAACTTGGCCTATAGAAAATCAGCCAGGAACAAGCATAATAAAATTGATTCAGTAAGAAGGGAATAACACACAACAGTTGTTTTGATAACTGTTTGCCTCTGGTGCTTAGAGTAACACATAGACAAATGCCAGTTTCTTTTACTTCTGTGTAAAGAGTCCTCCAATGAGACCTTACTTGAAACTCGACATTTTTAGAGTTCAGTTCAGTTCATCATTATCATTTTTACATTTCAGGCTTGCAAAAAATAATGAAGCTTGGTGATCCCTTTTGAATAGTAGTGAGAGTGCTTCAGTGAAAAAAGAGCTATTCTTGACTCCCCACATTTCTTTTGTTTCTTGGGTATAGGGCAAAGCAAGGAGACATTTAATTGCTTCGAAGTGCTCTAAGACTTTTGGAAGAACAACAACAACAATAATAATTTGTTAAATGGTTTCAAAAAGGAATTTTCTATACTAGCCCTGTGAGGTAAAGTAGTATCTCTGTAGGACAGCCAGGGGGTGCAGTGGATGCTAGCCTGGGGTCAGGAGTTCTTAGTTAAAATACAACTTCGAACACCTGTCACTCTGGACCAGTCACTTAATTTTGTTCCCTCATGTATAAAATGAGAAGGAAATGGTTAACTGCTCTAGTATCTTTGCCAAGAAAACCCCAGATGGGGCCACAAAGAGTTGGACAGGACTGAAATTGATGGACAACAATGACAAAATTATCTTTGTCCTCATTCTATAGATGAGATCAAGTATTTGAGAGTTTAAAGATTTGGTCAGTCTTTGTGTGGCATGGTGGGTATAGTATTGAGGCAGCAAGACCTGGATTCAATTCTTGCCTCTGACACTTAGCTGTGTGACCATAGATTTGTCATTGAATCCTTCAGACTCAAGTTCTCATCCACAAAATGAAAATGTTAATGCCAATAAAATGAAACTTATACATTTTGCAAAAGAAAGTTCTATATAATATAATAAATATCAACTAATGTAGTATTTTGACCATTGAAATCATCTGTGCTAAAGGAGTAGGAAGTCATTAGGGTCTCCACCCTCCCCCCAAGTGACATGCTGATTTAACAAGAGTTGTCTAGAGACAGGGCCTGTCTGCCTTCACTGTGAAAGCTGTTTTAATGGGTGGTTTAGTAAATGTAATTAATTATTGGTATATATAAGTTGGGATAATGTTTGGGATTATCTTTCAAGGAATCTTAAGTCAATGTATAATTAGGTATTTTTCTCTTTTTTATTATCTGAAAACAAACAAACACAGAACTATAGACTACAACATAGTGAAAATCCATTCTAGAATCAAAGGACTTGGGCTGACATTCTACCTTGTACATTTTCTACATATGTGATCTTAGGCAAGTCTCTCAGCAAACCTGGACCTCAGTTTCCTCATTTGTAAAATGAGAGGGTTGGATGAGGTGAATTTTGAGACCTAAAGCAATGTCTGTCTATCTATCCATCCATCCATCCATCCATCCATCCATCCATCCATCCATCCATCCATCCATCTATCTATCTATCTATCTATCTATCTATCTATCTATCTATCTATCTATCTATCTATCTATCTACCTGTCTGTCTGTCTGCCTATCTATCTATCTATCTATCTATCTATCTATCTATCTATCTATCTATCTATCTAATGAAAGCTACCTATTTCCTAGGGAATTGATGTTAACACACAAATGTGAACAACAGGAAAAATACCTTTAAAAAGTCATTGTCTTTCTTTTCTAAAAGCTAGAAAAGCTGCCTAGAAAGTTTGGAGTAATATTTTCTATATTTATTTGTTCTTGAATACTAATCCCTCAGCTACCCCAAGAAACAGACAAGCAAATAAATAGAAATGCTTTGGTTAGCACACATTTGAAACTCCTTCATTCTTCCCCCCTCCTTTCCAATCTCTAGAGACCTCATAGTACAGGAAGTGGGTGCCCCTTCAAAGTTGTACAAGTCTGCAGAATCTTCCTTGGAGGTTTTCAGATGTGCTATTTAGCAAACACACCAACATAATTCTCCCAATCTTTTCCCTACCCCAGAACCCACACAACCTCTCTGGGATCTGCAAAAAGCAAGTTGTTTTTTTCATGGCATACATTACTTAACTTTATTTAATTTATGGGGCCCACTTTAAATACTCTTGTTCTTTTAGAGAAAAAAGCATACTTCTTATTATAGAGTAATAGACCTTTATCCAAAAGGGACCTTAGAGGTCATGCAGTTTAATCTGTTGATTTTGAAGATAGGAACCCGAGACCTATAGAGGTTGTGACTTCTGCAAGGCCATACGATTAGAAAATGGAAGAATGAGATTCAAATCCAAGTCTTCTAGTTCCAAATATTGTGCCTTATCCAAATACTGTGGATTCTTGTGTTAAAAACCATCTCATTCATCATGAACTTTTTTTTCAGAATGTTGAATTTTCCATTTGAAGTCCATTAGTGTTTTTACTTTTGGACTAGTTCCCATAATGCATATAAAATGGGCAATCTCAAAAAGAGATCTTGGTTTTCTCCTCTGGGTGCTTTTATAGATAGTACAGTGCCTGGAACACAGTAGGTGCTTAATCAATGTTTATTGATTGACAGATACATAGATGAGATAGAATAGAGTTGCTCTAAGGCTAGAAGTTCTTAAGCCTTTTTTTGGTGGCATGGCCTTCTTTGGCAGGCTGGTAAAACCTATGAACACTTTTTTCACAGTCATGTTTTTAAATGCAGCAAATAAAATACATAGAATTAGAAAGAAAACTGGTCTCATTGAACTATAATTATTCAAATATTTTTAAAAAGTCAAGGAATCCAGGGTTAATAATTCGTGCTCTTAGGAAGCAATAGCAAGTTATGTCTGTCTCTCACTTTTCAGAATTCATGCCTATAGAAGGATGCTGTCTTTGAAAGATTTTAATACCAATAGAACTCACTGGGGAATAATGAAAATAAAAGACCACTCATAAAGCAAAATTAGTAGAAATAGGGAGTCTTTATTTATTTTAGTTTTTGAAGGAGACTTCTACCCATCAACCCTAGTGACCACTCACCCCCTCTCCCCTCCTCCCAGCCTTTAATTTGATCTCCAAGTATATTTCTGTGTGATTTTCCTTTCTCTAGCCTAGGAAGAACCAAATGGCAGAATAGTCATTGTAGAATGCATACTATCTGGATTAATAAACTCCAGAATTTCTCCTAGAAACAGAAGATACAAAGTCATACAACTTTAGGGAACTAAAGAAGAGAACTAAAACATCATCTCACCTAACGATCCTGATTTTTCAAATAAAGAACCTGAGATTCAGAAAAAAAGCATGGTGGGGGGGGGGAATCTCCTTAGGTTACAGAAAAAGAACTACACACAAAGCCAAGATTAAAGTGTCAGTTCTATCCTCCCATCTAATAGTTGTTAACCTGAATGACAAATCCTTAACTTTCACCATGCTGTCGATAGTGAAGGTGGTTGGAACTGGAGAAAGGCCACAGAGATGCTCAACAGGGTTGAGGATGTTTAATGAACTTCTTTTCATTTATTCAACAAATATTTTTAGAATCTCTTGTTTTCAAAGTGGTATGCTTGGTTCTCTGGAGGGTATAAAACTGAGGAAGAGACTATAGTTGTTAGCTATACAGTATTTTTCTAGACATTAACAATTGTAATTGTATAAGATTTTTTTTAAAAATGCATAAATACAGAGAAGCTTTGTGATGTAATGGAGAAATTCCTGCAATTTGATTCAGAAGACCTAGGTTTAGCTCTCACATTGATTAGTTGTATGATGCAGGGCAAATAACTTATCTTTTCTAGGCCTCAGTTTTCTCATCTTTAAAATGGGGATAATATTTTACTACCCCCTATGCATAATTATTATGAGGAAGATGCTTTGAAAAACATTAAAGTAATAGATGAATGTGGGTTATCATTTATATATTGATTTATTTCTATCCACATAGGTTTGTAGAAACCAGAGGACAGACTTCATTGGTTCCCATCAGTTTCTAGCAATGGATACTCAAGTCTATTTGGAGAGTTGATAGAGGGTTTATTATTGCATAAAAAGGAAAAAATAGTTATTTTCCTTTCATGCTCTAATTGCTATTGTATCTGAAAATTGATCAAATTTATCAAAATTATACCATTTTGTTATAATTTATTTACAAAATAAAAGAGAAGCACTTCGGGATTGTATAGAAGCAACAAACATGTACCAGCAGGTCACACCCAGGTGCAACCTAGACTAGGTTTCAATTTAATTGGGAAATATTTAACTGAATAAAAATACAATAAACATTGAGAGTGTTAATATGTAGTTTTTGAAGTAAATATGCAACTGATAGGAACACTTATGTATTGTGTACTGGCCCCTCGTTCTATTTGCATTGGACACCACAGGTTGGGATGTCTCATATGACCATGAAGAGCTGATTTCCAGTCCTAACCTCTCATATACACTGCTTGTGTCATCTTGGGCAAGATAACTTCAACTTCTCAGTGTTCTAGGCAACTCCCTAAAATTATAAGTTGAAAAGATGGTTCTAACTTGCATTAGTAGAGGGAGTTTCCTCATCTGTTAATACCCTCAGACAATTAAATCTCACGTCACTGTCCTTTTATATACCTAGGGTGATGATGTATTCAGACAGATCTGATTTTTAATTTGGGTTCTGCCATTAACTACCTGTTATGAGTTAAGTATTTAGATCCTAAGCTTTAGTTTCTTAGTCTGTAAAACAAAAATAAATACCAAGTGGAAATGCTGTACTAAGTGATATACAGGTTGTTCCACAAATCTTACTGCACTTTAAAGCTTTACTAGCTTTCTAAAAAAATAATATTCTATTTTTCCCTTCATGTAAAAATACTTTTTAACATTTTTTTGGAATTTTGAGTTCTAAATTATCTCCCTCTCTCTCTTCCCTTTTTTCCTCATCAAGAAGGCAAACAATATGATATTAGTTGTACATATGCAATCATGCAAAATTTATTTCTGTATTAGTCATGTTGTAAAAGAAAACTGACCAAAAGAAGAGAAAAAGAAAGAAAAGTTTCAAAAAGTATGCTTTGATCTGCATTCAGACTCCATCACTTCTTTCTCTGGGTGTAGATAGCATTTGTCACCATAAGTCCTTCAGAATTGTCTTGAATTGTTGTATTTCTGAGAAAAGCTAAGTCATTAATAGTAGATCACCATACAACATTGCTGTTAAAAAGTACAATGTTCTCCTGGTTCTGCTCATTTCATTTTGCATAAATTAATTTAAGTCTTTCCAGGTGTTTTTAAGAGCATTCTGCTCATTATTTCTTACAGTACAATAGTATTTAATCTCAACCATATACCTCTTGTCCAGTCATTCCCAAAATGATGCACATTCCCTAAATTTCCACTTCTTTTCTACCTCAAAAGATCTGTTGTAAATATGTTTTGTACCTTTCTTAAAAAAAAATCTCTTTACCACACAGGCCTAGTTGTGGTATTGCTGCATTGAAGAGTATGCAGATGTGTTTTTTTAAATAACTGTTTAGACACAGTTCCAAATTATTCTCCAGAATCATTGAATCAGTTCACAACTCCACAAATAGTTCATTAGTGTCTCAATTTTCCTGTAGTCCCTCCTACGTTTGTCATTTTCCTCTTCTGCCATATTAACTAATCTTATAGTTCTGAGGTAATACCTCAAAGTTGTTTTAATTTGCATTTCTCTAATCAGTACTAGTTTAGAGCACTTTTTAACATATGACTTTAGATACCTTGAAATATATCATTTGAAAATTGCCTGTTCACAACTTTTGATGATTTGTTTGGGCAATGACTTGTATTCCTATAAATTTGACTCAATTCTCTATATATTCAAGAAATGAGACCTTTATCAGAGAAACTTGTAATGATTACTATGTATTTCCCTCCATTCTAGTCCTCATTCCCCTGCTTATCCTACTATTTCTCTCTCTTTCCTTTCACCCTGTTCATCCTCAAAAACATTTCCCTTCTGATTGTTGCCAGCCCCAGTTCATTTTTCCTTTTATCACCACTCTCCCACCTCCATCCCCTTCCCCTTCTACTTTCCTGTGTCCAACTGAGTGTGTATATTGTTCTCTTTTTGGGCCCATTCCAATAAGATTAAGGTTCAAGTGTCCCCCCTCCTCACAATGCAGTTATCTTCCCCTTCATTGTAAAGCTTATTTGAGTCTCTTTTTTGGTAAGATAATTTAACCTCATTGTACCTCGTCTTTTTCCTTTCTCCCACTGCATTCCACTTTCTCATTCCTTAATTTAATTTAATTTTTAAAAAATATCATTCCATATTCATATTTTCCTCTTTTTTATTCCATTAAAATTGTCTTATTAATTCTTGATGTCTCATGGAGTCATTCACTTCTACTGATGTGATTCTAATTTTTAAGGAATGATTTCTTTAGTGAGCTTTTGTATATTTTTTTCCCCATTTGTACAATTCTTTTTTTTTTCAAGTAGTTCTTCAGTGAATTTTTGTGCCTCTTTTACCATTTGGCCCGTTCTTTTTTTTTTCTGAAGCTGTTTGTTTGCTTTAGTATGTTTTTGTGCCTTTTATAAAAAAAACAAATAGGTGACTTTTTTCATGATTTCCTTGCATCACTCTCATTTATTTCCCCAATTTTTCCTCTACCTCCATTTGATTTTTTAATTTCTTTTTGGGCCTAAAGCCCATTCACAGTTTCTGAGGCTTTGGATATAGGAGTATTTACTTTGTTGTTCTCCGTGTTTGTGTTTTGATCTTACATGTTTCAATCATCAGAATCTTTTTAAAAATTTTATTTTACATTCAAAGGCCATAGAGAAAAGAAACAAAAAGATATCATAAATTTAAATATTGGAACTTAATTATAGAATAAGAAAGGGAGGGGGAGTGTGTTGTTTCCATAGCAGAACATGAGAGGATAAAATATGTAACAATAAATTTTCATTTCAAGAAAGTCCATACGATAAATAATGCAAATTGTGTTGAGAATTTTTCCTTTGCTTCCTTATGAAATTTGTTTTGTTTTCTGCTTTTCACTTTTTTATTTTTGCAGAATCTTTTTTTAATTGTTTTTATTTTTTTCCAGTCCATTTCTTGACTCTCAACTTTATGTTAAAATTGATCTTTGTTCCTAGATGGAAGTGGCACTATCCCAGGCTTCAGAGTTTTTGTGCACCTATTTTCTGAGCTCTTTCCAAGGATCTATAAGTTTTCCATTCTTTCAAAGTTGTATGATTTAAATAGAGGTGTGATCACTGCTCTTCTGCTTTATGCTGTTATCTGTTAGGGACTATAAATGCTGTGTTCTGGCTTAGAATTGTGGCCAGGGTCCCCTTTCAGTCACAAACTCTAGTGTGGTAGTGTTTTTACTTGCCTTGGACATGACCAGGGAATGTGACCTGGATCTGCATATTTGCAGCATCCTGAACCCAGTGCAGCAAATGGACCCCTGCAATCTCCTTTTAACTAGTTGTCTGATGCCCTTACCATCTGTGGAGTTTTGGAAGTTGCTGTAGCCAATTCAATTGCCCAAATATCTGCTGCTGGTTTGTGGAGGCAACCAGCTGGTGTCTTGCCAAGGTGGTAACCTAAGATGGACTGTGTTCTACTTTCACCCTTGTGGAACAGACCTTTCACTTTAGCTTTTAAAGGTATCTTGGGCTGGAAAATTGTTTCACCCTGTCCTTTTGTGGGTTTTCTCACTCTAGAATCCATTTTGAGGCATTAATTTAAAGCTGTTTAGAGGGGAATTCAGTAGAGGTAGGGAAAGTCCCTGCTTATTCTCTGCAATCTTGCCTCCATCCCTTTTTACCAGCTTAAAAAAACACTTTACTAACATAAAGCTGTATTAAGACATGTGATACCTTATATAAGGTCCCTTCTAGCACCTAAAAATGCTATGATTTTGCTGTTTGAAAAACTGAAAAAAGAAAATATTTTTTCTTTGTTATAATTTAAAGTACCTATGTCTTCTTGGTTAACTAATTTTGTCTGTCATGCCCTAAGTTTTTTTCCTGTAAAATGGAGGAGTTGAACTATTTTTGATGGCTTCTCACAGGTCTAATTTTATGATCCTTTGATTCTTTTGTGGAAACATGGGGAAAGATATATTGGGGAAAAAAGATGATACAAGGCTTCTAATTCTTTATGAATATTCAGTGTATGGAAACCCTGAGTGCTTGGTGGTTGGAAGTGATTCTCAATTAACAATGCAGAGACAGTTAGTGAAGCATTGCAGGAATTTTTTTTTCTTTTTGGTTGGAGAGGTGTCCGAAAAACTGTTCAATTATGAGAATATGCACTGGATTTGAATTTAGAAAACCTGGTCTTAATTCTTGTTCTTACCACTAACTGTCTGTGTGATCTTGGGTGAGTTACAGTTTCATCATCATCATCATCATCATCATCATCATCATCATCATCATCATCATCGTCATCATCGTCATCATCATCATTCCTTTCAAATAGCCCTTTTAAGGTTTACAAAGAGCTTTCTCTTGGATAGTTCTATGGGGTACTTAGTGAAAGTATGTTCCCATTTTATATATGGGGAAACAGAGGCACAAGAAGTTGTAATTCTAAGTTTATAAAGCTAGCATTTCCCTTCAAACTCTCTGGATCTCAGTATTCTCCTCACGATGAAAAACTTTGATCAATTCATCTCTTAAGTTTCTGTGCAGTTCTGTACCCTTGGTTCTTAAAAAAAATACCCCTTACATTTTTTAGAACAATTCCAATATTATTTGTGAGGCATTTTTGCAAAGTTGTCATAAAGCTATAGAAAATGAAGAAGGCTTGATATACGTGTTCAGTTATCCATTGTTCAGTCAGGTTACTTCCCACAGTAATTGGCCAGTGAAGCATGAAGAACTAATTTTACAGAAACTAATTATACATACATATATACATGTATATATAGACATACACATATGTACACATGTATGTATATGCATGTATACATGTGTGTTGTTTTATGTTTATAAGAATAAACCTTTTTCTGCTGAGTGTGGTGCAAGGTGCTTTTTAGGAATATATTTCTTCTTTTCAAAAAGTAGTTATCTTGGGGGTAGAGTCAGGAAGGCGGTTTAGAAGCAGGAACATTCTGCAGCTCCCACACAATCACCTCAAATACCCATAAAATATGACTCTAAACAAATTTTAGAACTCACAAAATTACAGAAAAACACATCTCCCGCTGAAGGCAGTTTGGCAGGAGGGACAGGAAGGGCTTATTGCAGCATACTGGGAGCTGAAATCAGCCATGCCTGACACCTCAGCTTGACTCTGGGGAGATCAGGAGAAGCCACAGCTGGAGCCTTCAGGAGAGTGGATCAGTGGCAGCTGTGGCCATTTGGAGAATTATCAAGCCATAAGAAATAAGAACTGAGTAAAAGGTTAGTGGAACTTGGCTAAATTCAGGGGAGAAGACCAGCTGGTCTGCCTGCAGGGCAAGGAAGCAGCAGAAGCAGCAGCCCTGCAGCTGCTACCACATGATTGCTTCAGAAGCTCATGGCCTGCAGATTGCAGAGCAGCCAAGCAGTCATTCAGAGGCTTGCTTTAAGCTGTCTAGGTCAGGATCATGGTCTTTGGTGGTGTTTTTGGGGTGTGTTTTCAGTGAGCCAAAGCTGATGGGGACTGCAGTGGCCCCCTAATAGCTACAGCAGCTGTAAAAACACCAGCTATTTGGGAAAGAGCACTCCCCTCTTGAAGCAGAGTTCCATGGAGCTAAAAAGTCAAATAATTGACCAGCAACATGAACAGGCAAAGAAAGTAGCATAAATGACACCTAATGCAGGTAGAATGAAGCATAGCTTCAGAGAACTGATGTGGTTGTGAGAGACCATGTTCCACCTTGATATTGGTAACATTCTATTTTTACTCTTTGCTTCTTGTTAACTTAATGTTAACAAGCAGCTAGGTGACACAACTGGAGTGCCAGCTCAGGAGTCAGGAAGATCCATCTTCCTGAGTTAAAAATCTGGCTTCAGACTCTTATTAGCTGTCAGACCCTGGATAAGTCACTTAATCCTGTTTGCCTCAGTTTTCTCATCTGTAAAATGAGCTGGGGAAGGAAATAGCAAACTGCTTCAGTATCCTTGCCAAGAAAACTCCAAATGTGGTCACTAATAGTAAGACAAAATTGAGAAAAGATTAAACAATAACAACAACATTTCACATAAGACAACTAAAGAACTACTATTGCTGTTATCACTGTCATTCAGTGTATACCCTGTCTCTTTCTTTCTCTGTCTCTCTAAATTTACTCTGAGGCAATAGGAAAAAAAAGCTTCTCATGTTATAATAAAGAGATTGGGCTACATAATCACTGGGACCTTTCACAGTTCTTAAAATCTGTACTATTTTAATACTTACAGCTTTTGCAATAAAGACTAGAATTAATTGGGTCATGCTAGAGTCCAGAAATTTTGTTGGAAACAGTATATAATAATTTAAGGAGTAGCACACATATTTCATAGCACATATGATTTTTTTTTAAAATCCACACCTATCAGTAATATTATTATCATATTATAATTTAAATATAATAAAAATAATAATAGTCAAAAGTTAACTATGTGTGTCCTTCCTTTAGAAACTTTTCATCACCATAGAAGAGCAAAGTCAGGCAAAAAAAAAACAGTTATTAATTGAATTTTATTCTACCTAGGAATTAGAAGTAGAAAATTGTCTATGGCTTAGGAATGGTGTTCCCTCTTTTCTCCTTAGTATTTACAGCCTTTAAATTGGTGTTGTTTGTGAGGGTTTGTCCATGGTTGTCAAATGCACTCAATGACTTACCTCATTTGATTCTTTCTCATAAGTAAATATCTTTTTTTCCTTTTATCATCTGTGTTACAATGCTATGAATTCATTCTAATTTGTCTAGTTGTCTGATGGAATGGTATAAATGGAGGAAAGTATAATATTTCCCTGAAAGTCATTTGTCTCCTTACTTATCTTTCTCTGTGTGTATACAATCAACTCAGTGATTTGCACTGTTCAGAGTAGGGAAGGGGGGAGCATATGCCATGGATAATCCAAAAGTAATTTGCAGCAGATTTACCTTCCTGATTTTGTTTAGTTTGTATTCCCTGAACACACACCAATTGAGGTGTGGTGGGAGTTGGAAAGTGCTCAGAGGAGGCAGGCAGAAACCTCTGTCTTCTATGCCCAGTGGCAAGAGAAATGTCTGTTTAGGTTTTTTGTTTTGATTTTATTTTTTTTAATTGCTGATACATTATACATATGCAGATAATTGAGAGTTGACTTTAAAATGAAAGGTTTTTACCTTTTGCTGAATAATGGAATATATTGCCCTATTTGGGGTACTACATTACAAATCAAACAAAGGTGCCAAACTGTCATCCCTAGGCTTCTTTTGGTGTTATAGATATGGCAGGATAAATGCATGAATAGGAAGCTGTCCATACCCATTTAAAATTGTTTCCATTATGCATTACTTACTTGCAGGGGATAACCTGTTTTGCAAATCATGCTTGTTAACACACAGTTGATTTCTTGGTCTGGACAGGCTTTTGTTTATTCCCTTTGTAAGTTTTTTTCTACCATCCTCCTGAATATTTCACTACCCTCATGTTTATGGCACATTGCAATTTGATGTCATTTCTACATTTCATTGCAGGGCTGTTTACTCCATTTTCCATGCCAATAATGAAGACGCTAAAATGCCAGACCTAAATCAGCCCCTCCTCAGTGGCAGCTCCTGCCTCGATCCTTGCTCTATCTGTTGCCATTTTTCATTACCCCTTGTTTACAATCCTTCAAATGGTTTTCAGACCATCTGAGAATAATCATATCCAAGGCAATTTGAATTCATTTTCCAAGTCAGATTTCATGAAGCACTGTATTAAATACTTTATGAAAATTCAAATATATTACTTGTAGTGCATTCCCTTTATCCATTAATTTCATAATTCTATCAAAAAAGCAATCAGATTTGTCTGGAATGATTTGTTCTATATAAATCCTTATTGCTTACATGTTACTTTATCATAGGTTCTCTTATCCTCTATAAATGCAGGTGTTTCATCTTAATGGTTTGATGTTAGTGAAAAAGTTAGGTTCAGTAGATACTCATTTTTCTGGGGTTTTATTCAGATAGGTAGGTAGATAGATAGATAGATAGATAGACAGACAGACAGACAGACAGACAGACAGACAGACAGACAGACAGACAGACAGATAGATAGATAGATAGATAGATAGATAGATAGATAGATGGATGGATGAATGGATGAATGGACAGACTAGTATAGAGTCATAGGACTGGAAAGGATCTTAGAGATTATCTAGACCAATCCATTTAGAGATAAGGAAACAATAGCTTAGGGAAACTTAATGATTTCACCAAGGTTCCATATTATTGTAATAGAAAATAGACCTGTAACTGGAACATAATTCTACCAAGTTTTACAGTAGAATTTTTTTTCTTATGTGACTCTATTCATTACTTTTGAATGTAAGTTTTAAAAAAGAAATATTGTTCTGTCATTTAATTTGATAATTTAATAGTTTTTGAAAATAAGTATTAGTTTGTCTAATTACCTATTTATTCATATTCCTCTTCCAAAGAAAAATCCTGTGAGGTCTCTCTCATCTTTTGTAGGTCTCCAAAAAAATAACTCTTGGTAAATAAGAAAGTATGCCTTTTCAGTTAGATGCTTTAATGAATTCTCATTGAATGAACTTTTTGATAGATTTACTATTACTTTACATAAAACCAGTATTCTATATAAATTTAAACATCAACATATGGCACAGTGTATATAAAACACAAATGCTAGTTTTATTTTTGAAGAATATTATAATTCCTTTCTCAAATATAATGATTTATGAGAAAAAAAATCTGTCATTTTGGCTTCTCCATTTTCCCCTCAGTTCTGCATTTGTCTTTCTTATTATAGTATCATTTTGAATAATATTGACACAGATACATTAAACAGTAAAATCAGCTTTTTGACTTTTTAACAACACATAAAATATCTTAAAGGAAATCAAGTATTTAAAAAGGAATACAAGCTGATATGTCAGGTTGGAGCAGAATATACATGAATAAAGTTAATATGTATCTACATAATCTTAAATCCACAAGTGAGGAGTTTAGGAGCTTCTATTTATACAGATGGAATGGACTAGAATTCCTCACAATATAAAATTCCGCCCTTTAAAAGATCATGGTGATTATCTGTGACTCATCCAAATGGATGGCATTTAGTGTGGGGTAAAATGACTCCATAAAAATTACCTTCCCTTTTTTTTAATCTTCAAGAGAATCATTCCTTAATGCTATAATTGTTCTTTGAAACCTACTGAAAAGGTACATGGAAAATTCTTGGCTTCATTTTCAGCCTCTGTGAAGGATGTAACAATTCTTTATGTCTCAGGAAAGGTAAAGTCTTCTAAGTGAAAAGAATGGGAAATCTAAACTAACTCCAGCTCACAAGCATTGTCTCCACATGAGTAGAGCCCAGAATGAACAACTGGTTGTATTTCAGTAGTGGAAGCATGAGGAGGATGTTCAAACAGTTATCTCTGGGAAAAGCTTTGGCTGCCAGTGATGACTTTTGTCATTTGAGTCAATAAATTTGTCAAAGTCATGCACAGTGGAATCCCAAAACCTTAAGTTTAAAATTAAAACTGAGCAGAAGATGAAAGGCAGGTTATAAATTTGCAAGACTTTAAAGTGATTTGTTCTCTGAAATAAGGAGGTGTCATTAGATAATTTTTGGCTACTTCTTCAACAGAGCCCTTCTATTTCTCTTGACTTTTATCTAATTGAATTAAAAAGAAAACAAAACCTCTTTTCTCCTTCCCATGCTGTGATTGGCATCTCCCTATATTCTGTACGCTATATTCAATAACAGTAGTGAATTTTCTTCCCCACCCCCACTCCATTTCTTGACTAAAGCTATGGTTTATAGAAAATGTTTTTGCTTAATCAACATAACCTATAGCAGTTATTTGAAACCCTGAATTTAAAATTTATGAATGTCAGGAACATTTTAAAGTGTGTAGGAGGGTCTGTGTTCTAATGACATAAAAATCAAAGGTAGGCTGATGTGGGTTAGGCGAATAATGTCCAAAGCATATTCTATGTTGATATTTGTTATTTTTGTTGTAAATTGAAAAGAACAGACAACAAAGAATGCTGTAATCTTTAACTTACTTATCAAAAGATAATAAAATACTCAGCATAGAATTCAACATCAAAAATAGTTTTACAACATAGCAGATGAGATATTCTAGTGATGTATTTAACCATTTTATCACTCCTTTTTTTTTTTTTGCTTTTTGGAGGGCAGTTGGGGTTAAGTGACTTGCCCAAGGTCACACGGCTAGTTTTTGTGTCTGAGGCCGGATTTGAACTCAGGTACTCCTGACTCCAGGGCCAGTGCTCTACTCACTGCGCCACCTAGCCGCCCCCATTTTATCACTTCTGATGGGAAGGGGGTCTCCTGAAATAACTTGCAAATGTTAGACACATTCTGAAACATAGAAACTAAAGACTATAGTTTTCCTTTTTTTTTCCCCCTACACTTATATTATCATGCTTTGCATGAATTTTAAAGACATGAGGTAGTTCCTAATGACTTAACTATATTTCTCCAAATAAAATGAAATGTAACTGAAGAGTTATCTGATTATCTGTGAAGCTTTTGGAAGTTGATAGACCATCTTGGGTCATGAAAACTTGAAGATCTTTTTTCTTTAAAAGTATAGGAATTCTTCCTAAAATGTAGCTCATACTAGAAAGATATTTACAGTTTGTGCCAAGCACAAGGCTGAAGACCATGTCTAGATTCTCTCTCTCTGTCTCTCTCTGTCTCTCTCTCTGTCTCTTCCCCTCTCCCTCTCCCTCTCCCCCCCCCCCTTTCTCTCTCTCTCTCTCTCGTCATTACCTTGAAAATATTTATTAAACATGTTCATAGACGCCTTGTTCTTTCCTTACCTTACCTTTGGTAAAAAGAATAAAGTCTGAAGATGTCACTGTAGTGTTAATTTCCTATTGTATAAAGAGGCAAGTTCAAACCATGATTGATGAATCGAATAGAGAGTGCTTAGAGTTTTGCAAGTTTGTGGAATTTAGAGCAGTAGTCTTTAGGTCGTAAACAAGACTTATACCTAGAGGTTATAAAACTAGATACGTACCTATTGTGTTAGAACTCTTTTGATTTTATCCACATTATGTGGTAAAGAACCATGAACTTGATGTTAGAGTGTTGAAATAAGTATAACAGGAGAATATTGGAAAATTTCTTTTCATGTTCACCTAAAGAAAGGCTTATTTTAAAGACTATCTCCTATTTGTATATACCCTATTTCCTTTAACTAGCACAATTTGTTTGATATTAAAAAGAGATTTAAGAGTACAATAGAAAAGAGCCTAATCCGATGAAACATAGATTTCCCTCATGATTACCACTATATATATATGTACATATATATATATATATATATATATATATATATATACACACCTCTTGCATGATCTAGTGTGTCTTATACCTACATTTAAATTGATTAGGTGGTTAAATTGGAATCTATTTAAAGACATATCAAGAAAGCATGAGGTTTTTCCTTCAAAGAACTTTAGTGGAAAAAACTTTTAAAGTTGATTTTTCTGCATATAGGTTGTATTTACCCTTATAGAGTCATACCTATTGCATTTGTCCCCTCCCTTTAAAGAATGAGAAAAATATAAGCTATTTCTCATTAAGATGGGGAGTGGAATCTTTTGCCGTAGAACAAAGCCACAGTGGCCCACACAGGCTTTGAACTGGTGAACTTAGTTTCATTATCATTTTTTTCTAAACCATTCATATGGTAATATTGAGGAGTTACAAGTGGTTCAGTGCAAACTCATCCCATCCCACTGACTAATAAGATGTTCATATACTGAAACTAAGGCAAGATTCCTTTCCACTCCCTTTCATATCACATCAAATCTTCAACTATATAAAAATACTAGTACATGAAGCCATTGTTAACAAATATTTGTTGGCTTTTGAAAATCATCCTAAACAAGTAATACATAAAGTATTCTGAATTGGTATATTCATGAAAATTGTTATAGTAGGTGGGTAAAATGGAATGACCCTTTAAAATACTGTAGTATAGTTTTTTATGGTAGGATACAGAAGTTTATTTGTTTTATGTAAATAGAGCTGACAATAACTAGATCAGATAATGTGGATTTGTCAAAAAAGATTTCAAGCAATAAAATTATCTTATTCTTTGTACTTCTAGGGTACAGAGCTTGTCCAACTTATGTGTCATTTATTACACATTGTTTTCTATTGTAGACATATATTTACTCATGAGATTCTAAGATCATTGAAGGCAGAGACCATATCTTAGACATCTTTGTATTCATCATTATCTCTTCCACCCAGTGTATACTCAATGCATGTTTGTTAAGGAAGTAAATAAGTTAGAATTAAAGTGATCAAACATCTGCTTTATAGAATATTTTTTTAAAAAGGGAATTCAGTAAAATTACTTAGAATTTCAGTGTTTACTATATGACAGTGTGTTAAGAGATTGGGATATAAGAGATGGAGATCTCTGTCCTCAAAGATCTTAAATTAAATTCAGATTAGGTAGCACATATGGTGGTGGTTGTTGTTTGTTCTCAAAGAGAACCAAACAGATATAAATATGTTGGGGTCAAGATAAAGTATATCCAATTGTGATTTATCAGATCAGTAAAAGCATGGAAGGCTCTACCATAGTTGGGGCATGAATAATTCATATGAACATTTGGAATGGAGATGTCTCTAAATTCATGCATTTCACTTTCCTTTTGAGCTACTACAATTCTGCTTTGCTCATAGAGTTTATCACCTTCTTTGATGTGAGTAAGCCATGCTGGATGGTACTGTGCCAAGGTCTCCCGTATCTCACAGTACATTCCAAAGTTCTTCAGAGAGACCTTGTATTGCTTCTTCTGACCTCTATGTGACCCCCTCCCTTGTTTGAGTTTTCTGCAAATGTACTTTTGGTATTCAGACAATGTGGCCACCCTGTCAGAATTGTGCCTTCTGCAATAAAATTTGAATGCTTGCAGTTCAGGTCAATAACGGACCTCAGCTTCAGATACTTTATTTTGCCAAGTGATAGTCAAAATCTTCCTAAGGCAGTTCAGATGGAAGAAGTTCCATTTGTTACATGGTACTTAAAGTTAGCACAATGGCTCTGTAGGCAGTATAATATTTCTTCTCTCCCAAACTTTCCTTTTGGAGCCTTCTAAACACAGAACTAACTCTGGCAACTTGTGTATTAACTTATGATCTATATGGATCATAGATCCCTGGAAAGTATACTGGAAAGTATACTGCCAAGGTAAGTGAACTTACCTTGTGAAAATTCAAGTGAAATTCATTTTTTTCAATTTCCTCTGACTGATGGTTCCATGTATGAATGATGTGGTTTTGGCTGGTGGAGAGTCTCTATTTTCTTGGTGTTAATTGTTAGGCCAAATTTAGCACAAGGAGAAGAGAAATGATCTATATTTTGTTGTATCTCAACTTCAAAGGGGCATTGAATACACAATCAAGTTAGCACATATCAGGGAGTGTTGGAGGAGGAAAGGTCATCTAGAATAGAACTCAGTAGGAATCATGAATACAGACATGAGAGAAGCCATGGTAGAAATGATTTTATTGTAATTCTCATAGCAAGAGTTGAAAGTGAAGAGACATATCAGCAAACATTGACAGATGAATGGCAAAAAAATGGCCAGAATGGACAGCTGAACAGGATGTGAATCATTGTCCCGGTAAATATTGTAGATCATGTAAATTTTTTTCCACCAAATTATCATTCAGATAGCTGGGGCCAAGGATAGGAGTTCCAAACAAGAGAGAACTAAGTCCAGGGAATGGCCTCTAGAGGTCAGGTGCTCTGGAGCATGTATCAACAGAGAAGATGGCAAGAAGTTGGCTGCAATGGATCATTGAAGGAGTGTGATTTGAACTAGGTTTACATTAATTGCTACTTGGTCAAAGATTAATAAATATGCTTTATTAGAATAAATAGGAACCACTGATGATAAATATCATATTTGCTATATAAAGAAATCCGTCTAGAGTGTTCTAGGGTTCAATTCTCTTTGCTAGTTTAATTAGTGATAATAGAAATACTTCAGAGTTCTATAACACTTTCATTTTCACTAAAGCTTTTTGCTCACAATAGCTCTGGATGCCTACAATCCTTCAGTGTTTTTTATATTATTAACTTGTTTGGTAGATTCTTCATAAACTAGTTAATTCAGTCCACCTAAATTACAATCAAACTCTGGCAAATTCTCTATTAGTGGATTCTAAATGTGTAAGATTTTATTTTGCATACCAATAGAGGCATTCAGAATCATCAGAAATTTTGGCTTTTCATGTGCCATAATACAGCCCTTTGGGCTTTTCAAAGATGTTGGCATGAGAATTTTCCATGCTAGAAATTTATGTGCACACACGCATTTATGCACACACACACATATCTCAAAGCACATGAGAGAATGCTTAAATCTTTGGATGGACAGCTATTACTTTTATGTCCAAACAAATGTGTGCATGGATTATAATCCTGGAAATTTTTGGTGAAGACATGAACTCTAATAGAGCCCCCAATTGAAAGGAAAGCATGTCATGACAGATAGAGTGCTGAACTTTTAGTAAAGAAGTATGAGTTCAAATACTGTCTCAGAATAACACTAACTTTTTGACAATGGGAAAGTGTTGGAATCTTAGTTTTTGCATCTGCAAAACTAATAATAATTAATATTTATGCTACCAAACTTACAAAATTGTTGTAATTCAGCAAAAGTTACAGGTCTATATAAATTTGAGTTATATAAATGTAGTTCCTGCTTTTGAGGAATACATATGTACAACTATGGAAGAAGAAGAAAACAATAAATCTAATACATTTTCCCCAATTTATTAAATTTTTTATTTTATGTTTTGAAAATTCACTTCCATAAGTTTTAATTTTTCTCCCCTTTTTCTCCCCTACTTTGCCAAGACAGTTTGCAATCTGATACAGGTTCTACACATACATTCCTATTAAACACTTTTTCACATTAGTCATGTTGCATAGAAGACTTAGAACAAATGGGAAAAGCCATAAGAGAAAAAACAAAATAAAACAAAACAAAAAAGAAAATGATCTGCTTTGTTCTGCATTCTGACTCCACAGTTCTTTCTCTGGATTTGTCTAGCATTTTCCACCATGTGTCCTTTGGAATTGTTTTAGGTCCTTGCATTACTAAGAAGGCTGTCTATCAAAATCGGTTCTCATACAATGTGGCTGTTACTGTGTACAATGGTCTTCTTGTTCTGCTTCCCTCACTGAGTATCAGTTTATATAAGTCTTTCCAGGTTTCTCTGAAGTCCACCTGTTCATCATTTCTTAAAGCACTAAAGTATGACATTACATAGATATACCATGATTTGTTTAGCCATTCCCCAATTAATGGGCATTCCCTCAATTTCCAGTTCTTGACCACCAGAAAAAGAATTCCTACAAATATTTTTGTACATTTGAGTCCTTTTCCCTTTTTCATGATTTCTTTGGGGTACAGCCCTAGAAGTGGTATTGCTGGGTAAAAGGGTATGCACATTTTAATAGACCTTTAGGCATAGTTCTGTATTGCTCTCCAGAATGGTTAGATTACCTCACAACTCCACCAACAATAAATGTGTTCCAACATTCCCATATCCTTTCTAACATTGATCATTTTTCTGTTTTTCCATGTTAGCCGGTCTGATAGGTATAATGTCTTACCCAGAATTTCTTTGTTTTGCATCTTTCTAATAAATAGTGATTTAGAGGATTATTTTCATATGACTATATATATAGCTTTAATTTCTTCCTCTGAAAACTGCCTGTTTATATCCTTTGACCATTTATCAACTGGGGAATTATTTTTATTCCTGTATATTTGACTCAGTTATCTCTATATTTTAGAAATGAGGCCTTTATCAGAGACACTGGTTGTAAAAATCCTTTCCCCCAGTTTTCTGTTTCCCTCCTAATCTTTGTTGCATTGACTTTGTTTGTGCAAATCTTTTCAATGTAATGTAATAAAAATATTTTGAATTTCATAATGTTCTCTATCTATTGAATCTAATACATTTTAAAAAATAACTCATAAATACTCATTATTTTAACAATTTCAAAAAATGACCCATTAATTCTGAGATGCACAGGGAAGCTAATGAATTAAAGACTCATTGCTTTTTAATTCATTTCACCCAACAATACAGAAAAAAAATACTGTGAAAGCTATTTTAAAAAGATATTTGATGTATAATTAATATAGTGCATATATTATTCCTCTTCATTATTTTGATTTGTACCAAAATGTATATGTGTTCAGTTATACACTACTCTTTCTGTAGACAGTAACCAAATGACTAAACCCTCAATAGTCTATGTGAATCGAAACATTCTTTACAGAATAAATAAAGTCTGTCTCTTTTATGAAGAAGACTAAGATTTAAAGTCATGGCTTATTTTGACTTCTGAAAAAAGTGAAGAAACAATACATAGGAGAATTTATTGTGCATAGTTCCTTAATTTTATTCACCATATGGAAAACTTTTGTTAACCTACATTAGAGTTCATTGGTAAAGCTTATTTCTATAGTATCCTTCTCAAATATCTTTTCTATGTTATGGTAAATAAACCTGCATTTGTTAAATGCTGAATAATTCACAAGTGCTTAACATTGTTTTAATATCAAACTCTAAGTAACAAGATACCTGTCTGAGAGAACCATCCCTAACACATTTCCTAATTTCCAGTTTTACTATGAATCTCCCCCCAAATTATTTTGTATTACTTTATGTTGATTAACATGAGTATTTGTTCCATTTTCTTAGTAAAATGTAAGTTTATCGATTTGATAGTTGTCTTTCATTTTTCTATTTGTGTCACCAAAGCTTTTGAACAGTCCCCACTGTACAGATGGGACCAATGGGACATTAATGAAAAAAATAGCTCATAGAGTCATCTATCTAGAGCAGCACAGGTCTTTGACAGCCATTTGGCCTAACTCCCTTTTAAAAATGAGGAGCCTACAGGACCCAGGAAGATTAACTTACTTGCCCGGTATCATATAGGTAATGCTTATCAAAAGTAAAATTGCAGCTGTGATCCTTTAGCTTCAGAGACAGTATTATTTTCCACTCTCTACTGTGCTTCTTTAGAGGAATGGGGGTAGAGAGACATTCTTAAATTCTTGAAGATCTGAGTTAATTTCCTGAAATATACTGTCTTTAAGACCATAGACCCAGTCCCCTAGACGAGGTCCTGCTCTCTTTGATAACTTATCTATTTTACTTTCATCTCTGTGTCCCCAGGACCTACCTAGCATAGTGCCTAGAATATAATAACCCCTTAATACATGCTTACTGAATTCAGTGGAATTATTTGAATTGACACATTTCCCTTATAGGCAAGCTACTGACCTCATATCGAAACGGATTGTTTTTGTTTTTGTTTTGATTTGTTTTCTTTTTTTTTTTTTGGAGGAGGGAAGGCATTGCAATTGGGGTTACATGACTTGCCCAAGGTCATATGCCTATTATGTTTTAAGTGCCTGAGGCTAGATTTGAACTCTCAGATCCTCCTGACCCTAGGGCTGTTTCTCTATTCATAGTGCCACCTAACTGCCCCTAGAAATGTATTATTTTTTTTTTAATGGTTCACCAACAGTAAGTGCTTTAGATTAAGTTATTTTTTTCCCAAATGGCATAAATGAACCACAACCTTTTCTGAATTTGGAAGAAATCTGACAAGTTATGTTTCTCAGTCTAAATCATCTATTCAGGAAGAGGTTTTTTACCCATGACTGATATGATGGATACAATAACTCAAAGATATGATGACCATTGTTTAAACTAAAACATTGGTATAGTTTGATGCTTCAAATGGGTTTACCCCCTTTGTTTCATCTATGTCATTAAAATGGTCCTCCAATATAAATTTGCAAAAATATTTAAGGCAGCTCTTTTAGTAGTGGTAAGGAATTGGAATTTGAGGGGATGCCCATCAATTGGGGAATGACTAAACAAGTTATGATATATGATTTCACTGGAATATTGTTGTGTTGCAAGAAAGCAGGATACTTTCAGAAAAACCTGGAAAGACTTATGTGAACTGTTGCAAAGGGAAGTGAGCAGAAGTAGGATAACATTGTACATAGTAATAGCAATATTGTGCAATGATAAGCTGTGGATGACTCGTCTATTCTCAGCAATAAAATGATCTAAGAAAATTGAAAAATACTCATGATCAAAAGTACTATCTACTTCCAGAGAAAGAACTAATGGAGTCTGAATGCATATCAAAGCATGGTTTTTTCACTTTTTTGGTCTGTTTTCTTTTTTAACAAGATTAATATGGAAATATCCTTTGTATGATTGCACATATATAAACTGTAGCAAATTGGTTATTGTCTCAGGGAAGGCAGGGAGAGAGGGAGAGAATTTGGATCTCAAAATGATAAAAAATGTTTAAAAAATCTTTTTACGTGTAATCATGAAAAATAAAAATTACTCTTTTAAAAAAATTGTCCTCCAAAATTCATGAATAGTGAAACTGAGAAGCGCATTGGATAAGGTAGGGGACTTAGATTAAGTTGAAGTACTCTCTATTGTCTATATAGTCTGTGTAGTTATTGGTAAATCACTTGGCCTCTATAATGAAATGAGTCTCATGGCAGGTACTGATCTGCAAAGGTGGAAAGAAATTCCCATGTCAATGAAGTAACAGCTCCCATCCCAGTGTCTTTGTCATCATTCCACTCATATAGATTAGAACTTTGTCAACTGTATTGTTGTGTGAATAATGAGAGTCTGGATATGCTCAGGTTAGTAGAGGCTAAGGATACAGTTTCATATTAGCAACAAAGAATATAAAAGAAAACATAATGAAATTTGACTTATAAAATTTTGTGAGGGCTCTTCTAATATGTGACTCTTCTTCTGCAATCTTTCCTGTATGCTTAGAACCCTTTAATTTAACAAAATAAGGAAGCAAGAGGAAGAGCAACAACCACAGAGGATGTCATTTACCAGGGACTTCCTCCCTCTCTACCTTTTAGGTGCCTCACACCAAGTTAGGGTAGAGCTTAATTTTTATAGCATTGATTTGTAACTATAGGTAATTTGTGGGTCTGAGATAAGGGAGGTTTTCATATTTTACTGTCTTCATAGTCACATGTGATCTTACCAGGTTTATCATCAATAACACTTTTTAGTTAAGTGTTAATAAAGTAATAAAGGTATTAAAGTAATAAGTCAACTATGTGACCTAGTGGATTGAGTGCCAGATTGAAATGAATGCAAATCTTGCCTTAGACACTGTCTCTGACTTTGGGCAAGTCACTTAAACTGCCTGATTTCCTTATCAGTAAATGAGGATATAATACCTACCTCTCAGGATTGTTTTGAGAATACATTGCAATAATGTATGTATGCATGCTTATTATTTTGCAAACCTTAAAATAATGTATGTATTTAATATATATGGCAATATTGTGTAATTTATCAATTGAGTCCTTACAGCTGCACTTCTGACTCCTGATTCCATACATAGGACCTTATCCAGCATGACATTAAACCTCTACCTTGGAAGTTCACTCCAACCCTGTTATTATTTCTCATATTGTAATTACTCTCTGTTCTTAAGCCTATCCCTCTCATTGTCTAGTTCTTCCAGAAAATCCCTTTTTTCCTCATTTTTTAAGGAGGTCCAGGCCTATTATGTCTCCATTCCTCTCCCAGGTGCACCCTGACTTATCTTCTCAGGACTTCATAATTCCCTTTTATTGGACACCTTCATCTCCCCCTACATTTTCAGGCCCCTGAAATTAAGCTCTTTGAGAGCAGAGTCTGTTTTTATTTCTATATTTATTTTATAGCTAGCACTTTGCACAATGATTACATTTAGTAATCACTTAAATGCTTTTTGACTAGAATCAGTTAACATATGTTTCATCTGAATTATTAAGTGCTGACAATAGCAAAAACAAAGATACAATTTCCCTTTTTAGGTGAGCATGACCCTGTTAGGTCACTGTCTTAGGAGGGTAGGATTTTCTAGTATTGGCGATGGATTGGACTTGCTTCTTCCAAGGCTTATGATTTGTTTCCTCTTCTAATCAAAGGGGAGGAGCTGTGAAAGACGTAACTCCAGTAAAGTCATTGAACAGATAGGACCTTTGGTCACAGGTCAAATCTATGACCTTTGCCTCAATAGAACTGTGCCCCAACCAAATGAAATAACCTCATCTTGATGAAAGAAAAAAAAAAACATTTCCTTCCAGTGTGGATCAAGTGTTTTGGAAAAGAATGTTTAGCTAATGCAGAGAATGACTTCAGATATCATCTGTTTCTTCCTAACAACCTCACTATAACAGCAAGCTGTTGTCATGACAGAAACAGAAAAGATAAATGACACACTTGTGAGTCTATTTTTAGAGTGCTCTCTGTCTCATGAGCAAATATTCTGATTGAGCATTATCTAAAGCTACAAGCTCTAATGTGGCCCTTTATAGCATGTAATAATTTAGACACTGATGGAATAATAACATCATCTGGAATTAAAAATGGCATTCCTGATGTTGCTACATCCTTACCTCTGTATGCTTACATACCTGGGGATATTGAGGACTTTATAATACACACATGCATTATATCTCACTCCAGCATCAAGAGCCAGTATTTTCAGGATCTCTCCTTTTTATTGGTTTTGAGTGAAATAGTGTTTTGGCTCCAAATTCCGCAGGCTAAATTATGCAAGAAATCATGATTAAAGGTGGTGTATGTTCATCCACTTTGCCACAGTTTTTTAAACTTTTACAAATTAGATAGCTATTGTGTAGAACCATAGAATACTCGACATGGAAGTGACCTGAGAGATAGTGTGTTTTAAACTACTCATTTTGCACATGAGTGGACATAAGTCTAGAGGAACAGGGACTTACCCAGAGGTGCACAGGTAGCAGAATTGAGACTGGACCCCAGGTGTCTGAACTCCCCAGCTGTCTTCTCTATTCTGTTTGAATTTTTTCCTCTCATCAGCATTGTGCACTGGAGATTCAGTGTTCATAAGCCTAAGATTTTATTGTGTGTTTATGATATAACCAGATCTGGTTTAACTGTGAAATGGGAATGGCTTATATCTTATCTGTCTGTCTGTCTATCTATCTATCTGTCTATCTATCATATCTCTCTCTACCTATCTTTCATCTCTTTATGCATCCACCCATTTATCTTTGTATTGCATATGTGTGTATACAGTACTTCATGAACCTTAAAACTTAAATCATTACATAAATATTACTTATCATTTGCAATAATGGTAATCAATAGTAACCAAGAATATGTTGTGATAGTTTTAATTTAAATTGTGTGTTCATCTAATATTACTTGAATATGAGTAATATAGTAATTCAGTATAATTGAATTCATAATGTTCATATAGTAATTCAATGAACATTATCAGATGTCTTTGAAGTTTTATAACCATTAACTCTAGAACATTTTGCCCTTCCTAGGATAATTCCACCAAATCCACCTAAATTGCTAAACCAGTACTATTTACCACAACTCACCTATTCTTAAAAGTGATTCCTATAGTGATTAAATAGGTAAGACCTGCATTACTCTCCACTCTATCCTCTAGACACCCCTAATCCCCTCCTTTCTGCCCTGGGATCTTTTTTTTTTATTTCCTGGCAGCCCTGGGTCTGACCAGTGCCCTGAGCATAGTTGGGAATCTCAAAAACTTTTTTTTTTCCTGTTTTTAATACCTTGTCCATGCACCTCTGGACCTCTTTCCCCTTATGTGCAGAATGAAAGGGTTAAAACACATGATTTCTTAGTTCCCTTCCATGTCCAGTATTCTATGGTTCTACACAATAGCTATCTAATGTGTTAAAGTTAAACAAATTTGGTAAAGGGGATAAATATATACCATTTTCAATCTATATATCAACTATTATATATTTTGAAATATTCCACAATAGATTTTACTAAAAAGGCCCAATAAAATATAATCAAAGGGAAAACAAGAATTCCATTTCTTATAGATAATATTAGCAATAAAAAACAAAAAAAATGCCCATCCTTAGGATTGGATACCTGATGATTTGATTTGGTGCCTTTAGTATAAATCATATAAGGAAATATAAACACTAATCAAATATTTGAAATGTTGAAAGTAGCATTATCGATGCCAGTTTCAATTCAACTCAGCAGTCATTTTTTAAGCACCTATTTAATGCAAGGTATTGGAGTTAGAAGACTGAGATGACATAGTACTTGCCTTTAAGGAGCTGACATTCTTTTGGGAGTAGATGTAATTTAAATACCATGAAATTACACACACACACATATGTATATATACACATTAAAGTGTGTGTGATGAATTTTGTAAGGAAGGCTGAAAGTGAACTGAGCCTTTCAGAGAGTAAAGGAGTCCAAAGATATGGTGGTAAGAGCATTCTGGGTGTGGGGAACTTGCAAAGACACAGACATGGGACTTAGAATGCCCTATGTAAGGAACAAGTAGGACTGTTTGATTCAAACTTAGTGTACAAGGAAAATGTGAAAGCAACCAGAAAAAAAACCCAGAATGGACTCAAGCTGAAAAGGAGTTTTAATGGCAAGTAGAGGAGTGTAGTAATAAGGAGTCATTGATGCTTCTTGAACTTATGGTATATATGTGACCTGGGGGACAGATACAAGTATGATAAAATTTATTTTAAAAATATTTAATTCAATGGCTATATTTAAACATAATCTCAATCTCATTTGCCAGCATTTTATTCCATTATATATGATATTATATAATATACGGTATATTACATATTATTTTCATCATATGTCATAAATTTTTAAACCATAGATTAATTTAAGGAATTAATCCATAAGGATTAATTGTGAAGAATTATCCAAAAATCCTGAACAAACAAACAGAATGCACTCTGATACCTGATCATGATGTGAAGGTAATTCTGGAACCTCCAAGGTTTAGCTGGCAAAAAATAGGATGCACAGTGGTAGCTACTTACTTTCTTCATAACTATCTGCTATGACTCTAAGTTAGGCTTCAAGTATGGTCCTGGTGTAGACTGTGCCTGCTTTCTGAGTACTGACCTTAAGAACTTTGGAAAACCTCATCACTAGTAGACTGGTCACAATGTGATAAATTCTTTAACCAACACAGTTCACAAAACAAATTGCGATATAAGCTTCTGTCATGGAAGACTGCTCAATTTCTGTAATGCAAAACGGTAGTAAAAGGGAAAGAGAGTGCTGATTATTAGGTCATTTTTCGCATTCCTCTGAATATAAAAAAATAAACAAATGAATGAATGAATTAATGAATGAATAAACAGATAAATAAATAAACAAACAAGTGTTTGTATGATATATAATTGATATAACATATAATATAACATAACAATATAACATAATATAATATATAATAGAACAGAATAGAATAGAATAGAAACTATTAATACCCTAAAAGTGAAATCCTTGTCTGATAATAATAATATCCAAGTCTTTTAAGTCGCAAGAATCTGGCCTGTATACACAGAATAAAATGAAACAAAATAAGATTAAAATGATTGATGAAGGATGCCCATTGTCTTGTTTGTGATATATAATTGGTTAGGTGGCTAATACAGATGGTATATCAATATATAGAGAATCTGCAAATGAACAATGAACTGTTATTTTTTTTAAATTTTAATTTATTTTCTTGGTTACATCATTCATTTCCACAAGGTTTTGAGTTACAAATTTTCTCCCCTTTTTGTCCCTACCCCCCAGCCCAGAACATTGATCACACTGTAAGACCCCTCCCACAATCTGTTC
>CM053600.1:148876096-148906693 GCA_028646575.1 Pseudocheirus occidentalis | reverse complement strand
TATTGTTTTTCCATGATGGCATGTAAATAGTTCAACTTTGATACGTTCCTTATGATTTCTTTCCAATGTTTACCTTCTTATGCTTCTTGTGTTTGACTGGCAAATTTTCTGTTCAGTTCTGGTTTTTTCATCAAGAATGCTTGAAAGCAATGAACTGTTTTTTAAAATTAATTTCATAGGAGGAAGAGAGCAGATTGGATTGCATTTAGTAAATCATGGAACACTTTTTACTGACACTTTTATCCCCAAAAAACAGATTAACCCCATCTTTTGAACACCATTGTTCTAATTATTTAAATGGGTTAAAATCATGAAATAATAAAATCTCCAACAAATCAAAATTCCTGGTTATCTGAAAAGAACAATAATCTACAGTGGGCAGACAAGGACTATAGTATATTCTTACTGATTAATTATTTGCACAAATCTTATAAAATATATTATGGAGACCTAAGATCAGTCATGTTATGAGATTAATGGATAAGACGTGTTTAATTTGTATGTTGTATCAATAACCATATAAAATTAAGAGATTCAAGAAGGGACTCCTGAATCCATTTGATAAGCCTTTGAGAAGGATTTATAGAAGGACATGGAGAAGAGTTGTAGCAGACATATGCAATTTGCATTCCGCACCATTGAAAGGATTTGATTTCCCTATTGGTGCAATTCTGGGTCTGTTAAACTATTGATGCATTCTTAGGGTGCTAGAATTACAAAAGTTCTTAGAGACCAGAAAGAAGGTCTAGAAGATAAAACACCCTCATTTTGCAGATGAGGAGACTAAGAGACATTTGATTTCCCTAAAGTTACACAGTTATCCCATGGTACAGCTGTGTAGTAGAATCCAAATCTCCTGACTTTCCCAGACCAATGTTTTGCCACTTGTACTGAGGAAAAAGAGAAATGAGACACTAAAAATGAAGAATGAAGAAAAAGAGAACAGGAATTAAAAAAAAAAGATTGACTTGGTCAAGTATTCATGAACAAAGCATGGTTGGAGTGGGGCCTAAATGAGATGGCACTTGTAAAGCAGCTGGTGTATAGTAGGCATAATATTTATGCTTCTTCTTTTCCTCTTGCCTCATGAATTTACTTCACTCTTTCACAGAAACAACAAGATCTTTCTCGCTTACATTTCTACTGACTTTGGAAAAATTTAGTAAAAAAAAGTGTTTTATAGCTGGAATTAATTGTGATATGTTTACCAATTTCCTTTAATATCTGTCAAACACTGCTTGCATCATTAAGAATGTGTTATACAGTTTATTTAAGCTGTCTCACTAGTGCTTGCACACAGTACAACATTGAAGTCTCTTCTCAGAAATGGTCTTTGTAATACATATATCAAAGAATACAGTTCTCTGCAAATGTAGTGAAGATTTTTTACACAATCCATTGAACTATGACATAAAGAAAAACAAAGAACAGGGAGACTGAGTCATTGAAGATGACTTCTGAAAATTCTGAACAAAAAATGTATTATTGGTTTACTAAATGTTACAAATGCTATTACAAATGATGTCATAGTAATTGCATCTGATCCCCCAAATTTCTAGAACCTCCTGAGAGAAGCTGACAAAATGTAAAAGCTATTAGTCTAATTATTAATTGTTGGAAAGCCAGTTGATGAAGAAATCATGTTGGCCCAAATGTACTATGCAGCTTGATGGGCAGCCCAAAATTATTTCATGAATGTATGCATCTTGGACAAATGTAATATAGAGATGGATGGTGAATTGTCCCTGGAACTGAGCAGGAGACAGGAATAATATTGGATTGAAACTTTCCATGATTTTTAAAGTGTTCCCTGCAACAAAAGACAGTATTCTCCTGATGATGCTATGTGGTGGATAATCATATAATGAAAAGATCCCAGAAAAATTAAAATGACAAATCATCTAAAGAACAATGGAAAACACATGATAGATATTTAAGTAGAGCCAGATTATGATGTCAAATGAAGACATGTATAAGACTTAAAAGATCTTAGTGAGGACACATATGAGGATGTAGTGATAGACTAGCTGTATAGCATCAATGTTAAACAACAGATTAATGACTTGAATTTGAGTGCCATAATGGTATCACCAAGATGCTTTAAAAAGAGAACAATAAAAGAGAATTTCTCCCAGATGGGATAGAACCTTCCTAGGCCAATTCTGGGACAATATGCTCCAGATATGCAGCATTAAAGACTTTGCAGTATTGGGGATCCTGTTAGTAGAGAGTAGAGAGAAATGTCAGTCTGATTAAAAAAAAAGAATCCATCAAAGCAATGCACAACTGTCATGAGTTATGATGTAATTATATGAAAATCAAAAGGCAATTAATATAATACTTATTTGAAACACAAAAGCTTGATTATTAATATCACCCAAAGTGACAAGTTGCTCTAGAATTAGAGAGGAAAATTAACTTTGTTCTTAGTGAATTGAAAAATAGTTAATCAAGGTCACCCCAGTTTTATGTCAGATCCTCAAGAACTTCAACTAACAATACCTATGTTATTAATGGTAGGGAAAAACAATTTCTAAATAGTTCCTCTCATTTGGGTTATTTTATTTTCCTTTTACTTTCTAAAGGTGCCATGTCCAGCATCCAGCATAGTGCTTAGTCCATCAGTATTGGGTTATGCTTGTGATTCCTCTGGTATAGAGAACTTCCAGGTGATGAGACTCTTTCTAATTCAGGTTGGCATCTTTTTTGCAGTTTGTATTCGTAGAGTTGCCTAGAGCATGGTGTCAACTCAAGTGAAACCAGGGCCAGTAATCAGTACATAAGCAGCCTTGTTGGTCACGCTTTGACTTAGATTTAAAATATAACATTATCTATGTTTTCTTATATTATATTTTTCATGTTAAACATTTCCCAATTACATTTGAGTCTTGCACCTGCTGGATTTTAGACTGTTATGGATTGCATGTGGACTTCTGGCCCAGGGTATTAAAAGATTAAGTAACAAGATTGCATAGCCATAATGTGTTAGAGATAAGTATTAAACTCAAGTCTTCCTGTCTCTAAGGCCAGCTATGTATCCACTATACCATGATACACATTATTATTGTTTCATAAATGCTTCTTCACTTGTGTCTACCTCTATGGCCCCATTTGGGGTTTTCTTGGCAGAGATACTGAAGTGGTTTGCTATTTCCTCCTCCAGCTCATTTTATACACAAGGAAGTGAGGTAAACAGGGTTAAGTGACTTGCCCAGGGTCACATAGGAATAAGTGTCTGAGGCCGGATTTGAGCTCAGGAAGACGAGTCTTCTGATTACAAGTCTAGTGCTCTATCCCCTGTGTCACCTACTTGCCCTTCATAAATCCTTACTGCATTTAATTGATTGGCCTATGTAATTTCAAGGTTTGATTGACTGCCATTATTGGATTTTATCAGACTAATATCAAGAAGTTACTTTTTATGCCACCCATGTGGGCTAAACAGTGTCCTAGGCCCCCACTCCATTTAAGTCTTTTTTCTTTAAACGGTAGTAGAATAGTCCTAGAGATTTAAAATTATCAGGGGACTATGGTTAAAACTAGTCACAATATTTCCTGATTTTCTTAATACAAAAACATACAGGACTCGAGCTGTTCAAACTGCTCCTTAGACTTTTGAAAGCAAACCTGCAAGCCTAGCCATAATCAACATAGGGAAGCCAAAATCAGCTCAATCAAAAATCCTCTGATATCTTTAATGAATATCCTTTCTGTATTCTGTTATGGTGAAGTAAACTTTCTTTTGTTAACTTTTAGAAGGAGTAGGAATATCTCAGTTTCCAAAATCTTACCTGAGTCATAGGACCAGCCTGAGCAGTTCTGGCCCAATATATATGACATGGATCTTCTACATAATTATGTGACCCAACCTAAATCATCTGCTTATTTTCAATCATTTAGCAATTGTATTTTAATGTCCTACTATAGACCAATCATTGTGTTAGACTTTAGGTGTAAAAAGACAAAATCAAACACTGCTTTTAAGGAACATATATTCTATCTTTACGTGAAATAACAGCAATATTCTTATTCTTCTCTACTTGGGTGGTTTTGCTTATATCGTTCCCTCTCTCTAAAATCCTCTTTTCCCTTTACCTCCAAAAGATCCCCTGGTCCACCTTTTAAATCCAACTCCTCGTTTTAAGTCCCAAGCCAAATATAGCTTCTCTAATTTCCCACATTATTCCAGGCCATTATGATAGCTCCCTTTGAAATTCTATTGTCCATATCACTTATTTATCAATCAATCACATACTGCCCAATAACATGTTACATATATCCTGATAGTACATGGCATTATATGATCAGTTCCATACAAATGGTCGAAACCAAAATTCTTTCGATATCCAGAAGAAAGCAGGGATCATTTTTGGTTGGGTCCATAAAGAGAGGCATCACGAATGGGGTTAATTACTATTTGGGTTGTACCTTGAAGGATGAGTAAGATTTATATAGACTACAAAAGGAGAACAGGAAGAATACAAAAACTCAAAAGAAGAAACAGTAACAAAATTCATTGTCAAGATATCTTCGGGGGGGGGGGGGCGGCTAGGTGGCGCAGTGAATAGAGCACCGGCCCTGGAGTCAGGAGTACCTGAGTTCAAATCTGGCCTCAGACACTTAACACGAAAAACTAGCCGTGTGACCTTGGGCAAGTCGCTTAACCCCAACCTGCCCTCCAAAAAGCAAAAAAAAAAAAAAGATATCTTCAGGGGCTAACAGAAAAATTTATTTGAAACATATAGGAGTAGAGGAAAAAATTAAATTCATTAAAATATTTAAATAACTGCTATATCTAAGTCACTATGGTTTAAAGAAAAAAAAATAAGATGTAGGCCCTATTCTCATTCTAATGGAGGAAAGCAAAAGAATAGAAACAATATACCAGCATAATGCATTTGGATTTTATTGTATTGGCAGTGGGGAGCCATTGCAGGTTTTTTTCTTTTAGCATGGGAATGATGAGATCAATTTGCATCCATGTGAGGAGGCAGGGAGGAGTATATTGTAGTCACTTTGTCTTTAGCAGCTACAGATCTTTTCTAATAAAGTTTAACTCATATTGAGGAGGAAATGGCATAACGTTCCTAGGAGACCAATTGCTTCAAAGTAGACTGCTTATTAAATAATTCTAATACAGATCTACAATTGTTACAGACACCTTCATCCTCACTTCAGTGAACAAGCACATTTTTATTTCAACTGAGCATTAAATTTTCTAAATTAATCCTGACTCTATGGGGGCTGGGAAATGGCTTTTCGAACGTGACTGCTATCTGTTCCCTGACTTACATTTATGATTAGTGAGTATCTTCGCTCTTTTTGACCTTGATATTCCAGAGGGATCTTAATGATATGTAATTTCTGTTAGGCCTTATTACCATTTTTTATTCCAGTTTCTTCATCCTTTCTTTTTTCTCATGTCTTGCCAAATATGTCCTCATTACCTTTGAAGCTTACATTTGACTTTGAAATGGAGATCCGATAATGAATTTTAAAGAGAATTATTTTTTATAAATTTTATTAATTTGAGACCCTGGTTTCAGAGTATGCTGGCTTAAATGGTTTTGCCAAATTTAGAAATTTGGATACTAAATATATTGGCTGATGTAAATAACCCACATGTTAAGAATATAAAACTCCAAAGAAAATATGTATGTGGTTTTAGTCTTTACTTTTGCCTTTCATTGAGATATAAATTTAATAACGACAGTTCTCCAAAGCTTGATTCCTGACCATATTTGGAATTCTATTTATTCTTCAAAGTCCAACCCAAATTTGATCTCTTCCTAGAAATCTTCCTAGATATTCCGTTCCCACCCATCCCCTAGTAGGTTCCTAAGACCTACCTGTAACCTACCCTTTGACCTTAAATTAAACCCTCAGTTAATAGGCATTCATTATCTACTCTGTCTCAGGCTATGTGTTAAGAAGCATTGATAAAGCAGAGGAAAAAATGAAACAATCCTTTCCCTTAAAAAAGCTTATATTCCACGGGGGAAAGCAGCAATATACTTATGACTATAAACAAAATAAATACAATTTCTAATATTACTAAAGAAAAATGTTCCTACTCCTCTCAGACATTTGTTTCTGCCTTCTTTATAAAGCCTCCTGCCAAAACTGTAGCGTTGGTCCCTTCTTTCCTCCCTAAAACTAACTTGTATTTGTTTTTTGTTTATTCTGCATACACTCACAAAAGCCTACATAGTCAATCATTTATAGAACATGAAGTTTTTGAAGACATTGACTGCTACCTTGATCTTTGTATCATCCACATCTGGCATTGTGTCTTTCACATCAGAGGCACATATTAAATGCTTCTTGGTTGGATGACATTTGGTAGTATAACTACTTGTAGATTAGCATGTTATTCCTGATAGTCAACTTTAATGTCAGTGAGGGTCAGTTAAATCATCTAGACCGGTGGGTCTTAACCTTCCTAATGCTGTGACGCTTTAATACTCATATGTGGGCGTATCTGCATGTGGGTGGACCCACCTAGAGATGGATAGAGTAGTGTCTTGATTCCTAAAACTATTGGAAATATATGTTTTCCGATGGTCTTAGGCGACCCCTGTGACCCTTGTGAAAGGGCTGTTCGACCCCCAGCTTGAGAACCACTGATCTAGATTCTATATCCCCCAGCCTGTTACTGAATATTCCCTTCTCCACATTGTTGTTATTGTTTAGTTGTTTCAGTCATATCTGGCTGTGTCACCCCATTTGGGTTTTCTTGGCAAAGATACTGGAGTGGTTTGCCATTTGCTTCTCTCTCATTTTACAGATTAGGAAAGTGATGCAAACGAGCTTAAGACTTGCCCTAGTTAGTAAATGTCTGAGGTCACATTTGAATTCAGGAAGATGAATCTTCCTGACTCCAGATTCTCCATTCTATCCATTGTTCTACCTAGGGACCCTCCCATATAGTAGATATTTAATAAATGTTGAATTAAATTAACATTTTGATAAAATTATCAGAATTCCTAGTAATCATAGAGCTGATGTATCTAAGATACAAATTCACCAAATTATTGTGTTTTTGAAGTCGATTTTGAGGAAATGAAGTCCTAGAGAACATTCTGTTCTGACTCCTTTCAGAGACACTACTTCTAATCTACTCTGTAAAGAAATGCCTGTTTCCCATCCCCCCACCCCACTCCAACTCACTCCAGGCTCATAGGCCTTTATGTTTAGAGTTGTATGGGACTTTAGAAGACATGATGTCCTATCTCATAATTTTACAAATCAGGAAGTTGAGGCTCAGAGAGGTTCTATAGCTTGCCAAAGGTCAAACAGCTAGAAAGTGTCTGAGGCAGGATTTAAACTCATTTCTTGATTCTAACTAAAATAATCTTTGAAGTCTTCTCATCAGATATAGGAAGGAAAATTAGTGAAGGAATCCAAATGATGGGATGTTTGCTGTATGTGTGATTCTGAATGTTGCATTTTGATGTGATTTTGAGATGAGAGTTGCAAGTTATAAATGTGTGTATATTGGTAAAGCCCTGGTGTCTCATGACCTTTTTATTTTGATTTGTTAGACCCGATAAATCCCATCTTACTTTGAAATTGGACTATAACCAATGGATTGTCCTATTTTACAGTTTCACATTTAAAATTAGTTATTTAGACCCATGTGAAAACTTCTATCCTACCTATGATTATGATACATATATAAAAATGAATTTAACTATATGCTTTTATATAATGTGTCTAATAAGTGTTTGTGTAGATTGCCTACTTTGGAGAAATTAGCTAAAAATCAGAAGGATCAATTGCAAACTTTCTTTTAAATTCAAGCTTATTTACATGAAATTTGACTGAATTTCAAGTAGTATGAGAAAATAGACTGAAATATAGTCTCTGAGTCAAAGGATTTGATCACGTCTTCAACTTTTTTCCACCTTAATGTAGTTAACTTTCAATTAACCTGCTAGATTTATAAATATTATTAGGGGCTGGAGGTTTGTACTTAAATTCCATATCCCCATAAAGGAACCAGTGCCCTTGTAAAAATAGAATATTAGAAAGGTTAATTTAATTTTGAAGATAGCAAGAATAGAAAGTAAATACAGGCCTCAGGTAAAAGAGTTAATCAAAAAAAAATATTTTGAGGTCCATACTTCAGCAGTTCAATTGGATGGAAGAAGTTACTGACTCAAAAAAAAAAAAGCTGAATCCAAAATGCATTGTCACATCCATATAGTCTACCTAATATGATTTTATATAGCATTTTAAGCATCAGGGTATTAATACATCCTACAAATGACCCCTGGTAAAAGAGAGTGAAATCTAAGAAAGTTATCTTGTTTTGAGTTTTAATGAACTGTCTGCATTTGTTGTCATTTTTGAGTGTTAACATTTTGAGAACTTCATTGTGGGATCTCAGATAAGTCATGACTAAACCATATATGCAACTTTTTTTCTTTCCCCCTTGCTTAAATTCCCTTGTAAATTTAAGGATCGTTTATGCTTTAAATGCTGTGTGATGATTAATATGTGACATTTAATAAAGTGACTTTGATGACCTAACATTTATATAGTGCTTAAAGTTTGAGAAAGCACTTTAAATAGTGTTTCTTTTGGCCCTCACAATAACTTTAGAAAAGAGAAACATCATCTACATTTTTTAAGCAAGAAAACCAAGGAAACAAAGGTTTCTGTTACCTAGGATAAAACAGCTAGTAAATATCTGAGAGAGAATTCAAACTTATATCTTCCTGATTTCATCTAATACTCTCTTCATTTTGCTATCTGGTTATTTGAAATCACTACATTCTGTGGTATCTACAAAACTTGAATATTTGAACTTGAGAAGTCATATGGGTATGTACTAGTTCATATAAAATAATCCAAAAAATTGTGGGAGAAGCCACACCCACATAACATTAGGTTGGGGTCTGAGAACAATAACCTTCCTTCTCCAAATAGTGCTTGTGACATTTTTAAAGAGTTAATCAAAATTTAATGTATTTTATAACTTTTAATTTTATTGTGTGACTAGCTCAGGACAACAAGAAGATATCCTAAAGCTAAGGTTAGAAAGTTCTATCAAATAATAATCATCCTAGCAATAATAATAGCAAAGATTGAAATAAAACCTACTATGTGACAGGCCTGTGCTAAGTGTTTTCCAAATATTACTTCATGTGATCTGCACAACAACTCTGGGAGGTAGGTACTGTCATGATCCCCATTTTACAGCACAAGAAACTGAGGTATACAAAGGTCAGCTGACTTAACCAAGGTCACAAAATTATTCAGCGCTTGAAGATAGATTTAAATTAAGGTCTTCTGACTCTAGTTTCAGCATTCTATCTATTGTGTCACCGAGCAGCATCAATCCTTAGTATGGCTGACTGATACACTTCAGGGCAAAGAATATTGGTTTGAGAACCTGAAGATTTGGGTGCTAATGCAGCTTTGTCATTAGCAGCTGTGTGACCTGAGGGAAGTCTCTTAGAGTTTAGTTTCTTCACATATAAAGTAAAAGAGATTGGGCTTGGTGCTCTTTTAAGCCTTTTTGAACTCTATCGTTTTATGATCTTATGGCTCTTCTAAAGAAGCCTGTGCATATAGCCCTTGGCATAGCAGAGAGATTCCATGGGGGTCTTATTGTAGCAATGGTACATGCTATGTGTTTCTCCCATCATGTCATGCATTATAACAACTGCATTTTTATATCCAGAGGTTTTCTGGAGCCATTTTGTATTGGCTCTCAGGAAATGACTCTTAACTTTTCAGTGTGAGCATTTATACCTTGAGAATTGACTTGATTTTTTTTGGAAGTTATTGATGGTTTAGACTTAGGAAAGCAGTGGAGAAAATGTTATATAAATATTATAATACATGTTAAACTACAAAGTACATTCTTTGACAGTCCTTGGTAGTTCATGAATGTGTCATCTCTGCCTCTTATTTCCTATTATTTACATCAAGCATTTTATTTGTGTGAAAAACATTCTGTAATTGTCTTTATATAATCCCTGGGTGTGTTTAGGCAGGTAGATTCCCAAGTCTTTTATGTTTTCTGCAGTTATTTTAGGTGGAATTTCCTTTTTCTGTCACTTGCTGCTGAGTTTTTTGGTAGTATATAGAAATACTGATGATTTATGTGGGTTTGTTTTTATATTCTGCAACTTTGCTGAAGTTCTTAGTTCTTTCAACTAGTTTTTTAGTTGATTCCCTAGGGTTCTCTAAGCATATCATCATTATCATCTGCACAGAGTGACAATTATATTACTCATGGCATATTTTTATTCCTTCAAGTTTTTTTCCATGTTATTGCTATAGTTAGCATTTCTAGTAGAATATTGAATGATAGTGTTTATATTGGACAAAATACTTTCTTCATTCCTGTTACTATTGGGAAGGCTTCAGGCTTATTCCCATTACAACTAATGGTACCTCTTGGTTTTAAACAAATGTTACTTACAATTAAGAAAAGCTCCATTGATTACTATGTTTTCTAGAGTTTTTTTTTACTATAAATGGGTGTTGTATTTTGTCAAAGGCATTTTTCTGCATCTATTGATATAATCATGTGATCTTGTTTTTGTTTATTGCTGTGGTCAATTATGCTGATAATTTTCCTAATATTATAGAACAAGCCTGCATTATTATCATAAATCTCATCTTTTCATAGTGGTTCATAGTCCATATTTGTAATAGGAAACTGTTTTTTTTTGGTGAAAACTCTTCCCTGTGGCTGACATCTTTCCAATAATTACCGTGTCTTTGTCTCTTGAGGTCTCCCACCTTCTTTAAAGACCAACTCCACAAAAGTTTCCTTTATTTCTTAAGTTCTTTCTTATCTCACAGTTATATCTTCAGGTCTTGCCTCTCCCTCTTATTCTCAGGTTGTAATCTCCTTGAGAACAAGGTCTATGGTCTGACTGTTTTGATATCTACAGTGACTTAACATAGTGACCCAAATGTAGTTGGTGCCTAAGAAAATGTTTGTTGAATATCATGAATATTGGTAAACTAATATTTTTAAAACATAAATCCTAGTTTGCATCTAATAACTAATGCATGTACATATGTATATATACAAATATACATATATATGTACATATATTAATCTGAAAGTCAATGTGTAAAGAGTATATCAACCTAAATATAATGATTACTTAGCTCCATGCAATTTCTCTTATTTTTTAACATTTTAATATAACATTGACTTAATATTTATTGTATGTTTAACAGTGTATAATGTTTGCTATCTATTATATCCCTTTTCCCATGAGTTTTGGTTTTTTCATGTACTTAATTTACTTTAGATTTAGAGAGAATTGCATAATATTCCATCTAGAATACTGAAATTTGTATTTTCTGAATTCTTGCATAAGATTAACGAACAGGTTTGGTTCCATACCTCACAATACTGTGAATTTATTTGATATTTATCCTTTGTTTACCTCTCTGTAAAATTGTTTTCTCTAGTATAAGGTGAGATTCTTGAGGACAGCATATTTCAGCTTTGAATTAGTATTCCCTGCATTTTTCAAGTGCCTGGAGCATGGTAGATACTTAGCACTGATTTGCTTGATTCTCTGTTGGAATGTCTGGTCTAGACTATGTCAAGAAACCTAAACTTGGCAATCATTACTATATAACAAAATGAGCATGTAGAAGGACCCATTTGAGACTCCTTACAGAGTTCTCATAGCATTAAATTGACATTTAAGGCCTTACACTTTCACAAAATTTAACTGTGAACATTTAAGACAGCATCCTAGCATGCTAGATCTAGTAGACCTTAGTAATCATATAGTTGAGGAGACAGAAGCCCCATCTCCCCCCCCCAAAAGAAGTTGCTTTTGCAAGTTCACATTGTAAGAAAGTAGAACTACTGATGGTCTAATAATCATGATTAAAATATTTTAATTGCTTGATCTAAGTGGATATTATAATACTGATTATGATCAAAGGCAGAAGAAGATTTGTAAGTTATGAACTGTAATAAAAATAAGGACTTAGACTATGCTATTGATTCTGTAAGGGGGAAAGTGAGTGAGAGACAGAGGAAGGGAGACAGACAGACAGAGATCTACAATCAGAGGGAAAAGAAACAAAGATAGAGGAGCAAAACTTTAAGTAGACATGTTATTACAAAACATAGGTAGGAATGGGCTTATTGAGGTATGACATTGTATCTCACAGTGCTATGCACACTAGCTGCTCAATGGTGAATGATTTCATTGAATTGGGTATAAAAAGTGGGGGGAATCATGGGATGTTGGTGATCCATGAGAATATTAGTCAGGAGAGACACTGAATGGGGATAGTTGAAAAAGGAAAGGTAAAACCAAGAAGTGCAGTAGACTGAAGAGTTCTGTAGGTCTTTCATGAAAAGGAGGCATTAAGAAAAGTCTAATTGATTCAAAACCATAGAGGAGAAGTGATTGCAGAGGACAAAAATGGAAAGAAATGTGTTTCAGTAGAATGACAGCAATGAAAGTCTAAAAGTAGGACATGTTAATTTATAAATCTTCCCACTCACAATTCATAATAGGAATTTGACTCTCAGCTGAAAACTCCACATAGGTTACTTGTCAAAAGGAAGTGGTTCACAAGTCAACCTCCTCTGAACAGTGTCTGGTAATGAGGTATAGGACTTGTTCATACTTTCTTTATTCAGAAAAAAACATAAAGAACAAAATGCTTGGCATGTTCATTCGAAACTCCTTTAGAAACAGTTTGTTTTGTATTCTGATGCCTGCAGCCATATTATGCAAGCCCTGATCTCACCAAGCCTCAGAGACTAAGTAGCGTTAGGTTAGTCCCTGTATCGAAAAGATCACTGAGTTTAAGAGTTTGCTGCTGAAAAAGGTGATGCAGAAAACACACATCACCATCATTGGACATAGTTCTAAAGTGCTGCTGTTTCTTCTTAAAATATGACAAAGTCCATTCAGTAGCTTGACCCAATATTGGATCTGTGCCATTATATTTTTATTCTTAAATAGTTAAACATATGTGAGCAATCAACAAATATGTAGCATACGCACAATTACTATTGGAACATACAAAGTAGAAAAAGAAACAGCACCAATGGGAAAAAAAGATCAAGGGAAAACACAATTTAAATTTTACAAAACCAAGGTGAATATTAAATAAACAGACAAAACCCAACACAATACTTCTGAAATTTGAGGGATTTAGTAAAAAAAGAACTATTAGTATAGTGAATAGAAAGCTAGCCTCCAATTCAGGAGCACCTGGGTTCAAATCTTTCCTTGATATATTCTGACTGTATGACTCTGGGCAAGACTCTTAGTCTCTCAGTACTCCAGGTAGAACATAGTACATAGAGTACATAAGCCATAGTGCACAGAGTGCAGGAGTCAGGAAGACCTGAGTTCAAATCCATTCTCAGACACTTATTAGTTGTGTGACCCTGGGCAAGTCATTTAACCCTATTTGCCTCTGTTAGCTCCTTTGTAAAATTAAATGGAGAAGGAAATTTAAAAATTCTTTAGTAACTTTGCCAAGGAAACCCAAAACGGGATTACAAAGAGTTGGACATGATTGAAAAAAATCAACTGAACACTAATATTCATGAGTACAGGGTCTTACCTCACTGAGTATTTTCTATATAAAGGATATCATAACTTGAGTCCAGTCCATTCCTCTAAAAAGAAGTGAAAATGCATTGAACTTGCAACTTAGAGGACTTAGATTTAAGTTCTGACTTTGGCACTTACATACCCTTGCTCAAGTCCAATCTTCCTTGAACCTTTGCTCATTTATATAATAGTAGCAATTCCACCTGGGTTGATGTGGGGCCTTATATACTGGAAAAGGTGGAGAAACATGAACTGCTATCTTTACACTGGAAGGGTCTGGAGGGATTGGTGATAAGGGAAGGAGGATGAAGAGATACAGTTCCATGAGACTGAAGGCCCTGCAATTTTAATTGAAATAGGTAAGATTTTCCTTTTAATAGTACAGCCTATCTTGCTAAACAGCTGTGTTCAATGAAAGGACTTGATTTGCTTTTTTTTGCTTAATGAAATAATTTTATATCTTTCTCTACCATGAGTAACAGAAAGGGAAGCCTGTTACCAAGGCCAGCAGTAGCCAGCATCATCCCTGTCCCCCAAGCCCTTAAAGTTGTATTACAAAAACTGTTGTGTGGAGAATGAGAAATATTTCCTTAAAGAACACAGTTTGAGAGAAAGTGTTCTCTCCCCGCCCCCACTCTCACCCCCCTTTTCAGAAGGCTATAATGTCTCTGGCATAACAACTGCATGCTATTTAAATAAAACTTTTACTCAGTGGATAACAATTTGCCCTTGTTCCACCTTTAATCCTAATATCTCAAGCTACTTTATAAAACGGTATTATCATTTTCATTTTAGACCTGAAGCACAAAGAGATTAAGCGATTTGTCCATCAATAGCAAATCAGTAGCAGCACAAAGAATAAGACCCATGGCTCCCAAATGCTGCTCAAATACTACTTTTCAGAACTCAGAGATTTATCTCTTGACTACTGAATGGGAGAAATAGGCATTATTTATACCAGATTCTGTACTTAGGCATGCTTCTGTGTTCGAGGGAATTACTGGCAAAGTGCAAACACTTTCTCAGCTGAATGTGGCGGTGCCTTTGTTCTCCAGGAAACAGATTGTCATTTCAGCTACAGGATTCCTTGACTTCTGGAGATTGTTCTTTTGCATGGCTTGATTTCTTTTGTGACAATTTTCAGATGCATCTTCATTGGCTGTTGGAGCAAAAATATCTGCTATTTGGGGGAGTTGCCACCATTGTTCTTTTACCTGCTAGATCTGAGGAGCACATTTTTAGAGTGAGAGAATATACAGATTTGGAGCCACAGTTAGCAGGAAGAACAACATATAGGTCAGAAAAGACTGGAAAGGTAAACAAGCCTTTTAATGTGCCTTTCACTGAAGCCTTGTTAGCCTATCTGTGGTTTCAGGTTTTTGTTTCTGATTTCCTAGAAAGCCCAGCAAGTTAAATGAAACTTAAATTAGAGAAATTTAGAACAGTTGGATTTAGGTAGTGATAATCTGGCCTGAATCTCCCAGAGAACTCTGTGCTTACTATATTTTCCCCTCCTGGTTCTTCAGGATGCCCCTGAGGAATTTCTGGGGAAGCATCTTACTTTTATGCTACTCAGATCCCCATACTGGTATCTTCCTTCTTCCTTCTTTTGATAGCCAGCAAGTAGTGGCCCCATTACACTTCAGTAATTAGCATTGCTTTAGTTTTTACCAAAGGATATTTACTAAAAAAATTTAGCAAGGATCGCTCACCCTCCAGAACCACAAGAGGCATTTGTTATTCTGTCATTTCAGTGGTTTCTGACTCTTCAGGATCCCATTTGGAGTTTTCATGGTAAAGAGTGGAGTGGTTTGCCATTTCATTCTCCAGTTCATATTACCCATGAGAAAACAGGCAAACAGGATTAAGTGACATGCTCACATAACTAGTAAAGGTCTGAGCCTGGATTTGAACTCAGGAAAATTAGTTTTCCAGACTCTAAGCCTGGTATTCTATCCACTGAGCTACCTATTTGCTCCAAAGAAGGGTACTCTCTCCTATATAACTTTGAGTACTCTCAGACTTAATTCAATTTCTAAAAGGTATTGCTTCAGCCAAGGTTACTTCTAAATACTGGGCTGGCTGACCACAAAGCCAAGCATGACCTCTGATCGTGGACCTTCTGGACGCTTGTTCTCACATGTTGAAGCTCACAAGATTATAATTATCTCTAGTCTTCTTCAATGAAAAGCAGGGGAAAAATGGATCCAACAAAAAGAGAAGCAATTTCAGAGTCTTGCACTGTAGGTTTCTTCATGTCTCAGGATAAGAAAGAATCCCAAATCCCCCCTGGACCATAGATACTCAGCAGTTCTTCTGTCTTCTCCCTTGACAGTAATTCCAATGTATTAGCCTGTACCAAAAGAGTTATCACTGGTCAGCAAGAGAATTTTTGAATGTACCTCACTTCTTTCTATACATCCCAATAGGAGTTTGACTCCTTATCACCTGGTTATAAGACCTAAGACACTTATGGAATGTCTATACCTGCTGTAAATCTGTGTGGGGATCATACCAGCTGAGTCCTGTCCATACTTATAATGACTAGGATCTTTGGTCAATTCCATTTTACATTTTGGTAATTAAGCAGCTGAAACAATCTTCTGAAGAAGGCTTGTGCCCCTAACTGGTACAACAACAACAACAACAACAATAATGTAATGGCTAATATTTATATGGAATATATGTATTTATATAGTATTCATAAGATACATATAGTCTAGTTTTTATATGGAATACATATTCTATTTTATTCTCACAACAACAATTAAGGGTAGGTCTGGTATTCACTCTATATTTAGCTTGAATACATTCTGCAATTAGGATGTGAGGTCCTTGAAGGCAGGGACTGTTTTTGTCTTCTTCTGTTTATCTAATTTCCTTTCTCTATGGGGTCTAGGACATACAATAAGGTGCATATCAAAGGAAATAATATGGCAACAAAATGGTAGCTCAGTAGAGGGAATATCGTTTAATGGAGAGAATGTGGCAGTAGTAACCATGAGACCTAGGTTTAAACCCTGTCTCTATAACTACTATGCTTTTGTGACTGTAGTCAAGTCATAATATCAATCCGGGTTTCTCCTTTTACTGTTACATAAAGAGATTGGTCTCAATGATCTCTAACTAACTGTTTTAAATCTCTCTCTAAGTTATTATTGATTCAGTATATGCTTTCCCTGTTTTATTTCTGAGAGAGAGATCAAAAGGTAACGCTTTATACACAGACAAAATAACAGATGTTTGTGTAGTATTTAAAGGTTTGAAAATTGCTTTGTATGTGGAAACTCATTTAATCCTTACAACAACTCTGTGAAATATTTTTGTTCTTATTTTATAGATGGAAAAACTGAGGCTGAGAGAGATTAAATGACTTGTCTAGGGTCACACACCTAGTAAGTTTCTGAGACACATTTGAACACAGGCCTTCCTGAATCTAAGTCCGACATTCTATCCACAGTGTAGAAAATTTTATTACATTATATGGTAGTTCCTGATGCTTCTAATAATGACTTGGAATCATCTAAAGAAAAGATCAAACTATGGTGAGTTCCCTCCTCTTAAGAAGATAGGAAAATATATTATACATAAGCAGTATAATGTATTACCATAATTATTATCTATTATACATTATATTGATTGATAATATTGATAATACATACATAATTATATATTATGTGACAATATTATAAATAAATGAATATATGGTTATAATTCCATATTAAAATTACTACATATTTACAATAATTATAGTACCTATATTATTGACAGAGTATATAATATGTTTACATACACATTATATAGCATATACTCACTTTAAGCTAATTTTGCAAAAGTAACTAGCCATCTAATCACTTCAAAACTTGAATTATTTCAGGAAGATTAGTGTAAATTCATTTGATTTTTAAAGAGTTCATAGATGTATGAAATGACACAAGTTCCTTTTAATTCTTTCTTTGAAATCTATTAATCTATTCCATCCTGTTAACTGTATTGTATTTGCTCAGATTACCTCCCGATACCTGAATAGGCATGTTCCCCTCTGATAAATGAAGATTTCTATACACAGCTAATTATAGAATGAGTTAAATAGCTAACAAATGTTATGATTTCAAAGAAAAGAGAGATTGTATTATCCTAAAGTGATCAAGGATGGTTTCATGATCTTCTCATCTGAAAAGTATTCTTTCCTTTTCAATGTATTTCTGTGGGAATTTGTCAAGATTTCACCCCCTTTCTATCATCAGTATTTGTGCATAAGTAATGCATATTTAGCTATGAATGTAATTTGTGTATAAAATCATGTAATAGATTCAAATTATTCTAGTTGTTATGGATCTAGACACCTTCGAAAAGATGATGGGCAATAACACTTTCTGACTTCAAATTAAACTGAAAAAAAGAAAACATGAAGCTGTTTTGATGCTGGTCAAAAAATAAAAATGTTGGCAAGTGCCTAAGGAGCTAGATTTTGAGTCAGGAAGTCATACATTCCAGTCCAGCCTCTGATAAATATGGACTTTGTGAAACTAGACAAATGACATCAGCTCTTAGCACCCCTGGCAAATTGTCTAAGATCTCAAAATGAAATGAAAATGCCAACCCCCATTGGTAGAGGAAATGTCTCCCCCGCAACTTCTTCAACTAATGAAATCCGAGGTCTGGAACCACAACCAAGTGAATATTGAAAACAAACAAACAACATATAGTAACAACACTGTTCAATGGAACAGACTAAATAAAGAATCTGAAGCAATTGAACCCAGTGTTTTGTAAACTGAGAAAATGAATGACTTGGGGGGGGATATATTTTTAAACATAAGAATTACTGGAAATATTGGAAAGCAGTATGACACAAATTAGGTAGAAACAAAGGTTTCATACCATGTACTGTGATGATGATGATGATGATGATGATAATAGAAATAATAGCAATGGTCATGACCAATAATATCTAACATTCATCTAGCACCTACTGTGTAACAGATGATGTTCTAAATGCTTGCCAAATATTATCTCATTTGAACCTCCCACAAACCCTGGTTACCATTATTATCCAGATTTTACAAATAAGGCAGACAAATTAAATGACTGTGAAACTGAATTGAATAAGAGAAAGAAAGAAAGATAGGAGGGAAGAAGTCTAGAATCTCATCATTTCAGAAAGCAATTTGAAATCATGGTAGGATTTGTCTATTGTAAAGCATGTACTCTAAGGACATAAAATATTTTTAAAGACCCTATATACACCAAAATGTCTCTTTTTATAATATAAAAGAATTAGGAAGGAATAGATGCCCATATTTTCAGAAATGGTTAAATAAATTTTGGCATATGAATGCGATATAGTATTACTCTGCTAACCTAAGTGACTGTGACCATAATGAACATGATAAAGCATATAAAATACTTTGCAGTGGTAAAGTGCAGTATTCATGTCCATTGTGTTCACATTCTTCATACCTGACCCCACTGGTCAAGGAATAAATATCTTGACTGTTATATGGTATTAAATATATTAAGTATGTAGCACGGTCTCCCATAGCACATGGGCCATTTCCAATCATCCTAATCTTTATCTGACCACTAGACTCAGATTGTTCCTGAGGAGAAAATGAGACTGGCGACTTTGCACAGCCCGCTCTCACTTACATCCAGTCCACTTGCCTGACATGGCATCACCTCCCAAATGTCACGGTCTTCTTCAAGAACAAAAGACAACAACAATCAAATACACATACAGTCTCATCTCTATGAATTTCCCCTCCAAGAATACAAATTCTTTGGAACTTGCATCTGCATTTTCCCAAAAGATCACCAAAAAGGGTCTACCACACTTGCAATGAATATTCTTCACTTTCTCTTGACCTTATCTGGATGCTATGTTGGCTCCTTTCCACCTAATTCCTTGCTATGTGACTATCTCATTGTCTTTTGCTATTCTTGCAATTTCTTGACAGCATCTTTTATATGACTTCTTTCTCATAATGACCTTTAAAAAAAGTTTATGGCCTTGTTATACCTACCAAGTGACCTCACTATTTCCCCCAAATATTTCCCAGTCTCCTAAAAGAGATACATATTCATTCAAAGGGGTTTAGTCCAGCTATTCACAAAGGAAAAATCAAGTGGATACAGGATGCATATTATTTTTATTATGACTGTATTTCATACAACACCAATGGAATTCATATATTTGAATGTATTAATATTTATATTAACTTTGTATTACTATTAATATGCATATATATATATATATATAATAGCAATCAATTTAGCAGATCCTTAGCACTTAATAATTTAGGACCAAGTGAGGAAGGTGTGAGCTCTTCTGTCCTGATGTGGCAGGATGGATGTGGCTGAGATAGGCCAGTGTGTATATAAGAAGAGTTCTAGAGACAGAGAGACAGAATTGGGAATCTTCCTCCTGGTGGCTCCTGTTGGAGGAAGCAAGATTGTCTCAGCATCTTGGAGGTGCTGGAGTGAAGAACTGAATTGGAGTTTTCTTGAGAGAGAGAGAGAGAGAGAGAGAGAGAGAGAGAGAGAGAGAGAGAGAGAGAGAGAGAGAGAGAGAGAAAGAAATAGAGAGATTCTCTCCTAGTAACTGGAAGCTGACTGAGAACTGAGTTGGAGTTTTCCTGAGACCAGAATCTGGTAAAGGCTGCCTGGAAGCCTGAGAGGGTTTCCCTGGGAGGCCTCCTAGAAGGCTAAGATTTCTTCTGGGTCCTAAGGCCAGCTGAACTGCTGGAGGACTGAAGAAGCATGACTTGGATAAGCCTTTGTTGATTTCTGGCTTGGCTGATCTTTGAGTTCCTAGAAACAGAAGTGGTGTAGGATTTGAGATGTGCTGGACCCTGTGAACTTTGGTGTGTGCCAGGGACTTCCCAGAGGATTGCATAAGGACCTGGGAGCTGTCTACCTCTGAGGACTGGATGAGAACCTGGAAGCTGTCTGCTTCTGAATCAAGGTGACTGTTTGGTGGATTCAGGTGGGAGCTGGGACCATGGAAAGGGATCCAGGGAATCTGAGAGACTGCCCTGAGTCAAGACGAAGAAAATATATTGAAATAGAACTATGTTGACACATATGTATTTCAGAATACACATATATGTGCATATATGTATTTTTATTATCTATCTAACTTGAATATATAGTAGATTGTCATTGAAAAAGGACACTGCAGTAGGCCCAAAATTGAATAAGAGGAGAAAATTAGGCTGTTTTGTCTTTGGGAATTTGCAAAATAACAAGAACAACAATAACAATAATTACTCTACCAAAGGTTATCTCTGAAACAAAGGCCTATCTTCTTAAAACTAACCATTTCCTGGTGTTAGTGCAGCTGGGAAATACTGAAAGCAATGTTTTCTGAAGAATTGATGTACAGGATCACCCAAAGAGTGATGGAACATCTAACATGTAGTGCTTGAAAGAAACCAATCTTGTATTCACAGACCCAATAGATTGACAGACATTACAGCCAGTTTGTGGGTTTTGGCCTCCCTTTGTATGATTCAGTCATCTTTTGTATTCCCAGGAGGATACCTCTGCTCCTCTGGGAATCTACTTCTTCCACCATGGTTACTGGCCACTTGCTGTGTTTTGCTTTTAGGTTCTCAGTATACTTAGAAACATCTTTCTAGACACAGTTTTTGAGATCTCTGGAGACACTCACTTGATATAACCTTTTTTTTCCTCCTTAAAAAAGTCTTATTTAAAACATTAACATAAAATTATCTATTTAAATAATCTTTTATAGAAAGATCCTAGAAAATAGATAACATTGTAAACAATTCAAAGAAAAAGAAATCTTTAGGCATATTGAGGTTATCTCTGATTGTTCAGCAATCTGATTACCAAATGCTGTTTTACTTATTCAAGGCAAACAAATCCTTAGTATTCATGAGCCTTTTCCTTAATGTCTAGAATTTTTAGAATTTTTCTGTCTCTAGTCAGAACTAGAAAGACATTCCCAATGGACTGGCTACTTCATATACTTTGAAATTCACTTACAATTATATAGCCCTGACTCAAGTTTAGTTAAATGATAGTATTTATGTGTCTTCCTTATCTAAGTAATGGGCAAGACTTTTTGAATCTGCATTCCATCTTACTGGAGCTGCAATTAAATAGAAAGAAGTTTAGGAGAGAGGTGGGAGAGGGGACTAGAGAAAGAGGGAGGTAGAAAAAATTTTTAAAATGTCAATAGGCCAGACTGCCTTGGTTCCCATAATAGTTTGGCCAACAAGAATTTTTCAAGTGTTAAAAAACATATATTTCCTCAAATTTCCAGTACTCTCTTCTGCTATGTCTTATGCTTTCTAAAATGTCCTGGGGTTACTTTTTAAAAATTAAAGTATTTTATAATTGCTGTCTTTTTGTTATAGCTATCAGGTAAATTTGATGACTAGATTTCATATGCAAAAGGGTTTTTTTTTTAAGGCACCAAACATCTTTTAATTTTATCCTTGGATGGCCTAGTCATTTTACTGTTGTGGACATTTGTTGCACCAATTCATACCACTCCCTGATTATATCGTTTTTATCCTATGTGATTCTTATCCATGCGTATTCATAAGTCCTCCACTAAGATCTATTTAATGGAGGGAAGTCCTGAATCAGTCAACCAGTAAACATTTATGAAGCACCTCATCTATGACAGTCATTGTGCTAGACCCTGAAAACAAAAAAGAAAATAAAGAAACAATGGTTGGTTAGTTGCTTGGTTGTCCTCTTTCATTCTTGAAGAAGACCAAAATGACATCACTATGTTAAAGTCAAGTTACAGTGTGTCCAACTGTGGCTGATCAGACCAATAAAAGTTCAAAATGCTCTACCACAGGTTAGGCACAAATAGTCTGTGTGAGGCTTTGGAGTGAATTCTCTAAATTTTTACATCTCACATTTCTTTTGTACTACTTCAAGTCTGTTTTGCTCATGGAGCACAGCACCTTCTTTGATGATGGAATACCATTCTGAGCAGTCCTGTGCCAGTGTCTTGTATGTCATGTAATGAATTCCAAAGATCTCCAAACAGAAATGAAATAATGACTACCTTCAGGGAACGTACGTTCTATTGGGAAGACAATGTGTATATCAACAAGCATATACAAATATATACAAGATAAGTTATTTTTTTCAGAGAGAAGAGAATGCTACATGGGGGGAGAAGATCACTTAAGGTTTCATGTGGAAGGTGGAGTAGGAATCCAGCAATTCCATGAGGTGGAAGTCAGAAGGTAGAAAATTCTAGTTGTGGGGAAGAAGTATGAGAGGAGTCTAATTCATGAAGGCCAACTAGAAATCAAGTTTAATGAAACTATAGAGTACAGGAAGGGAGAGTAATATATAAGATTGGAAAAGCATGTTGGGACCATTTTATGAATGATTTTAAAAGCTATGCACAAGAGTTATTTGATTCTGTGTACCTTATAAAGTCATTGGGATTTATTGCATAGGGCAGTGAGGCAATGAGACCTAAAATTAAAAAAAAAACACTTTAGTATCTAGCTCTATAGATGACAATTTTGAGCAAGGATTAGAGAGACTAATTGAGAAGTTACTGTAATAGTTCAAGTGAAAAGTGATAAGGTCTAAATTAACATGGTGCCCATGTGAGGAGAGCATAGGAAAAGAGTGTTAGAAAGGATCTCAGTAAACATTTACTCCAACTCACACATTATAGGAATTCTCCCCATAAGATATCTGAAAAGGGATCCATCATGTAAACTTTTCTTGAATGCCACAAAGAAGGGGGAGTCCACCAACAGTTGAGGTAACCTATTACCTCTTTGGACATGTGGTCGGGAATCTCTTGATATCAAGTCTGAATTGTCTCTCTACAATTTAGACCCTTTTCTCTGTGTTACATTTTCAGAATTGGTCTTCTTTGTGAGAAATATTTGAAGACAGCTCCGTTGTCTCTTCTGTTCTCTTGGCTAAACATCCTAGAGCTTCAACAAATCATCAGATGACATAGACTCAAGGCCAATAACTATTCTGGTGGGGTGGTTAGAACGGAATGATGGGGAGGGAATAAACATTTATAAAGTGCTGACTATGTGTCAGGCACTGTGCTAAGCCCCCTTTACAAATAATATCTTATTTGATCTTCATAATGACCCTGTGAGGTAGGTATTTTCACCACCATTTTACATTCAAAGAAACTGAGGCAAACAGAGGAACTCTCACTGGAACACATAATAACTAAGGGCATATGAGGTCAGATTTGAATTAGTCTTCCTGACTCTAGGCCCTATTCATCACCAGCTAATGCTCTTCAGTGTATATATGTCTTTTGTACACTTTGGTGCCCAGAATGGAACACAATGTACCAGATAAGGTTTGGAAAAGTCAGGGTACATAGTGACAATTCCCCCTCTCTTTCCCTAGAAGCTTTGTCTTTTGATGCAATTCAAAATACAATTAGCTTTTTTGACTTCCATGTCACTCTCCTGTCTGAAATGGAAACTGGGACACTGAACACCCCCTTCTTGGGAAAAATCTATTCAACATTAAGCCCCATCTTATACTTTTGAAGGGTGGTGTTGTTTGTTTTGATTTGATTTTTGGCACCTAAATGAAAGACTATTCTCCCTATTGAATTTCGTTAAAGAGCTGTCTAATTCTCTACCCTGTTAAGACCCTTTTTGAATCCTGACTGTCATCTAGTATTAGTTATCCCTCCTAAAATTTCAGAGTCAGAGAAGTGGAGTGGTGGTTAGAGCACTTAGAGCTCTGGGTATGAAGTCAGGAAGACTTGAGTTTGAACATACCCTCATATTCTTCTTAGCTTTGGGACCCTGGGCAAGTCACTAAACTGCTATCAGTTGCTATTAAACTGCTATTAGTTATCTTTCCTGTAAAATGGGAATAATAATGGCACTTACCTCTTGAGATTGGTGTAAGGATCAAAATATATAATATTTGCAAATCTTAAAGTGCAATGTAAATGTAAGTATCTTCTTCCCCCCTCATTATTATTGTTTTATAAACAAAAAATATATAAACATACTGTCTCACCTTTTTCCAGTTCATTGCTAAAGATGTTAAAACAGAACTTAGGTACCATACAAAAGACATTTGGCTATATTGACTTTCAGCTTTTAACAACTAACTGCCCTTGGAATCTAGTCACCTAACTGGTTCTGAATTGTCTAGTGGAATTGTTTCTTACTGTTTCTTCTAAAAACTATAGTATGAGATACTTCATGAATGAGTTCAGAAGACTATCCATCCACTTATGTGTTATGTAGAACTACGCATACTCTATCCATTTTGTATTTACTATCTTAATGTATTCCAACCTCTTCCTGAGGCTCTCTAATGTCCCAGAACCCACTGGACTTGGCACAATGTTGCCTAAAATCCGCAGTGTTTGGGGAATCTCACAATCTGTGAAGACCTCTTTTGAATTTAGAATGTGTATAGTGTATTTTAATCAATTTTACATTTAATTTGCCACCCACATTTTCTGAAGAAATAACCATTGGGTTTCCCATAAATGTGTCCATACCAAGTGTACATTCTTAAATAGGCTAAAGATCAATCAATTACACACACGCACACACATATAAGATTACATGTACTTTATAAATATGAAAATATCATTTTTGTAGATGGCCCTTGAGAGAATAATTTGAGGGAGAAAAATATGGCAGTGCATTAATGGCATTCTATTATATGAAACCAACACAGAAATCTGAAAAAAAAATCCAAAAATAATTATAATGATAGTAGCTCAAATTTATATTATGCTTTAAGATTTACAAAGCACATAAATTATTGAGGAGACTATTTATCTGGAGAGAATAATTTAGTAAAAAGTACAGTATAAGCAGTCAATATGATACCTAACAGTGCTACGAGCACCCATGAGCCTCATGAATCTTATTTAATGAATTGTTATATTCTGTAAATTCATCCAAAATATCCTATCTGAGAATACTGCAACTTAAAACTATTGATGCTTTCTTTACAAGAATATCCAATTTAGCATATACTGGGAGTTTCCCACTTTGCTTTTCTCTGGAAAAAGCACCTCTTCCATTTCCATTCTCACCTAGTTACTATTTTCTCAGTATACAAAAAAAAATTATTATTAAAAGATTTCCTTGTTATTTACTTAGTTTTTTAAATTAGTTAATGCATGAGTAGAATTTGATTTGCATCACAGAATTCTTGGAATAATGCCACATATGCTAAATCCTTCCTGGCCAAATATACTGGACTGATTATACTCATTTGAAAAGCTATGGTGGAAGTCAGAGATCTCGGTTACTGATAGGAGGAAGCTTTTCAAACATGGTTTCTTTTTAGATAGCTGCAGTGTATTCAGTTTCCATTTCTTTGGGAACCCAACATTTAGCAGTTATTTGATAAAATGACCTGGTCTGTGGCTACATTATTCTTCCAGATAACAGAGGAGTTCCTCCAGGTTTTTGTTCTCAATTTATTTTCCAATCTCTTCTAAAGACACTTTGCTATTCTTAAAGCCATGTAAGCTTTTTGACGAAGACTTACTTTTGATCATTTAAAAAGCAATTCAACACAATTCATTAAGACAGAATGATGGTGGTGATGTTTATTCATTTACTGAAAGCACTAGACTTTCTAAGAGCTTTGTCTTTGTATACTGAGTATGAGGAAGTGGGGGTAGCAAAGGATGCTAACAAGAGGTACTTCAATTGAAGAACAGATGAAAATGATACTTTAGAAATAACTTCTTACTTTATCACATAATCATGAATTAAGGAATATTTCTTCAAAGACAACTACTTTTCTTATTATTTAGGACATTAGTCACTCTAATAATACTATAAAAATGCAAACACTCCCTCATTCTGATGCTTCAAATAGGAGTACTGCTGGCCACAATGATTTTAATTCATCTTATGAGACTTAGAAAATTGAATCAGTATCTCCTCTTACTGAGATTATGTTGAGCTCAATATAATTTTGCATTAGAATGCAGTATCGCCATATTAGCTATACTCTCAATAATTTTAAATGATGAAATCAGTATTCATTTCTTGAACATTTTAAGTGATTTGCATGAATGTGTAGCAGAAGTAACATTTATCGAAGTAAAAAATCTCTTTTTTAGAAACTTAATTAACATATCTGTTAGAGTCTAACAGTTAGACAATGATGAAAATGGTGAACAGATAAATATTGGGGAAAACTGACCAACTTGCATAACATAAATTTAATTAGGAAAAACAAACAGACAGACAATTAAGAGAAACATTGCTAGGATTCCTACCACAAATGAAGCGGATATAGATTTTAATTTAGTTTTCATTATTTCTATGCTATATTCTATAAATAACATACACTAAGTATACATAATATTTCTCTTGTCCCTGTTTTTATTTTAAATTTCAAGTAAATATAAATTGTGAACACAATTATGGGAATGATTCTTATGAAACACATTTTGTGCTTTTGCTTTGAATCAGGTCAATTTTACATAAACCTGAAAAACAAAATAAATTATATAGAAAAAAGTTAATTTGACTTGACAGGGAAAAAGCCATTATTTGCTACTTTATGGCCATATCATTAAAAAAAGGAAGAATCCTTTAATTTATTCTTTGGTTGAATACCAAATTGTCCATTATTTTACTTAGACCACCATATGTCATATGCCAGCAGGTAGAACCTGTAGCAATTTCCACATTAGTTTATTATAAGAGAATTCCATTAACATTTGGATCTTATGGAAATTGTATTTTTACTTTTAAGCATCTGTAAAGCCATGTACAAATCTTAACTTCTGGTAGTTATTTAAAAAGTAAAAGGAAGCACTTTGTTTCTAGTAGGGAAAAGAAGACATCTTTGTACATATAACACAATTCTGAATATTGCAGAGAAATAAAATTGGTTCATTCTCTTTCTTTTTAGATTAAATTAAGATCAAAATCATTAATATGGCTTGTCCAAAATCATATAGGTTTGTCAGAAGCAAGGTTCCAAACCACTTTATTGACACTTCAAATCTACTTCTGGGACCATAATTCTACAATACCACATGCTCCTTTCTTTCTTTAATCTCCAGTATTTTGGGTATTTTGGGGGTAAATAATTTGGGAGTTTGGGTAAATTTTGCCTAAGGGATATCTATGTTTGAAATAGAGTGTAGGGAAGTTGCAGAATAATTGTTACTTTAATGTATAAACTGGGTAGGGTCTGTATATCAACAGCACCTAGGACATTGCACATAATAGTTTCATGGCTACCAACGCTGTGCCCAGTGCCCAATAGCCTTATAAGTAAGCTATTGCTGTAGAGTGAAATGTGATAACTTTAGGATCCTGACACTGATTCTTCTCTAAGCATTTTCTCAAAATTCCATGGGAAAACATCTGGCACTTGGGAAGGGCAGCATGGGAGTTATTGTGGTGTAACAGAATCAGAGCCTGGACTTAGAGTCAAGAGTCCTGGGTTCAGATTCTGGTTTTGATATTTATGAAGTGTATGATCACAGGAAACTCATGTAACCTCTGATAGCATACATTTACCTCATTTGTAAAATTAGGAAAATCACAGCTGTGATATGTTCTCAACAGAGTTCTTGTCAGAAAAGATGCTTTGTTGGTAAACTTTGAAACATGATTTAAATGTTGATTTTTATCAACAGTATTTTAGTGGTGTTTCAGAAGGCAGGACTCATGAGTAAGCAAAATAATAAAGAAAATATTAGATATCATTTATATAGATAGAGATATGCAAATATATCATTTGATATCTACAACAACTCTAGAAAGTAGATACTATTATTTATCCCCATTTTATGGAAGAAGAAAGTGAGAAATAGGTAAGAGATTTTCCCTGTGTCTTATAGCAAGTGTCTGTAGTCATATTTTAACTCTTGTCTTCCTGACTCTTGGTGTTTTACCATAAAGGACTATATATGAATGGGGATTTTGCATTTTAGTTTCAATTCTTTCACTAACTCTTTGAACTCTGGCACACCACTTCATCTCTAGTATTTACCCTGTCATTCAGTTTTATCAGAATCTTCATGACCTCATTTCTTTGTTGTTGTTGTTGTTTGTTTGTTTTTTGTAAAAGATTCTAGAGTGCCTTGCCATTTCCTTCTCCAGTTCATTTGACAGATGAGAAAATTGAGGCAAACAGGATTAAGTGATTTACTCAAGGTCACAATGCTAGTAAGTGTCTGAGACCAGATTTGAACTAGGAAAGAGGAATCTTCCTGACTTTAGACCCAATACTCTCTTCACTGCCCCACCTAGTTTCCAAAGCCCTTTCCTGTCACCCTTCCCCAGAATCTAGCCCCCATTTCATTTCTTGATTATTTCCAAATCCTACCACCTGCTCTCTGGTCAACCTCCTCAACTACTTCCTGCCAAATCCACCTGGTCCCTACCCCTGAGATGGCGGACTCTGATAAGTTATATTTTGACTTTTTCCTAGAACCTGATTTCATATCACTGCCCAGTCATTTTCAAACCATTACCAGTATAAAAATCTCCATCTCCTCCAGGTTAGCTACCTTTATATGAAGTCTTCCACCATCATTAGATAAGCTCCATGAAGCCAGGGACTTTTCTGGATTTTCTGTCTCCCACAACACTTACTTCAATGTATTCTTTCACTACTCTCTGGAGCCCATGAGAGTGTACCTTCCATTTTCATTATCTAGTCACAAATCAGATCTCTTATTTGATTATAAACTTCTTGAGAATAGAAACCAAGTGTTATGTACTTTTAGTTTCCACTACCCTACCCTGTATTGTGTAGGATGTGTTTCACAGTTAATTGAAGTATATTAAATTACTTTATTCAAATATAGCATTTCTAGATCTCTCCCCTCTTTTCTCCCCACTCACCCCTACTTTTAAGAACCAAGAAACTACTTAAGGAGCCATACTGGGGGATGATCTTTTAATGAATTTTCTTTTTTTTTAAAGTATTTTCAAGCAGAAAAGGACTTTAGATATGGTTTCTAGTCCATCTTCTATGTTTTAAAAAAGAGTAAACTGAGGCTCAGAGAGTTTAATTGAGTTACTCAAGGTCATACAACTAGTAAGTGACAGAGACTGGGAATGAACCTTGGTTATCTGACACCAAAATCTCTTCTCTCAGAAAAGTTTACTTTTTCAGACTAAAACAGTCAGAGTATGTGATGTGGTCTTCTTTCTCAGGTAACCATGGATATGGTATCTCTGTACAGAAGGAATTCTGTATTTTGAAAAACTACTTATGATAATGAGAACTTTACAACTGAGAGGTATATATAGTAATTATTATTACTCATCAATAATAATGAGTATTAATATCAGTAATAGAAGCTAATATTTATTTTTATTGAAACTAACCTTCCTTATGAAACAAGTCATACTACCTCCCTCTATCCCCAATAGCTCACAGTTTTCTTTGAGAACAATTATCTGAAGATGATTTAGTTCACTCATTGATTATTGACAGAAAAATAAGCCTACTAGTGTTTATATAGATGCAGAAAAGTTATCACAACACTCCCCAGAAGTCAAGAATTCTGGTGCCATCTGTATTTCAATTAGTTTCAACTCATGATGAGAATAAAATAACTCTTTAACCAGGAAAAGGATATATTATCTCACAGAGAGGTTCAGAACACCAAAGAGATAACAAGACCAAAAGCACTGAAGGCCTGACTCCTGTCAAGTCAAAGAGATGTGCATATTTTGAGAATTCAGTGAATAAAAGAAAGAATCCCTTTTTTGCTTTTGCTGTGGTAGTACAATATCATAGAATAAAAATACACTCTGTCTGACTTCTTATAAATTTGGAAATGTAACGAATAGTTTTTAATGCATTAATCTTTGTGTTCAAGCTTTATTTTCAGTGGGTTGTAGAACAATAAAATAATGTGTTATGGTTTTTTTTTAATTTAGTTTTTATTTGTTTTCTTGTTTACATTATTCATTTTCATTACATTTTTTGAATTACACATTTTCTCCCCATCTTGCTCCTGCCCCAACACCATAACAGCAATCCCACTGTAAAGCCCCTCCCC
>CM053600.1:148857454-148875596 GCA_028646575.1 Pseudocheirus occidentalis | reverse complement strand
TCTCTCTCATGTTGGCCAGTCAATTAATTGGTTGGTTTTTTTAGATGTGTGAAACTCTGCTTTCAAGGGGGGGAGCTCTGTTCCAAATCGCTGGGGTTTTCCCAACTGCCGGAGCTATTAGGGGGGTGTTGCAAGTCCCCCCAGCTTTGGCTTGCTGAAAGTGCACCCCAGGACCACCACCCAAGACCACAATCTGGATCCAGGCCACTCAACACAAGAGCACTTAGCCTGGATCAATTGATTCAGCCCCCCTGCAGAGTCTACAGGCCAAGGGCTCTGAAGCAGCCTGGTGGGGGCCACTGCTGCTGGTTCCAGTAGTTCCCCTCCCCCACTGCTTCCTTGCCCCTGGGGTAGAATGGCTGAACTGCTTTACCCCTCCAATTAAGTTTCAAAGTTTCAGCTTTCACTAACCGTCTCTGACCGAAGCTCCCCTCAGGAGGGTGCTTTAGATTTTCTTTGAAGTAGACTCAAGCTGTGACTGGCCATTCCCTGCTCCTCTGCGGTGCGCCTCTTGGCAGATGTGGGGGTGCTGGAGGCTGTCGAACCACTGCAGGCTGGCTGTGGCGCTCAGCTCAGCTCCTTCCCACCATCCCAGGCCTGCCCGTGGTCTCAGCTTCAGGCTGTTCCAGCCCCGCTCAGGTTGTGCTGAGCCCCTGCTGCCGAGCTGCCTTCAGCGAGAGCTGTGTTCTCTGTATTTTTGGGAGTCTGAGAGTCCTAGACTTTCCTAGAATTTGTCTGGGCTTGTATTTTATGGGTGTTTAGGGTGGCAGTGTGGGAGCTGCGGGACCTTGCTGCTTCTACACCGCCATCTTGGCTCCGCCCTCCCCCCCTTATGGTTTTAATAAAATATTTGTGTAATGGATATGAAATAATTTTCATTATCTCTGTCTGTATAAGGACATCAAGCTGTTGCTATGAATAGAGCACCAGGCCTGGAGTCAGAAATACCTGAGTTCAAATTTGAAGTCAGACACTGAGTATCTGTGTGAACCTGGGCAAGTCTCTTCAACCTTGTTTCCCTCTGTTACCTCATCCATAAAATAAGCTGGGGAAAGAAACCTGCTCCAGTATCTTTGCCCCCCCCCCCGAAAAAAAATCCAAATAAGGTCAGTCATAAAGAGTTGGACACAACCCAAATGACCAAACAGCAGCCACATCTGTATGTGACAAGATGGTAAAGATATTTAAAGGAAGCAATTTTAAAAGGCTTCCCTGTTAAACTTCATTGTTTCAAAGATTTTCATATCACTTTTTAACTTACAGGAGGAAGGAACATCCTTTAAAATTTGTTTAAAATACTAACCCATTTCTCTAACCATCACAGACTTAAGTGAGCATTCTTTTTGAATCTGAAATCAAAATGCTTTGAATAAAGCCTCTGAGGCTCTTTGTTTTTTTGGGGAAAAAGGATCTCTAAAGCAAACTGCAGAGAAAGGAGAGATAATAGAGCTTGGAAGCCAACCTCTTGGCAAAGAGGAACAAGAGCAGTGGAATAATTTAATTGCTCATCAGCTAATTATACGGTATTATAATGTTAATGTGTCTTCATCATGACAATGTAATAGGTATAGATTGAAGCATATGAAAAAGAAAGTGTTGATGCAGTAATTATAAGTAAGAGTGGAGCTGTTAGAGTAATTAGAATGCTTCATCGGGTAATTAACGTATTGTTCAACTTGAGATGGGGAACAAAGAGTGAAGAAGCTAAATATTGAAGGACATGCCTTTGACACTCTGGATATGTCTTTGAACATTTGCTGGAGGAAAAGGTATTCTCTATTGATACTGTTATTTCTCAGCTTCCTTTTTCATAATTTATTATTTTTCTGCCGCTTGTCTTGCCAAAAAAAATAAAAATAAAACAGCTATTTAAATTTGAGGTGCTGCTGTACTTTAAAGTATTTATGTTCTATGATCTGAAATGCTGTGATTTTTTCATCAACTCTGAATTAGGTCAGTTTTGACATTATATCTGATTTTAATTTTTATTAATAATGACCTTACTTGGCCTAATTATCAGAAACATTTTTGAACAGATTTTTTTTTCCCCAAGCTATCTTTGGTCAGGTTTCCCAATGATTTCATCATAGGTAAGATTGCCTTTGAGGCTAACTTTGCTTTAAAAGCAAAAATGACCAAAACAAACCCCTCATACGTGTTTATAAATTTGTCGGTGTTATAGACATCTAACTCTGTTGCCATGAATAATATCAACTAACAGACTAAATGATGGGAAAACATAATTTGGGGTAACTAGGTGATTGCAGCCTACCTGCTGGATTTAGCAGGAACACAGAAGGGGATATAAAGAAAGCATATTATGGTCTGGTAATATTTCATAGAGGAGGGGGAAGGATTTATGCTACATTTTATTTAATTTTCTTTATCCATTTTTTCAAGGCAATAGGTGGTGACTTGCTCAGAATTGTACAACTAGTAAGTGTCAAGTGTCTGAGGGTGAATTTGAACTCAGGGCCTCCTCACTCCAGGGCTGATGCTCTATCTACTACACTACCTACCTCCTGCCCCTGCCTTGCTTTTTAAAGGATGGATCAAATTAATATAGATAGAGAAAAAGGGAAATTGTGAAGTGGTGAAAAATGGAAGGCAGTAGGTCTGACTAGAGCAATGGATGCGTGTAGGAGAATGGTGAAAGTTAGGACGGAGAATAAAACAAACTCTCTGGAGGACCTTAAATACTAGACTTGAGCACTGCAAAAGCAAAACAAAGGAAAAAGAAAGGACCCTTGATAATCATCTTGCCTTAAATGCCGCTATTCCGTCAAATCACAGGATCTATACTGCATTATTAGAGGGAGTGGTTCCCATCAAACAAAATGTTTCAAATGATAGCTGCCTTATTTTTAAAAATTCATTGTCTGGGGAATAGAAAGAAGATTATACCTGTGGACTTTAATTATCCAGGCTTTATTGTTGTTGTTGTTGAGTCATTTCAGTCATGTCTATTTCTTCTGGATGCCATTTGGGGTTTTCTTTGCAAAGATACTATAGTGGTTTATTTCCTTCTCCAATCAGGCCCTCTTCTCTATCCACTGGGCCACCTAGCTGGCCTAAGTATCCCGGCTATATTTTCTTAACTGATCCCAGCAGGTGCTTTCATCTTCCTCATTGAGGTATTAGGCTGCAAAATATGTGTGTGTGTGTGTGTATACATATACATATATATGTGTAAATATATATACATGTATATATATGTATATATGTATATATGTGTGTATATATACATACATATATATTAATACTTTGACATATTATTTATATATTTTCCCATTTGTGTTTCACAAAAAAAGTTGCATCAGTTTGCCTTGGGGCACCAAGAAGCCATCTGGAATGCAATAACATATATACTAGATCAATGAAGTAGATGATGCTATCCAGAAAAATCCAAAATTCATGCCACATGTTTTTCACAGGTATATGTAAAACAAAATATACATATCTATTTTATAATAATTAGAATGGGAGAAAAGATGCTTATAAGTGAGTTGAACTTCATTAAAGAAAAAATGTTAAAACTTTTGTTTATAAGTAAAATAACTTGTATTACCACCGTACATTTAGGAAAGTTTTGCTGTCTTATGCTCATTTTATTTTCTTTGGCTCTAGAAAGTTTTCATTAAGGATATTTTTTTTCATTTAAAATATTATTATTTAATTTCCCCCTATTCTTCTTTTGAAAAGAGAGATGAAAGTCATTTCATTTTAAAGCTCAGAGGGTTGCTACATGTCATATAGTTTCACCCTCACATTTCTCTGATTGGAGAAAAAAGAGGTACAGAGATATGAGGTTATTTATCAAAAGTCACATTTCACTCTGAAGCAGTATGGAAATGCTCTAGAACCCATGTCTCAAAATAACCCCAACCTTGTTTTCTTTACAATACATCTTATTTTCTCTTGAAGGAATAAAGACATTAAAAACATGAACCCACACCCTCACTTTTACGGGAGGTGGTTATAAAGATTTGTAGCTACTCAAAATATAGCAAAAAATGATGTTTCTGGATTCACATGAATTTCTACTTCTGCAATTTTATCCAGTGAAAGAAAAAAAAACAATTCAACAGGTCAACTCATATAAACACAGTTTACTGTGTAATGTTAAACACTATTTAATAAAATATTCTTTAAGGTTGTGGGAAATTCCATATATACACATGCACATATGTAAACACATATCTGTAAACAGAACATATATACACAAATACCCTACTGTATTAGTCAGAAATTCATGAAAGCTTTTCAATTGATTAAATATCCATTTTTTTTCTTTCAGGATTTTATTTACTTTTGCTGTACAAATCACCCTTGGTTGTAATACCAGCTCTTTTGCTCTATGAAATACTATTTCCAAAACCTACAGTCCTTCCATGTAGTTGCTCCTAGGTTGTGTGTAATCCTTATTGTAGTTCCATGATATTTAAATTGCTTTTTTCCCCTTGTTGCTTCTAATCTTTTCTCCTTAAACTGGGAACTTTGAAACTTGGCTATGATATTCTTATAATTTTTCCTCCTGGGATCTCTTCTCCATGGTGATTGGTAGATTTTTTTCCCCCTATTTCTGCTTTGTCTACTTGTTCTAGAACTTCAGAGCAATTGTCCTTCATGATTTCTTATAACATAGTATCAATATTCTTTTTTTAATAGTACTTTTCAGGTAGTTTTACTACTGTTAAAATTATTTATCCTCAATCTGTTCTCTAGAGTTTTTTTGTTTTTTTTTCTGATGAGATTATCCATGTTCTCTCCTATTTTTTCATTCTTTTGATTTTGTTTTATTATTTCTTGGCATATTAGAATGTCATTAGCTTCCCCTTGCCAAATTTTACTTTTCAAGGAGATAGTTTCTTCCTTAAGTTTTTGATTCTCTCCTTTAAGTTGATTGACTTTCTTTTCATAATTTTCTTGGATTGTTCTTATCTTTATTCGTATTTTTTTCCTTGATCTTTCTTATTTAATCTTTAAAGTTCCTTTAAAGTTCTTCCTTTAACTCTTTTTGTGCTTGGGACCATTTGACACTTTTCATTGAAAAAGGAGGGTTTTTTTCTCTTTCTTTAGCTTCATTATCTTTCTCTGAATATGAACTCAGATCTTCTCTATCTCCATAGTATCTCTCTGTGGTTAGGTTCTTTCTCCTTTGCTTATTTGTTCCTTTGTTCACTCTTTGGTTCCTTCATTCACTCATTGACTTACTTGTTTGTAGCTAATTAGTGTGAACAAGTTCTAGTCCCAATGGAAGGGTAAGGATTGCCCAAGCCTCAGTTCCTTGTTGTTAGGGCCCCAGACATCCTGTCCCTCAAATGATCTTACTCCCAGCAATCTCTCCAGGGGATGCAAACTACAGCTATCTTCTTTGCCTTGTAACTGGAACCAGGGGACTCTGCTCTTCTGGGCAAGTGCCCACATCCTTCAAGGTTTCCACCTCTCGGCTATTGCACTCACCAGATGTGTACTATTTCCTTCTCTCCCACAGAGGCAGCCTAGCCCAGCTGTGTCTGCTCAGCACATCTATGCTTGGTGTCCCTCAGTAGTGGAAGGTCCTTCAGTCTTCTTGTACAGAGCAGTCAGACAACACTCCTCATCTCCCCCACCCTCACACTTTATCTTTGTGATGAAAGTTTCTAAGGCTGCCTCCCAACCCCAGTTGCCTTAAGGCTTGTTCTTTGTTGATTCAGCAGAGTTGGCCTGGAGGTGTTTGGACTTCATTCAGGTCAAATCTCTGCACCTGGGGGTCTCTCCAGTTGTTTTAGGAGAATAATTGCTTTACTCTGACTTTTGTTTATTGTCAGTGCTCTAGGCCCCCAATGAGACAAAATTCTGTCCGTTTTTGCATGTGTGTTGAGGAAATTTGGAGAGCCAATTTTTTTTTGATGTACTTTTCCATCTTCCCAGAATCCTCTCCCCATTGCCTTTCTTTTTTAATATCGTGCAGTGTTGGGCAGGAAAAACACATGAGGCAATGTGGTAATATAAAGCAGTCATTGTTGACCTTTCAGAATGGGTCCTGAACTACAAATGTCAGGAGTTAGCAATGTTTCTGGCACACCTGAAAGAATAAGAATGATGACTGACTCTGGTCAGCATTGCAGATGAAACTTCTCTTTATAATTAAAAGTGTGTATACACTGAGCATATAGTGTAAGCATGCCTATAAAAATGTGCTATGGATATAGAACTCAATAGATAATAGGGCAACATCAGATGTGAATTACTATGAGTGTCTGCCACAATCGAGTCTTTACAGACTTTTCAACTGAAATTTTGTATACACACAGATACACACATAAGTTTTTAACAATCAATAAAAATATAGAAACTATTTTGAAAATTATCTTCTCTCCTTTCCCCTGACCATTCATTGATGGAAATACTTCTAGATCCAATCCATAGAGAAAAGAGAAGAAGTAAATTATTCTATTCTTTCAGAATTTAACTTAAATCAAACAATGTAGCTTTTAGAATGATGTTCTTATTACTCAGAACAATTTAAATGTACTAAATAAAAACAAGGAGGCACTGGTAACTTTGGGAATCAGAACAATTGATCTAGAAATGAGCACTTTGACTATCATTAAAGAAAACAAGGATGCTAAGAGACTGTCTATGGCATATGTGACGGTAGTAAGTATTAATATGTGGAGATGGGAAATTGAATGTTATGTATAAGGAATAGTCAATAGACCAATTTCCTTGGACTTAACAGTAGGGTGTTTAAAGTGGTGAAATGTATAATAAAATTAGAAAGATAAGTTGGGGATATGTAATCATGAATTTAAATACATATGTAATAGAAGCCTCTAGAAGTTAATTGTATACATGAACAGGCCTGGATTTTTTTGGAAAAAATCATTTATGTCATATGGATGTGAGGCAGGGAGACCAGTTAAGATTTAGACAGTAGGTGATGAGGGCCTGAACTAGGGTGGTGAAATATGTAAGAGATGATAAGACAGAAAGGATAAAATGTGACAGCTGTTTAGATATGTGGTGTGTGAGAGAGCATAGAGTTAAGGATGATGTTAAAGTTGTAAATCTAAGTACTATTAGAATGGCAGAATCCAGGTAAAATTTCCTTAAGCACATTCATTCATATGTTCATTCTTCTTAGCCTGACTCAGTGATCCACTCGACCATGAGAAGCAACACAATACATGTCATATAGATATGTTGGGTATCTGCTCAATTCATCACTTTGACATCAAGGCTTTTTGAAACAAAGGTCAAATATTTGACTTACTTCCAGGATCAGAACAAAATAAGGAACTTGCCAGAGAATATTTTCTTCTCTTTAATGGGGAAAAAAAATTACAAAAAGGGATACATGGGCATCAAGTAATGGTTTTGAGAATTGGCATATGCAAAATGGAATAAAGAATAAAGTTTGCCGCAGGAATATTTTATACAAGTAATTTTTTAAACCTCTTTTGTCTTCACTGTTTTATTTCTTTCTTGTTCAGTGTTGGCAAACCTTGGGATACCTATGCCATCCAGTAAAGAGAGGGCATGCATAGTCACTATTTCTAGAGTTTTATTCTGTATTTACACCTTTAGATAAGTCAATGGACAACCAGAGGGGCTTGGTCATTTTTGACTAGTGTTAGAAAAGAGGAATTTCTTGACTGATGTGCTAAGGTCACTACAAAGCAAGATTTCAGCCATTGACAATTTGCTTGTGGGCATGGACTTTCCAGAGTGTGTGTGTGTGCGTGTGCGTGTGCGTGTGCGTGTGTGTGTGTGATTGGTTTTTGGTTGGTTGGTTGGTTTTTTTATGTCCTGGGCTTAGCATAGTTCATGTACGTGGAAGGCATCAGATAAATGTTTGATTTCTCAATATTTTGTCAAAATAATAAATTTGCATAGTATTGTATTTTTTAAAGTACTTTTTCACCAGTTATCTTACATGTTCCTCAATACAACATTGGGACATGAGTAGGATAGATATTGTTGCTGGTGTTTTATGATTTTTGCTAAACTGGTTAAAAGTTTATATATAATGCACAATATACCCTGGAAAACACTAAATTCATGACAAATTATTTTTCCTGTTAGAAATTCAGTTGGATATCTGAGGTGATGGGCAGTCATCAAGCTGTGCAATGCATAGACTTCAGCAAGTTGTTGACTCCATAATGAGGCCAATTGCCCAGATATAAAACTAGTGTTAAAATTTCCATGTAATGAGACTCTAGATCCACAGTATCTCTCTTATGTCCCCAACCTGACATAAAACTTTTGCTCTGACTTAGCTATCGTTCTCTTGGGATAAGTCTCCTTGCTCAGCTTGGAGCTCAGAATCCTTTCCTTTCTTTGCTGAACTTTGATTATATCTGGAGTCTCAGGACCTTCTGGGTCAAATAGTGTAACCTTTAGAAATGGAACCTATCCTCTAAAACATACAAGATAGGTTAACAAGTCATCACCTGAAGATTTTCAGAGGTGGGGAACTTAAGGTCTGGGATGATTCCAGTTTTTGGAAAACTCTAGTTTTTAAGATTCTCATAAGGAACTAATAATCACTCCTACAACTTCCTCTACCCATTCAATACTTGTAGTTCTGCTTTGTTGGGACAAGCACAAATTCAACCTACCTTTTACCTTATGGCCTTCAAATATTTAAACGTAGTTTTTGATCCATCTCAAGTGCTACGTTTTTTCATGAAGTAGCCTTCCTCCCCCCAAAATGAGGACCCTCAGTTACTTCAACTGTTTTGCCTCTGAAATTATTTTTAAGTAGTACTTGCCCTCTACATGAGCTTCAACTCATCTCTCATAATATATGACATCCAGAGCCAAACACAATGTTCAATATATGATCTAACCAGGGAAGAATGCAAAAGGAAATCATTTTCTGTGAGCCTGACACCACATTCTGTTAATGCTGCCTATTATTACATTATTATTTCTTTGCTTCTGTATTACACTGTTGACTCAAATCAAGCTTGCATTCCACAAATGTCTTTTTTCATAAACATTACTGTCTTGTTTTGTCTGCACAGAAGGTATATTTGAACTTTCAGTTATCTTAGCCCAAGTGGTAGAACTTTATACTTATCCCTATTATATTTCATCTTTCATCTTTCTAGCTTTGATACATTGACTCCAATAGACTTTTTGGATCATAATTCTGTCATTTGCTATATTAGCTTTCCTATTTACTAGAAGTAATCCATGACTTACATAGGAATATTCTTGGTTCTTCAATCAACTCATTAATAAAAGAAAATGTTAATTAGTTACAAATGCAGGAGAACCATTGCCTATGTACTTGCTGGCATATATTCTGCTAGAGATAGGGCACATTTCTCCATCTATTAGAGTACATTTATTATACCTAAATGGTAATTCAGTAATGGAAATACAGAAAATGTCTTAGTGTCATTATTTGCTTCCATCTGGACAGGGATAAAGTGAAGATTCAGTAAAGGAAGAAATAAAGAACATAATAGTAGACAAACTTCTTTTAAAAAGTTGCCCTTTTGAAAAAAAAGAATTAGGCTAATTATATTTATGCTAAACTCTTAAGATTTAGCACTTTGGTAGAACTATTCTTAGATCTAGCCAAATACCAAGATAGATGCTTCTCAGTGGAAAGATTAAAAAAAAAATTATGACCTAATTTTCATGGATTTAGATTAGAGTATCTGAAGCAGAAAATAGAATATTGAGAAGGTAAAAAAATTTACCTGGTTGAAGTAAAATTGCCCTTCTGCTTATTTTTTCTCTACCCAATCTAAATATAATTTTGATAATGAAATATATTGAAAATATTGTTTTTTTTTACTTTTTCCATCATTACATACTTTCCAATTTTAATTACAAGGTAAAGGACAAAATATCCATAACATTTAGGCCATATTTTCATAGGCAATTTTTTTTTCTCTTCGTGAAATTTGAAAATCACACCAGGAGAATAGCTCCATATATTTTGATTTTAAAAATGTCATACTTCCAGAAAGATTTTTTTTCTATTCCTTTTTCTCTAGCCATATTCATTGTCAATTTTCTTGGAAAAAAATCACACACATACACATTTTTACTTTGGAATGTATTCTTATAACTTTCATAGTGAATTAGGAAATAAATGAAACCTTTTGTACTAATGACTTTTATTCTGGCTTCCACCATCCATCAATACCTCTAAAGAGTAGTTTCCATTTATATTACTGAGAGAAAAGTCAGGCAAGCTACTCCTGGTGGAATAGGAAAATAATTAAAGAACAGTTTTATAAAAATGTCAGTTAGTGAAGCCATAATCTAATATTAATTCCCCTTTATTTATTCATTAGATATTTATTTCTCTACTCATATCCTCTCTAGGAGAAAAGCATGAGGTGTCCCAAAGTAGTAAATGGAAAATAAAAGAAGACAAATGTAGGTGAAGGTAGGAAAAATTCATAATTAATATTTACTGCAGCAAAGTATCTCTGGGGGAGAAAGAAGAAGCAAGAAGAAAGAGATTAACCTGACCAAATTGTTATTTTACTATGCTTACAATTCTTCCTGTTACTTATACCACCAGTCAAAATCATATGAACTTTAGGCCAAATTAGTTACTGCTTGTCCATGCATAGATGCTTCCCATTTGAATAGATTAAAAATAAATATGTTCTTAATATAAAGTCAGAGAGCTCATACAGTTCAGAATGTCCTTTTAGAAAATCATTATTTAATTAGATTCAAAGTGTGTTTTTATTTACCATGATAGATATCCAATTATTGGTGATAATCATTAGTTTTTCATAGATTTATATGATGTTCAGCATTTGATGAGATGACCTAATTACTTAACTCATAATGATTTAGTTTATTTTATACCTGTTATTGTCACAGGTTTAATATACCACACTCTCCTGACACCTAAGTCATTTCTTAATGTTCAGATTTGAGGTTCAAAGTTCCATACGCCAAACTTGTACTCAAAATTTATTTGAGTTCAAGGCTCTTGAGAAATATTGTAACTAGGTTTGTTAATATGAAATATTGATATTTCATCACATTTCAAAGTTGCTTTGAACCTCTTTGCTAAGTGTGACACAATATGATTGAATAATACAAATTATTAGATAAAGGCTCAAATTTCATTTAGATCCTGGGAGATTGACAGTCTCTTCATTAAGAAGGAAACTGATATCATAAACATTATAAAACTGCTTTTTCAAAGTGAAATAGCAAATAAGAATCAGATTTGGGATTAAAAATTGGTTCCCTAATGTCATTGCTCATTTCAGTCAAATCTGTAAACTGATCACTTCTTTACCTTAATGGGCACCAATTCTAACTCCCCTCCAAAAGTCTCAGTTATAAAGTGCTTTCAGTTTGCTATATATAAACAGAGTCATAACTCCTCAGGATCATTCTTTAGGTACTCCTACCGCACTACTTCATTAGAGTAAATTTCTTAGGGTTGTTTTAAATAAACATCTCCACACACCCCCACATACGCCACCCACACACATATTCTTGAATTTTTTTTCCATTTAAAAATTTCTTCTATTATTCCTTTCCTTTCCTCTCCCTTATAGTCAGCCCATATGGCAAAGAATATTTTTTTTTAAAAAGAAAAAGGATAATTCAGAAAACCTGACCAATACAGCACAGACCTTTGAAAATATATGCAGCATACCACACCTCCCCACCTACCACCTATGCAAAGGAATGACCTGGGGGATATTTCCCATATCTCATCTTTGGGGGAGGGACTTGGTTTTTAATTGTGGTATAAAAGTAGAGAATAAGCATTTATTTAAGCACCATTTTATTTTTACAATGATTTCATTTGAGGTTAACAAAAAGTATGGAGAATAGATACTATTATTATCCCCATTTTTCAACTGAGGCAAACAGATTAAGTGACTTGCTCAAGGTCATATGAATTAGTGTCTAAGGTTGGATTTGAACTCATATCTTCCTAATTGAAGGCCAAGTGCTTTATCCATTGTACTACCAGCTGTCTCTATTGTCTATTTACTTTTGATTGATTATAGTAGCAGGTTCTTTCCCTTTATATTGTTGTAGTTATTATGTCATTGACTCAGCTTAACTGCCCTTTGCATCTCTGTATTTATCATATGCATATCTTTTCTTTTTGGGGGGGGGTGTGAGCAATTAAAAACTTTTTTTAGTTTTAAACATTCATTTCCATGAGATTTAGAGTTACAATTTTTTCTTCCCATCTTTTATCATATGCATTTCTTAATGCACAATAATATTAATGTACCACAATTTGTTTAGTCATTTTCCAGTTGAAGGACATTTACTTTATCCCCATTTCTTTGTAACCTCAAAAAGTGATGACACAAGTATGGTGATATAAATGTGGGCTTTCTGGAATAGACATTTAGTCACATTATTTGCATGATTCCAAATCACTTTTCAAGATGATTTAACAGATTCACAGTTCTACCAGAAATGTATTAACATACCCATTTTTACATTTTTTTTTTTTACTATTTCTTGTGTTTTTTTTTAAATCTTTGCCAAGTGATTGCTTTGTCTTAGGCTTCTCTTATTTTTAGTGATTTTGAGCATTTTTTCATGTGGTTGATAAATTTTTTAATGTTTAGAAAACTGCTTGTTGACGTCTTTGGACAACTTTTTTTATTGAAGAATGGCTTTTGACAATGTGTGTGTGTGTGTGTGTGTGTTTGTGTGTGTATTACATTTTCTGTTGAGCTCTGACCATATTTTTCCATAACATTTCATATGCCTCAAACTACTTTCCATGTGGAAGCTCTGATATCACATATCACATATGCTTTGGCATATGTTGGTTATATGTTGGCTATATTTTGGTTTCTCATTAAATAATCAGAGAGATAATAAAAAATTCACTCTAAGCTGCATTATGAGGTCCAGTGGAGAGGATGTGGGATTAAATCTGAGATGTAGTTTCAAACTCTGCCTTTTCCTCTTACTGCTTCTGTGGCCTTACTACTTTTGTTGCAGTTAACCTGCTTTAGCCTGATTTTCTTCAAGTGTAAAACAAAGAAGATGGAGATATTAATCTTATTGTCAGATGACTTGAAAGATTCCTTTCCATCTCTCAATCTTTGTTCCACCATCTTCATTTCATCTTTCTATGTCTATCCTATTTCTGTTGATTATGTTGATTTGAACACCTGACCACAAAACTATGAACTTTATTTTGAAGTTCTGAGACCTTGATCTGTTGTTGTCCTATTAAAATATTCCACCAAGATAATTTCTTAGAATTACAATGAATATATGTATGAAAATTTCAAATATTTACAACAAAATATTACAGCAATGATCCCAGCCACAGTTGAATAGAAGCAGTGCTTTCCTCTGTTATATATTTGCTCTTTTCTTACAACTGCCAGCCTAAGTGGTTTGAGGAGATTTTATTTATACATGAATACATTGCATAAATAGCTTGAATTTGGTTTGCTCACAATCAGAAATATGTACTTACACATTGCTTTTAAACATGAGCTGATTTATGAGGAATTTAATCTTTGGTAATCAGCCTGAGACAGAGGGAGTACAAAATTAACTTGACACATGAATATGATATTTTTCAGTATTTCTCACTTTTGCACCATTCCCACAACATGGCACCACAGGATAAATACACAGATCCACAGTGTCACTTGCAATCAGCACATTACTACAGAAAGATTTCACTTACCAAAAAGCCATCCATGACTCGTTATCCTTTAGTTTTATTTGAGAAGATACACATCTATGCTATGTGTGAAATAACATGTTCAAAAATTTCACGCTTTCCAATTTGAATCTGTGTCTGGATTTCAAGTTCACTTTTTGAATATCAAAGACTCAGCAGATTTTCCTAATTCAATCCTAAAGAGTGCTTCGGAATATAGCAAGATCTCCAGTTCTTTGCCCTTGCTATTGTGTGTTGCTGGCTCACATGTAAATAGTAGCACATGGATTAGAAATGGATGGAGAGTTTCCATCCAATGCTGTGATCCCTTCTGATGGATGCCTCATGTCTTAACATAATCATGAGGAGGATAGGTCACACTTACAGAGAGCTTTAAGGTCTATAAACTATTTCCTTCTCAACAATCCTCTGAAGGAGAAACTGGTGGATTCTACGCTATATGATTTAATGTAGTCTCCCATAATGTGCACTCACATAAATCTATGTATTTGAACTTCAGTGCCAAGATTGCAGTTTCTAGGAAAACTTTCATATGTCTCAGGTTCAAAATGGCAAAATACTTAGCGATTTAGAAAAATCCAGATGTTTCACATTTCATCTGGATGTTAGGAACCATACAGCTTATAGTAATAGTAACACCTTATAATATCTGATAGGACATGAACAGGCAATTTCAGTGGAATGGAAGAGACACTGACCATCTTCTCTTAATCCTAGGGTTGCCAGTTTGTTCATTACAGAGCTGGGCACATAATAAGGACTTAGTGAATAATTGATGGGTTGTGTCCCTATTTTTGTCATAAAAAAATCTTGTGAGACATGTTTTGAGATATGTTCTGAGAGATGTTTAACATTGGCACTTCCAAAGGGAAAGAAATAAAAAACACTTATGTGTGACACTTTTATGTTTAATTTACATTGTTAATATTTTCCCTCTCAATTTCTTAAGTGTAGAGAGAGGCTGGGAAACTATGACTTGAGGACCTTAGACCTGGTGGTCTAACAATAGTTTTTAGACCCTGTTTAACAATTTTAAAACCATTTTTGGCTCTTAAAGAAAAGACCTGATTCATAGCATTTGTCAATTTCTGAGGTGTGAGCACATCTCAGCTGCCAAGAAGAGTTAGCTCTAGTGTCATATATTTGAGGGTCTACTCAGATCCGGTGGGAATAATGACACATAAATGACACATTGGTTATAGCAAGACAGGCTGTGTCAAAGTATACAATAATGGAAGAAGCATAACGTTCAAGAGTCAAGACACATGTGCTTGTGGTCCTGTTGCTTCTTATATATGTGATCTACTCCAAGTCTCTTTAATATGCTAGCCCTCCTTTTCCTCAACTACGAAATTGGTATGTCAAATAATTTAATCTTTTAACATTCTACAGTGAAGGACTTAGCTTATACACCAACATTTACTTATTCCAGTTAAAAGTTTTTTTAATTGTGTTTTTTGAAACTTTTTGACACTTTGAAAGATCAGTTGGCAAAATTTAATGATGAAATAGATTGAAGTGAATTTTTTGAAATTTTGAGAAATGATAAATGAAACCAAATTATTTCTGCAATCTTTCTTTCAGGAAATCAAACTAATATATATGACTGACTATAGAAAATATACTATAAATAAAAAAATTATGACAATGTAATGCCCCATAACTTCATCACACCCAATGATACCTTGGACCTGAACTCTCCTCCCTGGTCACCACCACTACCTTATACATGTTGTCTCTTCTGAACAGGGCCAAGCATACTATCTGACATATTGTAGGAACATTGTAAAATTGGTTTGTTCATTCCCTTATTTTTCCATGTTTTATAAATATTCATTTTATAAACAAATGGAAAGAAAACAATATATATTTTTTGAAATTTCAAAAACATATATTGAAAATTTATCAGTGTCAACCAGTGCTAGACTTCAGTTCAAGTGCCAGAGATCACTTAGGGAATCCTTACAAAAATCCCCTCACCTCAGAAATATGCCCATAATTGTTAAAGGCTCAAATTCTTCATTTTAAGTTCATTATTTTAACTGGAAGTGCCTCATCTACTATTTGTGATGAAGGAGAATTTGAATGAGGAGTGTCAGACCACCCAAAAATAGTTTACAAAACTTTATTACTAGTCCCAGGGATGGAGAACAGATGCCAATAGGAAATGATCTTGGAGTGCAATCATCATGGTGGCCTTGCTGCCAGACAGGGGCAGTACATAATAAGGTAGTTTCTGGCTGTAGGACCATACTCTGGTTCCTGCTCTGGTTCAGGAATCAAACATATAGAATTTTAGACAAAGATCTGAATGGAACCAATTGCAGACTTCCTTATTACCCATAGGGGAAGATGGTAGTATAGCTAGGACCAATGAAATGAGTACATTTTCTCAATTTCCTAGTAAGAAGTAAGGAATGAGAGACAGGGACATAGGGAACTAAACTCTACTTGTGATGATAGACCAAAAGTCTGGGGAAGAATGCCCAGTGTCTGGTTTTATTAGCACTGGCATATCTGTATTCTGGGAACGGGTTTATGCAATTCACCAATTTTCATAAGTTTCACATTGTTAAAACACAAATACCTCATGAAAGGGCAATAGATCATCTTAGTCAATTACCTAGTGGTCCAAATGAATTCATTTTCTTCTGCTGAACAGGTTTGCTTGAGGACACCAGGTATATTATACGTGAGGTAAAGGGAAGATCACTGAAATAGGGAAGTTGTGGAGAGGGAACAAGAGATCCTTAGAGAAATTTCCCACCTACATAATTTTGCATGGTGTCAATTACTTTAAAAAATATACAATGTCAGGGAAGGAGCCAAGATGGCCGCATAGAAGCAGCAAGGTCCTGCAGCTCCCACACTGCCACCCTAAACACCCATGAAATATGAGCCCAGACAAAGTCTAGGACTCTCAGATTCACAAAAATACAGAAAATACATCTCTCACTGAAGGCAGCTTGGCAGCAGGGGCTCATCGCTGGGAGTGAAGGCTGGCCCAGCCTGAAGCCAAGACCAAGGCAAGGCCTGGGGTGGTGGGAAGGAGCCGGGCTGAGCTGAGCAGAGCTGTGCCACAGCCAGTCTTCAGAGGAGAGGATCTACAGCCTCCAGCACCTCCACATCTGCCAAGGCATTAGGAATGGAGACTGGAGAGAGGAAGCTCCCTCCATAGCAAAGACCGGCCCAGCCCAAAACTGCAGCCATGGCCAGGCCAGGCCCCAGGCTGGCCAGGAGGAGCTGAGCCTCCCAAGCCGCAGCTTGAGTCTACTTCAGAGAAGATCTATTGCACCTGAGGGAATCTTCACATCCAGGAAACAAGGATTAGACAGTCAGTAAAAGAGAAAGTGAAACTTTGAAAATTAATTTGGGGAAGGAAAAGCAGTTCAGCCAATCTGCCACCCAGGGGCAAGGAAGCAGTGGGGGAGGGCAACTACTGGAACCCTTGGTGGCCCCCACTGGGCTGCTTCAAAGGCCCTGGCCTGCAGATTTCACAGGGGGGCTGATCAGGGCCAAATGCTCTTGTGTTGAGCGGCCTGGATCTGGATTGTGGTCTTGGGTGGTGGTCCTGGGGTGTGCTTTCAGCAAGACAAAGTTGGGGGGACTTGCAACACCCCCCTAATAGTTCTGGCAGCTGGGAAATCCCCAGCAATTTGGAACACAGCTTTCCCCCCTGGAAGCAGAGTTTCACAGAGCTAAAAAACCCAACCAATTAATTGACTGGCCAACATGAGGAAAAGGAAGCAAAATAAGAACAGCAATAAAACTCTAGAATCCTTTTTTGTGGACATAAAGGATCAAAGCATGGGATGGAGGAAGACAACCCATTCAGAATTCCCATAGAAAATGCTTCCAAGACACTTGAAGAATACCTAGAAGCTATACATCAACTGAAAAAGGACTTTGAAAACCAAACAAGAGAAGTGGAAGAAAAATTGGGAAGAGAAATGAGAATGATGCGAGGAAACCATGAAAAGAGAGTCAACAACCTGAATGAAGAAAACAACACTTTAAAGAATAGATTAACTCAAATGGCAAAAGAGGCCCAGAAATAGATCCAGGAGAGATGATTTGAAAATTATTGGTTTACCTGAAACCCATGACCAAAAAAAGAACTTAGAAAGCATCCTTCCAGAAATTCTCAAAGAAAATTGCCTTGATGTTTTAGAATCAGAGGGCAAAATAGAACTTGAAAGAATTCACCGATCAGCTCTTCAAAAAGATCCCCAAAAGAAAACTTCTAGAAATGTTATTGCCAGGTTCCAGAACATCCAGTTAAAGGAGAAAATCTTACAGGCTTCCAAGAGAAAATCATTTGAATACCGTGGAAGCACTATCAGGATATCCCAGGATCTGGCAGCTTCTACACTGAGGGATTGAAGGGCCTGGAATATGATATTTTGAAGATTAAGGGAGTTGGGATTAAAACCAAGAATCAACTACCCAGCAAAATTGAGCATATTATTCCAGGGG
>CM053600.1:148839907-148856954 GCA_028646575.1 Pseudocheirus occidentalis | reverse complement strand
AGGGTCTGGGGGAGGGATGCTGGAAACACACACTTCAGTAAAGGGACAGGGACAGGGTAGAGAACAGAACAAGGGGGGTGAGGGATAGGAAGGAGAGACAGATGATCACTGTCACAATATGTCCACTATGAAGATGTCCTGCATAATCACACATCCACAGCCTGTATTGAATTGATTGTCCTTCCAGTGGGGGTGGGGGACAAGGGAGGAATCACATGAATCTAGAATTTAAAGTTCTGCAAGACCTGCAACTAGGAATTAAGATATACAGGGGCCAGGATAGGGAGAGCCTCCCTGCCCTCCCAGAAAGTTAGAGAACAGAGCAGGGGAGTGGCTTTACAGTGGGATTGCTGTTTTAGGGTTGGGGCAGGGGCAAGATGGGGAGAAAATGTGTAATTCAAAAATGTCATAAAAATGAATGATGTAAAGAAGAAAACAAATTAAAAAATTAAAAAACATATATACAATGTAATGTACAGCTTATTTTCTCTTGTGTATATAATGTATATCTATATCTACATGTAAATGTGTCCCCAAAATACTCCTTTTCAATTTTTTTTACAATGCAATTATTAACATTCATAATATACAGCTTTAGTATCTCCTCTAGTGCTATACACTAAGTGATGTTCAAACATATATTTAATAGCTTTAATGAAGTACTTTATTGTGAGTTCCCCATCTGTGACATTTTCTATGTACAAAAAGCCTGGTATGGAAATTTTTTTCCACTAATGCAAATTAGTCATGTTACTATCAATTCCTATGGAGTTTGTTACAGTAAGTCATTTGTTTATAGTCTAACAGAGCTATTTTGTATTATTGGGTAGACTTGAACCCCTGTCTTTCTGACTCCAAGGCCTCCTCTGTATCCAGTGTACCATAGACCCTCTTATAGAAATTATTTACTAACATTGAAATTTAATAAAGTATTTTATCTTCACCAAAGCAAAAAGCTAAAGTGTAATTTAGTTACTACTAGGCAGAAACAGTTAATTTTAGAGGAAATTAAAACAGAAACGTTCTTGGCTATCTTTCACCAGAAAAATATAATTCTGAAAGACACAATGAATGAACTAGATTTAAATAATTGGTATTACCAAATATAGTAAGAACAAAAACAGTGGAAAAGACATATTAATATTTTGACAGTTCACTCTTCCAATAGCTTATTCCATTTAAAGAGGATATTTTAGGGCTACTTTTAGGCAAAATGTTTTTTTTTATTTTTTTAACCAAAGAATTGGTTTTTGAAAAATAGTTGCAATTTTATCTACCCAGAAAGCCTTTGACCAGCTGTCAGGATTGTGAAAGATGTATTGCAGTGGGTCACTTTCAGTGTGGTTAAAAAAAAAAGAAAAAAAGAAAAAAACAACTTAGCAGGTTGCCTTGTTCTGTTTTTCAAATTGGTAGTTCTTTGGAAAAGATATAGTAATGGAATTATAGAAAGATGTTTATTTCTAACCAGATGATATATGGCCAACTCTCAAATTAAACAACTTATTACAGGATATGAATATGCTGATTGACCTATATTAAACACCATTTATTATATGGCCTCATGAATCACAATGAACTCTTCAAGGATTGTTTCCAGCAGTGAATCTACCTACAGAATTAGGGTCATCAAGCTGGATTCAGCAGGTGTCCAATTTTTGGTTTGGGGATCTTAGTTCCTAGGCCTTTATCTCAGATTGCCCTGAATGATGCCTAGTAAGACATTCCACATTCCACCTCAGAACTTTCACAGGGTGTGCCTTTCTCATATGCATTTCTCTCATTGAGGTCTTAGAATTCTTACTCTTTCAGCCCTCTCTTCTGGCACTACCTCTCCTGGGAAACCTTTCCTTATCTCCCTCTTTGGTAATTTTAAGTTAGATCTTGATTTTTTGCAAATAATTAAGTTCAGGAAGTGGTAACATAATTTACATATGAATTATTTGAAGTTATATGTAAAATGTGGTAATTAGTTCTATCCCAATGGAAATGGTGGGTGAAAATTTGAATTATGCAACTGCTTAAGAAATCATTCTCCTTTTCTGTCTCTCTCCCTCTTTCTCTTCCTCCTTCCCTCCCTTTCTCCCTTCTCTATCTTCTTCCCACCCTCTCTCCCTCTCTGTCTCTCTTCCCCTCTCTGTCTGTCTCTGTCTCTCTCTGACTCTCTCTATACACAGGCAATAAATACATATATGAATATGCATATACATATACATGTATGTATTTATTAATGTGTATCGTTACATATAATAATACACAAATAAAATGTAAACTTCTTGAAAACTGGAGCATTTCATATTCTTTACATCTCTAGACCCTAACATTATATGTTGCCTGCAGGAGGATAATAAGTGCTTGCTAGATTGGATAATCATCTCACTTCATGGTCTTTTATCCTTTGCCATTATTTCTCACTGTCTGTTTTTAAGTCTTCCACTTTTATCTTTACCTTCCCAGCTGTCCATTGGAACTAGTCCAGCTCTGTTTCTTTCTTCACAAAAATGACACCTTTAAAAATATTCTACATGTGGATTGCACCCAAATGCTTGTCATGTTACCTCTGACTTTCTTCTCACACCTTAACTCCAGGGGTGATATTCTTGTTTTCTAGGAAGTTTTCTGCATTGTCAGTAGTGGTATTTTTGTCAGGGGATGCTTTATTACCTCAAATGAAGTCTGATTTAGAAGAGGGAATTCCACAAGTAAAAAGGAAGAAAGAAAGAAAAGAAAGGAAATGGAAGAAAAAGAAAGAAAGAAAGAAAGAAAGAGAGAAAGAAAGAAAGAAAGAAAAGAAAAAGAAAGAAAGGAAAGAAGGAAGGAAGGAAGAAAGAAAGGAGGGAAGAAAGAAAACAAAACCTAATGATAAAATCTTACTTCTTTAAAATATAAGCCTTTATTAATAGGGGCAGGAAATGATCAGAAAATAGAAAGATACAGAAGAAATCAGTGACAGTGAGAAAGTAAGATGATTTTGTAGACCAAATATCCAAGGATAAGAGTGATAATATCCGGAGTGCTCTGGCCATTGTTTCAGTTATGCACAAATTTCTTCCACTATGTTGCTTCTTTTTTTTCCATCTCTCTCTGTCTCTCTTTCTCTGTCTCTGTCACTCTGTCTCTCTGTGTCTCCCTGTCTCTCTGTCTCTCTCTTTTTTAGGTAAATGGGAACCAGTTGAAAGACTGCTTTTGATTGTTTGGCTGTCTGCCATGAAATACGTCAGAATATTTATCAGAAATGCAGCTAATTTTTTTTAAAAATTAAGATTTTTATGTTTATGAATTTTTTCTCATTGATGAAAAAGCATCACACCTTTTGCCTTTCTATCACTCTCTAACACCGTTTCTAGCTCATGATAGGTTTTTTTTTTTTGGAGGGCAGTTGGGGTTAAGTGACTTGCCCAAAGTCACACGGCTAGTTTTTGTGTTAAGTGTGAGGCCGGATTTGAACTCAGGTCCTCCTGACTACAGGGCTGGTGCTCTTTTCACTGCGCCACCTAACCGCCCCTCATGATAGGTTTTTAATAGATGCTAATTTATCATTCAATAGCAGGGATCAGCAAAACTAAAACCTTAGGGTCAAATCCAGCTTATCCTCTGTTTTTGTTTGTGGAAAGCTGTGGGTTTTTTCTTTAATATGTTTAAATATGTGTATGGGTGTGTGTATACAGAGACATAATTAAATATATGTGAACATCCATTTGTATATTATGCATATATATATATAAATGTAGCCAGATAGCTAGCTTGATAGATTGATGTAGTATTCTTAAATATTTAAATTTATTTAAACATAGAAAAACATTCTTAGCTGAAGGTTAAGAAAGAAATAGGCTTCAGGCATAATATAAGGTACCAGCAATACTTTGTCAACCTCTGCTCCAAGGTTTTTGTTTGTATGTTTTTACTCAAAACAAGTCTATGTTAATTGATTTTCAATTGACAGATTACAGTTAAATCAAGCTTATGCTTACATTAACTGGTATTATTATTTTTCTAGCTGAAATTGATATAGCATCTGTAAGCTTTGAAAGCACTATCTATCTATATCCATAACTATAACCATATCCATATCCATACTCATACCCATATCCAGATCCAGATCCACATCCATATCCACATCCACATCCACATCCACATTTATACCCATACCTATATCTATATCTAATCTATATCTATATCTATATCTGTATCTGTATCTGTATCTGTATCTGTATCTGTATCTATATCTATATCTATCTTCCTATTGGATCCCAGCTGTCATGACAATTAGATATGTGAAAGCTCTTTGTAACCATTAAGCATGCACACACACACACACACACACATACACACACACAATACAGTCTGGTGACAATGACAAAGAAACTTATTTTACTCAATTGTCTGACCAAGAGTACTTGAAGGTTTTAATTGAATCAAATCACACACACTCCACCTAGCACAGTGTCATGTATAAAGTAAACATTAGCTGCTTAAATCATATGGAACCCACTGTCTGATTTGGCTCTAGCTCTGTTATTGACTCTTTTCCTCCAAATTCTTTCCCTCTTTCAAGGGTCTGTTCAAATTTTCTAGACAGCTTGCCACAACTATTTCAGTTATCATTGAATATTCTTTCTCCTCGAACCCCAGTTGTAGTTAAAGTCAGCTTCATGTATATGGGAGCACACATGTGTGTATGCATATGCATATATATGTATGTGTGTATATGTAGACATGCATGTATTAACATATACATCAATATGTGCACATGCACATATCTGTACACATTTTCCCTTGTCTCTGCTCATATATGAATATATGGACAATGTCATATTTTTAAAATATAGTATCTGTAATGAAGTGCAGATATACATATATGGTATGTAATATAAATATATGTATATTTCTCTTTGATTTGATTTCCATACTATCCAAAAGACTCTCAATTAAAAGTTGGGCACAACTGAACAAATATGTTAATGCATATATTTATATGGTATATAAAATATCATGTGTATATATACACATAACTTTATTGTATATATATATGCATATGAATATATATGTATGTATGCATTATGTTTTTAAAGTTTCCTCAACTAGATTTTTGTTGTTTTTTTTAAAAAACTGATTGGATCTCATATATATATATATAAAACTTTTTAAATTTTTATTTTATGAAATAACACAAGTATTTTCATCACATAGTAGAATTAAAAAAAGATGATTGCACATGAAACCACAGATCTATTATGTAAACTTCCTATTCCTTTTAAATATGTAATATATTTATCACGTAACTATTTTCTTTGTCTTCACTCAGTTCCCCTCCCAAGATGAATACCATTAGGCACACACACATACATACAGACACATACATATCCACGTGTTTGTGTAAAATAATCCTATTCATACTTCTATCTATCAGTTCTTTCTCTGGATGCAGATAGCATCTTCCTTCACAGGAAGGAATATTAATATAATTAATTGTGTTGATTATTAATCAGTATTAATATATATTCAATACTGGCAGGAGCCTGAGAGATCATTCTAGGCCATCTGTGACTTATATGACTTTGTCTCCCAACCATGCACAACACATAGAAGATGGGCCTCATATTAGATGTTCAACAAAATACTGTAATTTAACTGAACATATGAATGGAGATATCACATAAATTCTGTGACCTAATCCCTAAAAGTGAGAACATTGATTAATATAGCTGACATGCATACAGTGCTTTAAGGGTACAAAGGACTTTATCTCATTTGATCATCTTAATTCATTAATTGCCTGAGGCACTAGCCTCATTTTCCTCTGTGAGGTATGTATTATGGTTATCCTTATTATCATTTTACTGATGAGGAGACTGAGGGCTGGAGATATTTCATGATTTGGCAAGGGTTAGACAGCTAGTAAATGTCAGAGATAGTGTTCTAACCCTAGTTATCTCCTGATTTTAAGTGCATGTCCCTTTTTATATTGCCACTCTGCTTCTCTGAATTAATGATATTGTTCTAATGACTTTACATGCTGACCTTCTGATTTCTGTAACATAGAAGGAAATATAATGCATTCTTGGACTTCAGTGGACTATAAACTCAATATGATTCAGCGATGACATGTAGGAATCAAAAGTCTATTTTTCACAAAAAAGTGGAGGGACTAGCCCCTCTGTATTGTGACCCAGAACTGGTTTTGAGCAATAGGGTTGTCAATCAGTCCCAGCTACACCCAGTACCAGCAAAGTGTCCTCCTAAATTTTTTTTTGTGACAAGTTATCTACCCCTTTGCCATCCCTGGACTAAGAAAGCTGCTCCCAAAGCTAGTGGGCTGCTGTTACAGCTCATTTCTTGGCCTGCTCATGCTATAGCCAAATGTGCTTCAGGCAGTCCCCACTCCAATGTCAAAAGTGTTTCACTCTGACCTTTTGTTGTCTCTGCTACTCCAAAATTTTATTTGAGAAGTTAGTTTAAAGTTGTTTGGAGAGGACTATTGGAAGAGATTCATTAGATTGGTACCTCTAATCCATAATCTTATTAGAGTCTTTTCAAGTAAATAGAAGTTGCTTTTTCAGAGAGAGAGAGAGAGACAGAAAGAGAGGAAGAAGAAGAAGAAGAAGAAGAAGAAGAAGAAGAAGAAGTAGAAGAAGAAGAAAGAAAGAAAGAGAAAGAAAGAAAGAGAAAGAAAAAAGAAAGAAAGAAAGAAAGAAAGAAGAGGAGGAGGAGGAGGAGGAGGAGGAGATGGAAAAAAGAGAAGAAATTGTCTGAAAGCAGTTTTTTTTTTGGAGGGGGGTGAGGGGATGCAGTTACACTCTCTTTTTGCCCGGGAAACTATCATTGGTGCACTCATAAAGACATTGCTAAATACTTAGGCTTTTCCTATTTAGACACCACTTTCTTTCAAAGGTGTTTTACATCTATTTTAGAGTACCAGATTTCATTTTCTCTACTGCTGTTAAGTTACAGAATTAAGAAACTGAACTAAAATTTTTGCACTGATATTATCTATTTTCAGGTGATCTTGTATGTATGTATGAATATGTATATATACATATACACACCTCTTTTGATTTTTCACTGAATTTCTGCTCTCATTACTGTGAGTGTCCCTCTACTCCCCATCATAGTTCATTCATTCTTTCTGATTTTATATTATTTTTCTCCACAACTTTGAATAAATATCATATAGAGGAGCTATTCATTGCCTGAAAGACGTTCTTCTTTCTTTTAATAAACACTCCCTTGCTGTTATCCCTTGCTTTTCTTGTGTTATCAGGCAACCTCCTTTCCTTGTCATTCATGTCCTTCAAGATGTTATTTTTTTCAGCCAATCTTGTACAAGAATTGTCACTGGTAACATACTGTAGCCTACTTACACTTATTACATGTTGCCCTTTAAGTCACATGTCATATTGATTATTTTGTCAGAGGTATCTTCTATAACTTACCAGTGGTATTATATCACTGGAAGAATACTAACATTAAATGGTGTGCTGTGACAACAGGTAATATAACAGATTCACTGAAATTGTTATCCCAATTTCCAAAATTAGAAAAAAGTGAATCTCTTCCTATTTGTTTCTAGATTATATCTCATCAATAATGCTTATATTCATGATGTATACTGAAGAACTAAGTTGGTATACTCTCTATATTCTGACAGGAGGCATTGCTCACCCATTTGGTTTTTCCTCATGGGATTTTTCAAGTAATTAATGATCTAATTGGATAGGGTCTGGTGTGTTACTGTACTCAAACTAACTAACACAGTGTTATCTAAAGATGTGCTTCTGAGAGTTCCCTCTTCATTAGAATTTTGTTCAAGGCATTCTGAATAAAAGTGTTGAACACCTTCAGAGTATAAGTCCCTCCATTCCTTATGCCTTTCGTGATATTAATAATTAAATGACCATTCAAAAAAGCGATCTTTAAGGTTACATACATCAAGGAATATTGTATGATATTACCATAGAAAATACCTTTTTTTAGAGGTGTTAACTAAGTCAAGGAATTTTGGGAAGATCATAATCTTAATGTGATCTTGTATTCTCTCTTCTATCTCAATCAATTGTGTGATTATAAATATGTGGTTTATTGCTGAAAATTACTTCTCATAGTTTGAACAAAACTAACCTCAGCATATTCATAAACTGTTCTCACAAATATTCTATGTAACAGTAAACATGAGTTGGGCGGGGGGTGGGACAGAGCCAAGACGGTGGTAAAGAAGCAGGAAAACTCCATGAGCTACCCCCACTACCACCTCAAATAACTATAAAATATGACTCTAAACAAATTTTAGATCTACAGAACCCACAAAGTGGTGACAGAGAGAAACCAATCTCCCACTGAAAGCAGGCCTACAGGAAGGGTCCATAGCAGTGTTCTAGGAGCCTTCAGAGTTGAAAACAGTGAGGTTCTTATACTACCTCTGATATCTTCAGGCTGAGGAACCCTGAGAAGGCAACTTAACCTCAACACCCCAGTCAACTCTCTAACCAAGTAAGTCATAGGATAGGAGCAGCTGTACATACACAGAGGAAGACTTCTTACTGGAATTTCTACTTAATAGGTCCAGTTTCATTTTTTGTGTATATTGTTTTTCACTTGGCATTTCCACTGTCTTCTAATCCTAAACTGTAAGAAAATAATTGTAATAATGAGGGTATGAGCCTTCTGAGGGGCTTTTGGCCTCTTCACTTTCTGACTCTTAAACAGTTTTGTTCCAACCTCTTGGTCTCTTTTTCTCTCTGCCCTCTTTACCTTGAAATATCAAGGAATATTATAAATTGACTTGAAATATCTCTTCAACTTCATAATATAATTTATCTACTTCATTTTTTGCAATAGATATTGGTGAATAAAGTATAATTATTTTTCCCTTTCCATTCTTTTTTCTGTTTTATTTTTTAAACTATTATGTTTATTTTTAGTTCACATCATTCATTTCCACAAGATTTTGAGTTACAAAATTTTTCCTTCTTTACCCAATCCATCATCCCAAAATAGTGATCCCACTGTATACCCCTTCCCCCAATCTGCTCTCTCCTATATCCTCTGCCATTTACCCTCTGACTTTCCAGTAGGGCAAGATGGTTCTCCTTACCCCAGTGCCTGTATATCTTATTTGACAATTACATGAAATAATAATAATGATAATAATAATAATAATAATAATAATAATAATAATTTTTAAAAACATTTGATTTTAAAACTTTAAATTCCAGATTCTTTCCCTTCTTCCCTCATCACCCACCTTTACTGGGAAGATAAGCAATTCAATATAGGTTGTACATGTATAGTTACACAAACATTTCCATAGTGGATATATTGTGAAAGGCTGACTATATTTCCTTCCACACTATCTCACCCACAACTTATTCTATTCTCTACTTTGTCCATGTCCCTTTACAAAAGTGTATGCTTCTAATTGCCCTTCCCCACCCCGAAACCTGCACTCCTCTCCATCATCTCCTCTCTCATCCCCTTGTCCCCTGCTCTCCTGTAGGGCAAGATACCCAATTTGGAGTGCATGTCTTTCCCTCTCTAAGCCAAATTCAATGAGAGTAAGATTGACCCTTTCCTCTTTGCCTTCCTGCTCTTCCCATCCACTGTAACAGTTATCGTTTGCCTCTTCTATATGATATAATTTATCTCCTTCTGTCTCTCCCCATTTCCTTTTATTATGTTTTTCTCTCACCTCTCAATTTCTTTTAAATATCCTTCTTTCCTATTCAACTGATTCTGTGCCCTCTATGTATACCTGTACACATATATACCCACACTCGCATATGAATTCATATGCATATATACCCTCATATATAGATATCTGTGTATGTTTATATGTACACACATATGTGTGTATAAATAATATATATTTATATTCTCTTCAAATATCCTCATACTGAGAAAAGTTTTGTAAGTTACAATCACCATTTCTCCATGTAGGAATTAAAATAGTTCAACTTTGATAAATTCTTTATGATTTCTTTTCCCTGTTTACCTTCTCATACTTGTATTTGAATGTCAGATTTTTCTATCCAGCTCTGGTTTTTTCCTCCAAGAATGCTTGACAGTCCTCCACCTCATTGAATGACCATGTTTTCCCCTTAAACATTATACTCAGTTTTGTTGGGTAGGTGATTCTTGGTTTTAATCCTAGCTCCTTTAATCTCCAGAATGTCATATTCCCAGCCCTTCAATCCCTTAATATAGAAAGTACTAGATCTTGTGTTATCCTGATTGTGTTTCCACAGTATTCAAATTGTTTATTCTTAGCTGCTTGTAATATTTTCTCTTTGATCTGGGAACCTGAGTATAATATTCCTAGGAGTTTTCTTTTTGGGGTCTTTTTCAAGAGATGATCAGTAAATTCTTTAAGTTTCTATTTTGCTTTCTGATTCTAAAACATCAGGGCAATTTTCCTTGAGAATTTCTTGAAGAATGATTTCTAGGTTCTTTTTTTGATCATCCTTTCAGGCAGTCCAGTAATTTTTAAATTTTCTCTCCTGATTGTATTTTCCAGGTCAGTGGTTTTTCCAATGAAATATTTCACATTGCTTTCTATTTTTTTCATTTGTTTGGATTTGTTTAATAGCACCTTGATTTCTCATAAAGTTATTTGCTTCCATTTACTCTAATCTAGTTCTGAAGGGATTGTTCTCTTCAGTGAGATTTTTGAATTCTTTTCCCATCTAGCAAAATGATTTTTTAAGGGATTCTTCTCATTGGCTTTTTGGACCTCTTTTGCCATTCAACTTAGTCTATTTTTAAGGAGTTATTTTCTTCAGTCAAGTTGTTGACTCTCTTTTCATGATTTTCTTGCATCATTCTTATTTCTCCAATTTTTGTAATACAGCCTCCACTTCTCTTGATTTTCAAAATCCTTCTTGAACTACTTCATGGTTTGTAACCAATTAATATTTCTCTTGAAAGCTTTTGGTGGAGGAGTTCTAACTGTGTCATATTTCTCCCATTCCATGCTTTGATCCTTTTTGTCCCCAAAGATGAAATCTAAAGTTGGATTGCTTTGCTTCCTTTGCTTTCTCATGTTGCCAGTCAATTATTTGACTTTTGAGGTCTTGGCCACAGTAGATCTCTGCTTCCAGAGGGGAAAGCTTTGTTCTGAATTGCTGAGATTTTCACAGCTGCTGGAGCTATTAGGAGGGTGTGGTCTTTACAGCCTCCACCAGCTTTGGCTCACTGGTCACACAACTCAGGATTGCCACCCAAGAACACCATCCAGATCCAGGCAGGTTAAGGCAAAAGGACTTAGCTTCTGAATGGTAGCTTGGACCCCTTGCTATTTGCAGACCAGGAGCTCTGAAGCAGCCATGTGGAGGAGGCCACAGGGCTGCCACTTCTGTTGTTTCTCCCTCCAGGGGCAGAGGCCAGATTGGATTCCATTTCCCCCAGATCCAGCAGAGTTCCACTGCCCATTTACTTTGTCTTGGCATTTATGGGTTGATAATTCTGGAAACTGCCACAGCTGCTGGTGATCCACTCAGCCACAGTCTTTTCCTGCTGCTGCTGATCCGGGTTTCCCTGGGGCTAAGATTGTGGGCTAAAGTGGGGCTCGGTTCTGCTCCCAGTGTGCTGGTATGGACCCTTACTACCATCCTGGTGGGCTGTCTTCAGTTGGAAATTTGTTTCTCTCTGTCACTTTGTGGGTTGTGTAGCTCTAAAATTTGTTTAGAGTCATATTTTATAGGTATTTGAGGTGGTTAGGGGGTGAGCCCCCAGAGTTTTCCTGCTTCTATGCTGCCATCTTGACTCCACCTTCATAAACTATAACTATTTTGATGGCAGTCCCCTTGTCTGTTCTCAGTCAAGATTAATATCAGATAGAATGACCAATTTCTCCCATGAAGCAATGTTTCATATTTCCCATGTCCTTACAACATTTCCTTTATTCACTTCTCTGAGGAGCAGACACATGTCATCCTCTTTAGTGGTTACTTCTTTGTACATTTCTACTAGTTCAACTGAATGTGAGAATGATAATAATATAATGTAGATGTATTATATATGTATATATAATATAGCTATATACAACATATTATAATATAGACAACATATATGATAATTATAGATAATAATAGACTATAATATGGACATAATTTGTAGCAGTAACATATCCATTTTTAGACAAGGATCTATTGTTGATTACCCCAGTGGCCTAATTAATATTTGTGACTGGACTAAAAATCATGTTTGTCTTAGCCCTGTCTGCTTATTTTTCTTCTGCTGTCATTATGAAAACACACATAATTCCTATTACATATAATGCCTGTCTCACGATGAGTAGAATCCATTATCAAGTGGTTAACCTGCTGTTATAAAATTTTCATCTGTCTTATCACTAGACAAATAGAGTTTCTAGGCCCATTCTCGAAGGCTCACTTCCCTGTTTAATAAAGATACTAGCCTTCCAACATAGCTATCAAGAAGCTAGTGTCAGCTATATACCTATAATCCCAAGATCAAACGTAGCATTGGAGTAGAACTTTCATGCAAGATACATCGCAGAGACACTTTGACATGATGGAGACAAGATCTTCTAAGTTCAGATCTGGCCTCAGACACTTACTAGTGTGAATTTAGGCAAGTCACCTAAACTCAGCATGCCTCAGGCAATCCCAGAGGACTCATCTATTAAGTCATAGATGAGTTGAGATATGTTGTGTCTCCTGCTGGGAAAAGCTTTCACACGAGTTCTTCAAACTGATGAAATTATATAGATCTGCTTTTCACCTGTAAATATATGTACACATATAAACACAGTCACATAAAATGTGTGTGTGTGGTAAAATTGTGTTTTGTTTTTAGTCATTTTTCAACCATTTCCTTCCATCTCTTCATGACCCCATTTGGGATTTTCTTGGCAAAAATATTGGAATGGTTTGCCATTTCATCTCCAGTTTATTTTAAAGATGAGGTAAGCAGGGTTTAGTGGAGTCAAGTAAAATCAATTGATAAATACCTTGCCTCCTTTTCTTATATTGAAATTATTTTTGTCATAACAGTGAGAAGTAACACCCAGAAGCTGCTGGTGGGGTGGGGGTGGTGTTTAGAATACTGGGCTTGCAATTAGGAAGACCTGAGATTAAGTATAGCCTCCCTCAGGTATGTACTAACAATGTGACTGGGCAAGTCAATCCCCATTTACCTCAGTTCCAGCAACTGGGTTGATTAAATAGGGAAGTACCTATCTCCTAGGGTTTATTGTGAGAACCAAAGAAAATTATAGTGGCAAAAAGCACTTAGTGTACTGCCTGGCACATAGTAGGTGCTCTATAAAATAGTTATCATATTTCCTTCTCACCTCAGTGGCTTTTCACGAGCAGAAGAGAGAACCCCACACTAAAAGCCTCATTCTAACCTTTCCTTTGCTTAGCAATATCTATAGTGGTTTTTACTACCTTCATAGGGCATTTCAGTCTTATTATTCTTTAGTGATAAATCCCTTTGTCAAATTTAAACCTTGCTTGGGCTTAAGCTAAGTACCACACTAAATGCCCATATGGCTGTCTTCTTTGATTGATGAACCATGAAAGATAAAGACAACTGGATTGCTATCATGGATTTTAAAAAAGACTCCCTGTGTTTGTTTAAAAAAAAAGTATAAACATAAGTCCTCTATAGCTGGCATGCTAATTTTCTCTGAGACCTTTATATCAGTATGGGGCTGGAAAAAAGTAGAAGAGATGCAATCTATTCAACCAAAGCATATGGCGTCAACTGAATTAGGCTTGCATTATGGGAAATAAATGAGAACAAATGAGAAGAATCAGAGGCCTACTGTATGTTTGATTAAGGGCCAGATTAGGGGCAAGACAGATATATCCCCACTGTAAGAAAACTGTCCTTATGAACATAAAAATAGATCTAAGAGGTAAACTGTGGATGCTTATCTGGTTACAAAAATAAATCATTTGCTTTAAAAGTTTTAATAACATTTTTCAAACACATGGATCCCCTAATTTAAAATTTTATTCAGTCACACAAAATCTGTCCAGTTTTTCAGGTTAACATCTATTGAGTACAAATACTACTGTTACCAAATTACATTTACAAAGTTTCTGAACTTAAAAAAATGCTTTCCTCATGCTAAACTTGTGAGGTATGTAGAACTAGTGTTATTCCCAATTTATAGCTGAGGAAACTCAGGCTCAAAGAGATTAAATGGCGTACAGAATAACACATTAAGTGCTAGGATTTCCCTTATGTAGGGTACTAGAGGAAGTCATGTCTTGTATTCCAAGAAATAACTGTATTCATAAGGAAAAAAGGGAGAAAGAAAACCCAAGTCAAGAAGATGTCCCTGCCATAACAGATATTCTACATTCCTAACTCCAGTTCTCATGTTGTAGAGAGAGGTGGTTTAATAGCTATATGTAAGTCGTATTAGATGGAAATACAAATTATAACACATATTTCAACAGAATGATTGTCTCATGGTTTTTAAATTCTAGAAATCAAAAGAAAAGCCATGAAAATTTCCATTTGAATTATAGAACAAAGATAATCATTCTGAGAATTAGTGTTTCATATTTGGAAATGTTTTTAATAGGAATCATGTAGGATTTTTAAATAATTTTAATGGATTCTCAGGGTACTCTATGGGAAACTTTCTTAGACTGGAACATTTCTTCTCATTCTTTGATGTGAACTTGTTTCTCAGTGATTATCAGTGATTATCTTTAATTGTCTCCCATTTCTTTATGATTTTGTGTTGATTTACCTTGATTCAAGTCTGTTTTTCATTGGTTATTATGGATTTGGGTCTGCTTCCCAATGGTTATTGAATCTTTCCTATGCTGAACCTGTTTCCATCTGATTATCTGAGGGGGTCCCTGATGGGAACTTGATGAAAAATAAGTAGGGGGTATATAAATTGAAAAACTGGAAGTTTAAAAACACACACAAGCAATTGTCAAAATGAAAGAACTGTTTAGTGATTGTAAGGATTTTATATCTTATTTTCTCTATAGAATTATTCCTAACAACCTAGTATTAAGGTTGAGACCATGTTGGCTCTCTAGTATCCAAACAGTGCATAAACACAAATGAAATCATTTAATTTCTCTGGACCTCAGTTCTGTTAACTGCCAAGGAAGAATGTTAGACTAGAGTCCCAGGGCTGGGGAATCTCCAGCCTTGAGGCCACATGTGGTCTTCTAGGTCCTTGGGTGTGACCTTTTGACTGAGTCTAGGCCACATGTGGCCTTAAGGACACAGGATCCCCACCACTAAAGATGGTCTCCTTAGGTCTTTCTATCTATTCCCTTTAAACACACATTATTTCCTTTTTTCCCTAATGTGATAAACTCCCTTTTGGCATAAAAATATTTTTATTACAATATAAAATCTTCCTCTCTGTTCCCCTTAGCCTTCGTTCTGAATTCTTACAATCATTGAAACTTATAATTAATAAGGGGACTTTTTGGTCTTCTAATGTAGACCAATTCCTGAAAAAGCATCTATATTACACCCTACAAATAGTTATCTGGTGGTCCTTTATTTAAAGAGCTCCAATGGTAGAGAGCCTGGTACTTCTTAAAGCAATCCGTATCCACTTCAGGAGAGTTTTCATTGTTGGGAAGTTTGTCTTTGTATTAAGCTTAAAAATATCCTTTTTGGGCAACTTTTGCCGACTACTACTATTTACATTTCTCTGTCCCACTCTCCTCCCAGGGCCAAGTAATACAAGTCCATTCCCTAAAGTAGAAACAATATTTATAAAGCACCATGTCTTTCACATAGTAAGTGCTTAATTAATACTTGTTTCTTTCAATCTTTCATATCACAGCCTGTAAATATTGGACCTCAGTATTTCATGTCTGTCCAAGGGTTCTTGATTCTTTCCTATACATTCTTAGTTTCATCAGCCCACCTGCATATGATGTGTTTTCCAGCTGATTCACTACCCTGATAGTTTTTCTATGTGCATGTTTCATTTTATGAATATCCTTTCTGAAATGTAGCAACCAGAATGTAATTACAGAATTTCTTTTCAACCTTGTGGTCTGTCTATGGCACACTATAACAGGACTGTCACCTTCCTTTTTCCAGACACAGGGAACCTGATTTTAGTAAGTGCAGACTATGTGTCAGGCATAGTGCTAAATATTGGGGGTATAAACAGAGGCAAAAAAACCAAAAACAAGCAAAGAACAGTTTATATTCTTAAATGACTCAGAGTGTTTGGGAAAGGTAACATGCAAATAAATATGTACAAACAAAAAAGTGGGGGAAGTGTAAGATTAAGGAAGACTATGGAAAGCTTCTTAGAGAAGATGAAATTTAGCTGATATGAATGAAACCTGAGAAGGTAGGAGGTAGATAAGGAGAAAGTATGGGGAAATGGAGGGAGACAGAGACAGAGAGAGAGAGACAGAGAGAGAGACAGAGAGAGACAGACAGAGACAGAGAGAGACAGACAGAGACAGAGACAGAGAGAGACAGAGAGAGAGAGACAGAGAGAGAGAGAGACAGAGAAACAGAGAACATTCCAGTCAGAGAAGACAGACAGTTTTATAAATTCTCAGTTGAGAAATGGAGTTCCTTTGGTAAGGAAAAAGAAGGAGGACACAGACTGTCATGGAGGGCAGTGAAATGTAAGAAGGCTAGAAAGTTAGGAAAAGACCAGGTTATGAAGAGCTTTAAAAGCTAAGCAAGAGGTTTTCTTTTTTTTATTTTATTGACTTGTTTGTTTACTTTTAGGTTACAAGATTCAGTTCCAGAGTCACTTGAGTTTCAAATTTTTCTCCCCTTCCTCCCCACCCCCACCCCCACCATGGTGGCATACAATCATGTATAGAATCTGCAAACTCTTTCACATTATACAATAGTCTGTTTGTATCGGTGTTATAGCCAATGGAGTGAACAGTGAGAAAAGAGAAACAAAAGCCAAACATAGAAAAGAATGATAGTATGCATTGCTTGGTCTCCTTTTAAACTCTGATCTTTCTGGATCTTTCTCTGAATGTAGACATCTCCTTCCATCGTAAGACTTGTAGAGTTGTCTTTTAACTGTGTGTTGCTGAGAAGAGTCCAGTTTTTC
>CM053600.1:148794208-148829890 GCA_028646575.1 Pseudocheirus occidentalis | reverse complement strand
GATCATTGATAGTGTTTTTTTTAGCATTAAACCCTTTTCTTACTGCCTGTATCCTGTACCCACTAACCAGGTTCTTTAGTTAGATTCTGACTCTTGTTAAGAAGATTCCAATAACTGAGTCTCTGACCCCTTATTGATACATTTTCTTGATTTTCCCCTTGGCTTTTGGTTCTCCCAATTGAGTATTCTAATTGTGTGTTTTATAGATCTTTTATGTGGACTTCTGTTCCCTTTGAGTTCTTCTGTTGAGTTTCTGGATATTTCTTTTGACACTATGCTTCATGATCTTCTGTTAGAGGCAGCCATCTGGTAAAGTGGATGACAGGGCACTGAACTTGGAGTCGGGAAGACCAGAGTTCAAATCAGTTTCAGACACTTACTAGCTACATGAACGTGGACAAGTCACTTAACCTATATCAGCTTCAGTGTTATCTTCTATATAATGGGGATAATAATAGGAACTACATCCCAGGTTTGGTGTAAAAATCAAATGAAATGATATTTGTAAAGGACTCTGTAAACCTTGAAATGTTTTGAAATATTGTTGTTTTGCTGTTTCTTCATTTTTTTAAAACTTGGTTTCTAGGCCTTTCTAGATACTATTAGCATGCCTACCAAAAACTGCATTTTCTCTCATTCTACTGCTTACTTTACAATAACATCTCAGTCTTGAATATTTACCTTTCCCTTACAACCTGCTTCTGCTTCTTATATAGTCTAATAGTGCATCAGACTCATGGCCTGCCTAGTCATCTAATTATTCTAAGCAAAGTCAGTGTCAAAGACTATGATCCTGAATTGAAAAGATATTACTTTTCTACACACTCTATGCTCCAGCCAAATGAGAACCATAGGATCAGAGATTCAGAGCTCAGAAATCAGCTATTCTGAATATTTTGATTTATAGGTAAGTAAATTGAGTCCTATGAAGGTGAAATAATTTATCATGGAGGTCATCTTCAACCTTAGAAAGATTAATGATATGTCCTGATAATGATTGCCTATAATAATACACTAGGAGTCTACTATGCCTGTATTTCTCTTAACTTTGCTCTTCCTGTCACCGTATGCCATTGGTTCAGGGCCTCATCACCTCCTGCCTAGACTACTGCAAAGGTCTCCTAAGTGTCTCCCCACATTGTCTTATGATGCTTCAGTCTATCTTATACAGAAGTGCCAAAGTGGTTTTCCTTAAGCATGAATCTGAGCACGCCTTGCCCTTTTTAATAAACCCCTTTCTTCATTCTATGTGCTGTTTCCTCCCCCCCCCCATGCCTGGATTTCACTCCCTCCCAAATTCCAATTTCACTTTCAAGATACAATTCAAGTACCACCTTCTACATGAGATCTTTCCTGCTCCTTGTTGGTGTCCCTCCCCTCAATTGCCCTTTAATTAGCTAACTTGCATTTCTTTATCATATCAACATGATAAACTATACATACACAGATTCTTATGTACATAACATAACAAAAGCTATTTTTTATAGCTTAAAACTGCTCTAAGACTTTTGGGACACTTTTTGTGTATTTTATTTTTTTCTCCATTCCTGGTGACACTGAGGTATAGTGCCAAGAGTCACATCCAGTGTCCTAAATCCAGATACAGTACAATTTTTTTACTTAATGAAAATGCAGTAACACAAACAAAAATAGTGATAACAATAATAAAAACAATCATAGCTAGCACTTGTTTAAAACGTTCTAGGGGCTCGCATTTTACAAATACTGCTTGATTTGATCCTCACAACAGCCCTCACAGTTAGGTGCTATTATGGTCCTTATTTTACAGATGAGGCAACTGAGGCAGACAGAGATTAAGTGATTTGTCTAAGGTTATAAAGCTAGCAAGTGTCCCAGGCTGAATTTGAACTCATGTCTTCCTGACTCCAGTTCTTCATTCACTGCATCAGCAGTATGGTCAGACTAGTCCCTCTAATTATCCCAAGTGTCAGACTGTATAGTCCATTAGCTATCCTACAATATGCTTGCTTGTAGCTCTTTCTTATACATGAGAAGAATATTAGCAATCCATTATTTCTTTGGTATGAGAACAATTATAATTGGAAGTTACAGAATTTTGCCAAAAAATGCTGCAATTCTGCACTCTTAGCCTGACTTCGTGATTGCATTTAGTGGCCTTGGATGTGTAATGAAGCTTTTCAGCAGAAACTGAATAGCAGTCCACAAGCATTTATTAACCACTGAATAAATGGTAGGTGAAGTACTGGGAAAACAAATACAAAAAAGAGGGACAGCATCAGTCCTCAAGGAACTTAGGCTATATGAGGAAGACAATACATAAAAGGAAGCTGAGAACTGTGGTATGAGAATGAAACCTGAAAGTGTTATTTTTCCTTTTCGGTTTTCTGTATTTCCTCTTTGTGGATCATCCAACAATCTCATCATTCTGGCTATTTCTGTTAGTTGCTATGAACATTAATATTATACTCTCTCATCCAGAAATTTTTCATTAAGATTATGAAGAAGAGAAAATTGACTGGAGAAAATGTTCTCATCTATATACATATTAGTAGTATGTGTTGCAAGCAAAATTTTGAATAACAAGAGTTGGGTAATTACATCTTCATAGGATTTAAGAGCCAGAACTGACCTCAGAGATCATGTATTCCATCTCCTTGTTTGAAATGTCAATCTCCTCTATAATATCCCTAGTATGCCATCATCTAGGTTCTTCTTGATGACTTATTACATTAGGGGCAGCCCTTTTACTGAATAATTGAATTTACTCCTTACATTGACCCCAAATATGCATCCATGTAACTTTCAACCATAGACCCTAATTTGGTCATCAGGCAGAATAAGTTACATACCTCTTCTGTGTGGACAGAGATCAGATTCTGCTTAAATCTGGTGTCTTCAGAGTCATCATCTGACACGATATTGAGTTTCTCACCATGCTGATTAACTTCCTCTGAACGTGCTTAAGCTTGCCAATGTCTTTTTAGGAACTGAGTGCAAAAACTGAACTTAATGTTTCCAGATTAATAGCTGTAGTTGATGAAATCTACTCTCTCTGTCTCTCTCTCTGTCTCTGTCTCTCTGTCTCTCTCTGTCTCTGTCTGTCTGTCTGTCTGTCTCTCTCTCTCTGTCTCTCTGTCTCTCTCTCGATTCTTCCTCAAAATCAAAATATTTGTTTGTGTCTGCAATCTATTAGCAGCTTGCTGGTACTTGAGTCTGAAAAGCAAAGGCTGTGACTGAACAAATACATGCAGTGCTTCTTTCAGTAGTCTTTGCCCCACAGATGGGGAGGGGGTGGTGAGAGAAGAGAAAGAGAGGGAAGACAACTCACTGAATTTGATGCCAAAGAAGCTGAATTTGCTACTTTCTACCTGTGAAGCCTTAGGAAAGTCGCTTATTCTCCCAACACTACATTTGGCAGTTGTAAAATGTAGAGGCTGGACCAGATAATTGCTAATGTCCCTATGACTCATGAGTTCATGATTATACAAGGCCCTTGAACTCATTTGAGTCTCGTGACTTTAATTCATTGAAAGAAGCTGGGAACTCTTGTCTATTTCTTTGTTTTCTTTGCAGAAGTAATACTAGTATCAATTTGATTCAAAACGGTGGCATGAAGGGAAATAGCAGCCCAGAAGCTGGCAAGATGCTAGGGGTGGGTAGCACATGGAACATGGTCTGAGGCCACTTAGATAATTAGGGGACTATATGAGCTTGAAACTCTAAACAGGACAACTTTCAGGGGTTCCATCACCTCAAGTAGCAGGGATGGCTTTTTTATCTGTTCACTTTCCTTCTACCCATATTAAAACAAAACATGTTTTTGGTTATCTTTAGCAATTTTTATAAACCTTAGTTTGTACTAAGTTTTAACTTTATTGAAATCCTTCTTATTGGTCCATGACATTAACATCATTCAGTTGGAATTGTACATTTAGACATTGAACAGAAATTCCCTCTACCTTGTAAATACTATTAGATATTATTTCTTTTAAATTGTTAATAAATAATACATAAATATTCTGCTAATGAAAGAATCAATTATCTTTTCACTCCATGCACTCCGTTTGGTTTTAACTTGATGACTCTCAGATGCCAAATAAAGATATCGTTTTAGAATTTTATAATTCTATGGGTACAGAAGACTTTCCTCAATTTTTAGAAATTAATTTAATTAAACCTCACAGTTGTCATGGTCATTTTTATGCCCTAAGGGAAATAGCAATAATATTATCATATTATATATATGTATATATATATGTGTGTGTATTTTAATACCATTATTGATGATGTTATTAATATTCAGCATTTTTATACTTAATTATCCCTTAAGAAAACAAAATACTTTCCCTTAACTCTGGTTTTGATAGAGATTTGCTCATAAATCCTCTAAAGATGGCCCTGGTCGGTACATAATTAATCAAACCAGGCCTTTTCACAAGGGGCAAGCCAAATGTCATGTCAAGCGTGAATCTCGTCCCTCAAGTAAGTGGACGCAGCTGCTTGCTTTATGTGTCCTGGACTGTCTGACTACACAGAATTTACTCTAGGGATCAGTGTAATCACTTGTATGCTTCCAGTTTTCCAATTTTCCCCCCAGAAATAATGATGCTATCCAAATTCTTAGACAAGTTGAAAGCTATTTGGAATATGTATTAAATTTTCAATATTGTGGATGGTACTAAATATGCCACTCTCCAATTTTTCCAAGTGTCAATCTGCACAGTCTTTAGACTATGTCACTCATTTTGAAATATGTAGTTGCATGAAAAGAACAATATTATGAGATGCTCTAAGGAATGTATTCATTGCCTGACTGCCTTTTCTTGTAAGTATATTAGGAAGACAAATTCATTCATTCATCCATGCATTTATTGAGTGCTTAAGTGAAAAAAGGGAGTATTGTTACCCTCTGCTTCATCAAACACTTCATGATTTTTTAGACTTGTTAAAAAATTCCTAGTCTGAATATTGAATACAGAAAACCAATAATTAAATGGATATCCCCCATTTTCAGTAGAAAGGTGAAGGGACTATGTGTCTCGAATGAGGAATATTTTGTCAGACATAGCCAAAATCTAGATTTCCTTTAATAATGCTACTTTTTTGATGGAGGGGAGGGAGTATTTTTTGGGGGAGTTGATTATTGGAAGGTAAACGATATGTATTTTAAAAGCATCATTAAATACTTTTAAAACCAGTGTAAAATGATCAGTTGTAGGACCCATCTTTAAAAATAGGTAGCATTTATAGTCCTCTAAAGTTAGCAAAGTAATTCACAAATAATATTTCACTTGCTTTTCACAATATTCTGGCAGGTGTGTGTAACTTATTTCCATTTTAACAGATGAGAAAATTGAGGCAAACAAAGTAAATGGGAAAGAAAGTAACTCAGAATTATCAGTCTGCCATAAAAATAATAAAAAAAGAAAACATAGTTTTAAAAACCCTGGGACAACTTTCAGCTAATGCTGGAGAAAATATCTGGCAGAGAATGCACACTGAATAATGTCAAATGAAACTGTGAGGAGCAAGTGATACATACATACATACATATATACACACACACGTACACACATAAACATATATATTTGTGTGTGTGTATGGCTATCAGGTAGACTTCATGTATAGAGAATTACAAATTTAATCATGTTAGTGTCCTTCATGCTATTTTAATTAAAAAAGAGAACAATGGATAATATATTTAAGTGGACATAACATGGCCCAAAATACACAAGATGGTAAATAATCATGTTTGAGGATGAACCTTCTTTTGAAGTCTTCAAAGCAATTTCAGTGTTCTTAAGGCTTTTTAGGTTATGATTTTGCCCAAAGGGAGGGAAAAATATATTTTGGAAGGAAGAATGTATTTTGAGATTAACAAGTGTTTTGAATCAGTTTTTAATACATAACCATAAAGAATTTCTGGGAGTATTATATAATCACAATGTAAGTGTAGGGTTGATTAGAAAATACACTTGGGTTACCTCATTATGTCCCTAAAAATTAACTAATCAATTCATGTATTGGATGAAATGGCAGTTTGGGTAATTTTAAGGCTAATTCCAAGTTTTGACTGGGGGATTATTACAAAGGGGTTATCGACCTTTGGACAATGAAATTTGAATTCAAGTCAGATAAACCTATAGAGAAGGTAGCACATTCAAGAGAAATGTAATAGGGTCAACTTATAATCAACTAAGCATCTTGCTAATTCTCTCAGTTGTCAGTCCACATAACTGGCTTTGTTGTTGGTAACAAACAGCAATGAAACTTGTATTAGTAAGGACTAACTGGGGAAAGAGCATCTTTATTCAGATAATACCAGGGAAAGGAGATTTGTTTTTCTTTTAATCTCTGGAAGAGTCCCTTTTTCCAGATGCTGGTAAATTCACATTGCTGTTGGGGACATGAATGTATCTACTTGAATAGTAAATTGACTGATAGGACATCTTGGTCTGAGGCTAAGAAAACTCTTATGATTAGATTGATTTCTGCCTGGCTGGTTTCACTTTTTGCCAGCCCCAGAAGTAACAGGAAAAGCCAGTTAAATCAATTGGCTTCTTTTCTTTTTTCTTTTTGCACTTCATTTTTATGCACAATTGGATATATACAAGTTGTAAGAAACAGAGCTGGCCCAGAAGGAGCTTAAATTCTTCCTGAGGAGACAGGATTGCCATCTATGAAATGAGTGAAAAAAACATGCTAGTAGTAATAGCAAAGTGATTTTTTAAAAAATTATATTCTTTTAGTGTTATAGGAATTCAGGTAAAGGAGAGGTCCCTAACCAACTTCATTATTTGGAGAAGACTTGTGGACATATTTAGTTGAGCCCTGAAAATCAACAATGACACAGCTAAGGAGAAAAGAGGAGGGAAGAAAGACCAGGTATGGAAAATAGAAAGAGGGAGCCAAGTAGTACAGGATAAAATGTGTGTGGTATGTATGATGAATGGAAGTAGTGTGTAACTCTTACCATACCTGGTGTGTTATTCAGTTCTGTTTCTGAATCAATGTTGTTGTACATTTCTATGCAAAATTTGCCTACTATGGGGACTGAGACTTGATTTGATGCTGATCTAGTGAATGATCTATTAATTTTAATGTCTGCACCAAAGAGTCACAGTTTTGGTGTATATAATAAATTTAACTTTATGGCTTTCATACAGGTTATGAAAAAGGTGAGGGGGGCAGGTAGGTAGCACAGTGGATGGAATGCTGGACCTGGATTCAGTAAGATTCATCTTCCTGTGTTCAAATAATGTCTCATATACTTACTACCTGTGTGACACTGGGGAAGTCACTTAACTCCATTTGCCTGGGTTTCCTCATCTGTAAAATGAGCTGGGGATAAAAATGGCAAACCACTGCAATATCTTTGCCAATAAAACCCCAAATGGGGTCACAAAGAGCCAAACACAACTGAAAACAACTGAACAACAAAAATGTAAAAGGGAGACAACAGCTAAGAATAATAGTGATTAACAAGTTAAACCCAATACCTTCTCTCTATGCCTTGCCTTTGCAATTGCCTAGAATGATCTCCCTTCTCACCTCAACATCACAGAATCCTTTACTTCCTTCAAGATTCAGTTCTAGTATGAATTTGTACATGATACCTTTCCTGGTTCCATGAATTTCTAGTGGCCTTCTTAAACTTTCACTTATACAAGCAGGCATTTGTAATAACACCTTAGATATTTCAGGTCAATATTATTCCGTCTTCAAGTAATACCACAGTTTTAGTGGCCTTCTGTGCTTTGCAACTGCATGTACATTAGTCTTCCCTGAATAGTAATAGATCCTGAATTAATTGTTTACTGATGCTAACTTCTATCTCAGGCAAATATATGCAATTAGGTATTGGTTGGAATGTGCCCATTTTGTTGCTGTTGGGGACAAGAACATATATTTGAGCAGTGAAACTGACCAATAGTAATGGCCAAGAAAACTCTTAGGATTGAATTTGTCTGCTCAACTGGTCTTAGTTTTTGCATTGCCCTTGTGAATAGCCTTTGAACCTTTCATTGCAATGCAAGGAACTTGTGAATGGTGTAATGGGTCTCCCTTTCATTCAGACTTCTGCTATTAAAAACAGTTGATTTCACCTGACCATGATTCTTTCCATAGAAAGTTGCTCCAGTCCTTTCAAACTAGTTTCTGTTTATATGTGGGACAAAAGGCTTGTTTGGGTTTGCATGGGTCAACACTGGTGCTATGTGGCTGTCTACTGATGTATAATAAGCATTGTTGGTTTTAAAATAATTTATTCTGCTTGTATTTTCATATATGTAAAAGAGCAGAGTACAGTAGGAAGTGTGCTGTATTTGGTGTCAGAGGAGATGGGTTCAAATCCTCTGTGTTTTGCCATTTACTACTTGTGTGACCTTGGGCAAGTCCCTTAACCTCTTTGGATTTCAGCAGCCATCCTGGTTACACCAGAGTGCTTGCTGATACACCATAAAATTAGAAAATTGAATTAAATGGCCTCTTAGATCCTTTCCAACTCAAAATCTACAGGCATATATGATCTTATATCAACTTCTCCATAGAATGCAAGATCTTTGAGATCAATTCCATTTCTATCTGTATCATCTATCCCATTACTTATCAAATAGTAGGCAGTTTATTAACACTTATTGATTGATCATGTGATGGTTTTTATTTAAAACTGCAAGTGGGATTGTGGAAAATAAAAAGTAGTTCTTTTACTGTTTTTGACATTTTAAGTAACCTTGGGTTAAAGTTCTCAAGGAGAATTTAAAGGGGGGTTTAGAATTTAGGAGTGTTTAAGGTAGAAATAAAGCATATAGAATCCAACACTTCTAATTTTAGAAGATATTGCTAACCTAACAAAATTTCCTTAAAAGCCCTTTCCACTGGGAGCTCTACAGATAGAATTAAATTAAAAGAATGTCTCTTTTTCTTAACAGTCTAAGTAGCCTTTGACCCTGTTCATTAATAGACCTTTCTTCTGCCTCTTTCCTCTACCATTCTCTTTTCTTTTTTTTCACATATTTTGTAACATTGGAAATAATGCAAAACATTTATTAAATAGCTGACCCTGTGGCACATTAGGAGCCTTCCATAAACCTACCAATGAATTTGAACAGCTATCATCCAATATAATATTATTGTAATTGAAACCCTTGACTGCAGCCTACAATAGGTAGTCCAAAAAGAGGAGGCCTCCAAGTCCTTCAGAGGGTGTATTTTAAACTGAGTTTCAATCATTTTTATGCAAAGATTTCCATTGTCTTTGATAGGATGGTGAAATGCCACTAGGCCTTGGCTGTCCTGAAAAATGTTTAACAACCAACTCTGGGGAAAAACAAATAATCAACCAAACAAATAAAGAGTATGTGTGTACATACATACATACACACACATATACATACACATACACACTAGACATGTAAGTTTATTCTGCGTTATTTAATTTCCCCCCATTACTCTATTAACTCTAGACAATCAAAAAACAGTAAATCAATCTCTGATATATATAGTGCTTGCTGATTTCTGAGATGCAAATGCTCACACTGAAAAATCTGGCTTTTGAGCCCGTTTGAGCTGACTATACTACCACTTTACCAGGCCCTTCTATTTTTATACCCTCTGTAGAAAAGTCCAGTCCACTTATGTTTTTTTAAATAAAAATTTTATGGATATCATTTATTTTTCTATCACCTGCATTTTCCAATTTATGCGTCTTTCCTTCTTCTTCCAGGAGAGCTATCTCATCATATAGATTAAAAGTGAAGGGTAAAATGTTTGTCTTTCTAAGACATCAGAACAGAGAAAAAACATTCACTTTTCTATTCAGTAATTCTTAGTACAATTTTCATTTTAGATTCCTCTGTTAACATGGATGCTTATCTAATCTAGAAAAAATCTTATATTTTTGTGTTTAACCTATCACATGTTTGTCATAAGGGATATATGGAGAAATGTATTAATTATTAATAACTTTTTATGAAGAGCATATGGAGTATGAATAGAAAAGTATGCTGTCAGTGATCAGCATATGATTTATTTCCTCTGGAACTAAATCTATGTCAGTTGTAAATACTAAAAGTAAAGTGAATTCTGTCTGTGATAAGAAATATTAATTAAATGACCTAGCTACTTTTATTTCATTGTAGATAAATTTGTATTTGAAAAAATATACATGTAGTAGGAGCTTATTTTTAAGGAAATGAAGAAATTTAAGTATACATTACATATAGTAGAGTTCAGCACTAAGATTATTCGAGTAGAAATCAAGTAAGTTTCTTTTGCAAACTAGAAGAAATCTCAATTTGAAAAACTTCAAAAATTTCTTGCCTTGTTGTACCTGTTATCTGTGGTTTGCGGAGACTGATCAATGAATATATGAAAAAATAATTTATTAGGTGCTTTCTTTTTGATAAAATATATTTTGGCAGTGATTCAGAAGCCACATGAGCTGACCACACAGAAATGGAGGAACTTGTTTTCTTGTTGTTCAGTTATTTCAGTGGTACCTGACTCTTTATAACTCCATTTGGGGTTTCCCTGGCAACGACACTGGAGTGGCTTATAATTTCTTTCTGCAGCTAATTTTACAGATGAGGAAACTGAGGCAAAGAGGTTTAAGTGACTTTTCCAATGTCACACAGCCAGAAAGTGTCTTAGGCTAGATTTGAAGTCAGAAAGATGAGTCTTCCTGATTCCAAGCCCCCTGCTCTATCCATTGTGCCACCTATGTGCCCTGAAGACCTTGTACATCTCCACTTTTGACACATGGAATAAAAGTCAGCTGCCAAGGAGCAACAAAGCCATATAAGTGTTTATGTGAGTACCTGGGAATATCTATTTTTGAAATGCTAGATTGACCTTTTTGTATTTCTGTAGTGTCAAGTTAAAGTTTTCAAAGGAGTAAAATGTGGAAGAATCAAAAACTAAAAAGGTATTTAGATGTGTAATGCCAGAGGATATTTACAACACATGAGAAATTTTCTGCTGCTGATCTAGTAGCATTCTATGGCTGAAGGGTATACCCTAGTTGGAAAAATAATTATGGGATAGAGGTGTAGTTTATTTCATATTTTCAGGACTTTTTTGATAAACCTTAATATTAGATTTAGGAATTTATAAATATAAATATGATTTTTTTAGCTTCATGGGAGAGGAAAATAAAAAATATTTATTTGCTTATTTTAGTAATATAAGTAAACCTCCAACTTATGCCAAATTTCAAAAAAAAATTAGGCATTTTTTTTTTCTAGAATAAAGAATGTTAGTGAGACTCGGGAAATTTATAAGATTCTAAACATGACAAAAGTTTAGGTTCCAAAGGATGTTTCTCCACCATATATTCACTTTATATTCTATGAAGTTCCTTGACTAGGTGATAATTTTAGACCATTCATTAAAGGGCTACTGTATTTTATAGGAAGAAATGAAGTCTAAGCAGCACCAGGTTTTCCTTTACTTTAGAAACCTGTATATTCAGCTATTATATACCTTTTAAAGATTATTACTTTTTTTCACATCTGGAAAAATAAAGCTAAAAATCCCAAGAAACCATAAACCCTATCAATTTTATACTAGGAACAATTTCCTAAGAGCTAAGCACTTGAAGCCATTAGACATCAGACTAAGAGCACTAACAAAAATCATTTAAGGGAAAGATCTCTTATAACACAGTATCAGTGGACTATTACCTGCCAGGAAAACAGAGACTCTTTTATTTATCCCAATGCTAGTTTCTGATATTCATTTATATAATACCCAATTGAAGCGAATGAGATCTTTTTATGTTCCTAGTAAGGGCAAGATACTTGCTAAGTGGTAGTAATACAAAGACAACACTGTTTAAAAAATGCTACTAACTTCTTATTATAATTAATGAAACTGTACTTTCAGAAATTGGGGGTGGAATGGAGGATTTCCCCACAATCTTCAAGGCTTAAGCAATCACAAGCTGAGCTTTGCCTTAACTTTATTATGCCATCGTAAAAGAGACGACGAAGACAGTAGTTTGGGTATTTCATATCATACTAGATATTCAATTGATAATTCAGCTGGACATCATTTAACCAGTGACCAAAGAGAATGGTGAGGCCATTATTGTTCTCTCTTCTTTCATGCCTGGTTTTAGTAGTGAGCTCTTTAAGGGAGTATGAATAGTTTCAGTTAGTCTCTTATTGACTAATTGACCTTGGCTAAGTCAGTTAAATTGATCACATGATACAGTGAAAGGTGGGTTAGAAGAAAAATAAAACAGCTGGGTTTGATGTTAGAAGCCCTGAATTTAAATGCTGGGCATGGATATAGGGTACCACTTCTCTGACCTTGGCCAAAGTCCTTCACTTTGTTGTGCTCCATTTTCCACATCCACATTTGGCATTAGAAAAGCCATCTTACATCCACTAAATCCTTTGATCCTTTATGAAGCTCATTTTTCTTAATCATAAAAGAGTGATAATACTTGTGCTACTTGTGAGGATCAAATGATATAATGTAGGGAAAACCCCTCCACTGCAAAGTGTTGTGTGTGTGTTTATGTGTGTTTGTGTATATAATACATGCATACACATAGATAGATATCTTCTTGTTGTTCAATCATTTTTTTAGTCATGTCTAACTCCTTGTGACCTCATTTGGGGTTTTCCTGGGAAAGATACTGGAGTGATTCGCCACTTCTTTCTCCAGCTCATTTTATAAATGGGGAACCTAAGGCAAAAAAGTGTTGTGAGTTTTGCAGGATCACCCAGCTAGTAGGTGTCTGAAGGCAGAACTGAACTCAGGAAGATTAATCTTCCTGATCCAAGGCTATTCACTGTGCCACCTACCTACCACCCTCTCTTTTTGTCCACACACACACACACACACACACACATAGTATTTATGTGTGTATACACACACACACATACACATTGTGTATATTATACACCTTATATTCATGCAGGTGCATGGCTCTGCACAATACATATCTATCTATCTATACATGCAATAGGAATGTGTGTGTGAGAAGATATAGACAGACAGATATATCTTCTTGTTGTTCAATCATTTTTTAGTTATGTCTAATTCTTTGTGAACCCATTTGGGATTTTCATGACAAAGATACCAGAATAATTTGTCAATTCCTTCTCCAGCTCATTTTATAAATGGGGAACCTAAGGCAAAAAGGGTTAAGTGACTTTCCCAGGATCACCCAGCTAGTAGGTGTCTGAAGGCAGAATTGAACTCGGGAAGATTAATCTTCCTGACCCAGGGCTATTCACTGTGCAACCTACCTACCACACTCTCTCTCTCCTTCTCCCTCTCTCTTCCCCCGCCCACATATACGTACACAGACGTGTTTACAGACACACACATTATTTATGTATATACATATATACACATATACATTGTGCATATTATATACCATATATGCACACAGGAACATGCTTATGCAAAATATCTATCTACACACATATAGTGTGTGTGTGTGTGTGTGTGTGTGTGTGTGTGTGTGTGTGTGTGTGCTATCACTGTCCTGAAGGGTAGAGTCATAGACTCTGTTGCTCTGGATCTGGTGTCCCTCCTTACCCACTTGTGTCTTTCCTGTCGCTGTTTTAACTATGAAAGCATAGATATGGTCCAGGGCAAACCATCCTCCCTTAACTGAAAATTACAAATGCTTTTTATACTCTTTAGCACCAGGTGCTCATTTTCTCCTATGGTGACTCTTCCAATTAGTTCAGATGACTGCCCATGAGTTATTGTTTACGTGTTTAGTAGAAAACAGGATCCATTTCTGCCAAGGAGGCAGTTTAATGTAGGGATACCACAAAGAACTCCGTAGCCACCCCATCCTGAGATAGACATATAACAGGGAAATAACAATTAGTAGGATCCACGTGAAGCAAAACAAACAAGCCTCTAAATAATCAGGGCAAAAACATAAAAAGCAATGAATAGATATCCCCAGAATTCAGCTGTAGTAGACTAAACAATTACACCTTCCCCAATTGTTAAAGGAAAAGTCAATGGGACTTCTAAAGGATTTGACTTAGAATATAAGAACCACATTTTAATGAATTTCTCTGAAGTTTTTAATGAATTTCTTGGAGGAGCAGGAAGAGAGAGAGAAAGTAAAGAAAGAAAGAGAGGGAGCCAGGGACAGCTTGATTTATATAATACTGTACAACAACAACACTTGAAGCTAGGTGCTATTAATATCTGTATATTACAGATGAAGAAATAGAAGTTCCAAAAAGTTAAGTGACTTGCCCATGAACACATAAGCAGTAAGCAAATTTGAACGCAGGTCTTCCTGACTCCAGGTCCAGAACTCTATCCAAAGTTATGTATTAAATTTGAGTACACATATGGACAAAACTGCACTGGAATTTCAGGAGACCTCAGCCCAATCTAAGTCCCCAGTCCAAACCATACCATGATATGATTTAGCTTCTACTTGAATACTTTTTTTTTCTTTTTGGAGTTGGGAAGGCAGGGGAATGGGGGTTAAGGGATTTGCCCAAGGTGACATGGCTAGAAAGTGTTTGTTAAGTGTCTGAGGCAGATTTGAAATCAGGTCTTCCTGACTCCAGAGCCAGTGCTCTATTCACTGTGCCACCTTGCCACCCCTACTTCAATACTTTTAATGAAGAAAAACAGCCTGCATCTTCCAGAGATGGCCTATTTTATATTTGGACAGCTCAGATATTAAGAAGTTTTTTCCCCTGTAATCCATTAAGTACAAACTTCTACCCAGTTTTTCCTAGTTCAACCATTACAGATCTAAAGAATAAAACTGTTATATCTTTAATATGGAGGCTCTTTAAGTAGCTAAAAGCAGCTGCAATTTTCCCTCTGAATATTCTCCTGATTAAAAAATCCCATGTCTGGGATTTTAGTCATGTCTGACTCTCTGATGTGGTTCACCATTTACTTCTATAGCTCATTTTACATATAAGGAGACTGAGGCTAAAGTGACTTGACCAAAGTCACATTGCCAGGGAGCATGTAAAACCAGATTTTAACTCAGGTCCTCCTTTCTCCAGGGCTAGCTCTCTATCCACATCTAACTGTCCATTTCCACATAGATACACGATGTCAAACATACATGATATATGAGAGAGAATTGTATAGTGAAAAGCAAACCAGTATTGGTATCCAAATAGCTTGATTGACGTTCTAGCTATAACTTTCCCAATTTGACTCTAGACTTTTTTTCTAGTGTCTTTCGGCCCTGTTTTTTTCATTTGCAAAATAGGAAGGCTCCATAGTGTCTCGATCAGAGGTTGTTATAGGGTAAGTATTTTATGAAAACAGCTAAGTGGACCAATGGATAGGTCACTGAACCAAGAGTCAGGTACCCTGATTTCAATCCTGCTTCAGATGTTTACTAAACTGTGGGACCCAGGGCAAACCACTTCACTGAGGTTGAACTCAGTTGCCTCATCTCTAAAATAAGAATAATAGCACCTACTTTTCAGGGTTGTTCTGGCAATAAACTGAGTAAGTAAATATGGGCAAGGTGCTTTACAAAATTTAAAGTGTTGTATAAATGTTATTTATGGGAAGCTAGGTGGCGTTGTGGATAGAGTGTTGTGTTCCAATCAACAAGACCCCTAGTTCAAATTTGATCCCAGGCATTTAATAGGTGTGTGACCATGGACAAGTTACTTGATCCACTTTTCCCCAATTTCTTCATCTGTAAAATGAGCTGAGGAAGGAAATGGTAAACCATTCCCATATCCTTGCTAAAAAAATCCCCCAAAAGGCAATACAAGGAGGACATGACTGAACTGATTAAAGGCATGAGGACTTTAGTCCTATTCTCCCCCTCCTGAATAATGAAATAATAATAACAACAATAAATAATCTTGAAGAGAAAAGGGCCTGGATGTGTTAATTCCTTGATATAGGGATCTCTCAGGTTAGGAAAATTTGTCTATAAATGTTCTTCTTTACAAATTAAAGACTTAGAATATTGTCTAAAATACTGAGAATTTAAGTGGCTTGCCCAGGGACACAAGGTAATGTTTCAAAAGCAGAACTTGAACCCATATTTGTTTGGCTTCAAGACCAGCTCTTTATCTATTATGCCTTTTTCAGTCTTCTTAAACCTTATTCCAGTACAAGTATCCTTTGATCCAGTGACATTGACCTCTCCACTGTTTCAGTAATAATGGACTCTCTCCCTTTGCTCTGGGCATTTCCTCTGGCTGTCCCCTATACCTGGCATGCTTTCTCTCCTCTGCTTGGCCTATTGACCTCCCTGGCTTCATTTATGTACCATCAAAAATTTCATATTTTACTGGAAACCTTCTCTAATTCCTCTGAATTCCAGTGCCTTCCTGCTATTAGTTCCTACTGATGCAGTATATAACTTGTTTTGTATGTATGTGGTACCATCTTGTCTCCCCCATTAGATTGTAAACTCCTTGAGCATAAGTACTATCTTTTGCCTGTTTTTGTAACTCTGGCTCTTAGAATACTGGCTGTCATACAGGAGGAACTTAATAAATACTTATTGATTGATTAATACACCACTTTGCTTTTCGAAAACCTTAAATCACTAGAGAAATGCTGGTGCTATTAGTAGTGGCAATATTGTAGAAGCACAAACTGTAAACACAACCCTTCTTTAGTATGAAGACACATTTGCAGGCCCATTTCAACTTTTTGCTTTAGATACATTTTAAATCTAATGCTAAAATACTTGAGAAATTTATGCTTTGAGGATTATGGGCAGATTGGCTTAGATCATCAATATATACATTATTTGTATGCTTATGTATGAAATGAAATTAGAGGAATGTCCACATGTCCTTGATGTATTGGGATACCATCTTGGCAGTTGATTATCATGGGTTGGAGGGATGGGGGTTGAGTATTATCAACATTGAATTGGAAGAATAGATAACTCTTGGTGAAATAGTTGTTAACTTCAATTTTTGTCAGTTACTATTTTGCAGAACATTACCCCATGATTATTGCTTTTTCTGCTTGTTTTGTAGTCTCCCTTTCTAGAGGTTTGTCACTATCACACAATACCCCCACCATCTATCTGTGTCTGCATCATTGAGTAACACTGGTTGTGAACTCCATCTTTTACTCTTTCTTATATAAATAACATTCCTTCTGAGCAAATAAAACAAAAACAGTGCTGTATCCTGCTGCTTCATTATATCTTTGTGTCCATAAGACAGGTTTGTCAACTGATTTGATTTTTTCCCAATTAGCTAAGATGCAGCATCTAAACTCTTCCTGCCACCATGTTTAATCAGCTTCCAGAATGAGTCAGTAAACCTCGAAATAGAATGAGGAAAAAATGCCATAAATCTGCTAAAAATTATGGATCATTGATTCTAAAAGCCTTATTCATGACAAATTATGCCTAGATTAAAAATAGAAAGACAATAAAAGACCTACTAGTCACTGTTCACTGATGAACCAAGAAGTCAAGTGTCTGTTTCCTGTAGGATTTAAGCAATTTCAAGGAGACAAGATGTGCATTTTAGTCATTAGGATTTTTCACAGAGTAGTGATAATTAAAGATACACATGAGGTTTGGCATGTTAAACTGAAACAATCCAATAACAATTCCTTAATTTTCAGAATTTTAAAGGTTATTTAACAATGTTTGAATGTCTTTAAACTCACCATATCTAAAACAAAACATTGTTTTATTTCTAAAGCTGACTCTCCTTTTTGATTTTTAAATTTCTGTCATGGGTATCCACATTTTCCCACTTCCCCAATTGGAAGAATTTATTATTTTTTTCTTAATGCTCATGCTTAACTAGTCACCATTAATCACTGTATTGATAACTAAGGATTTATTTATTTAGTACTCACCACATATCAGACAATGTGCAGGGTGGTAGGAATATAAATGCAAAGAATGAAATAATCACCTATCTCAAGGAGCTAGCATTCTGAAATATTACTAACCCTTCTTTCAAAATGGTTTTCCCATAAACAATTGAATTTCTCTTTTTTACATCATTATCTCTATTTCTGTAGGCCCTGAGCACCATGTCAGTATTCCACATTGGTGTCTCATCTTCAAATTTACACCTCAGTCCTGCATAACATAATCAGAAAATTCTTTCCAAAATATGAGTTTTATTCTTTCATTTTCATGCTTCAACATTTGCAGTGCTTGAAGACACAAGTTAAGGAATCAAGACACTCCACAATCTGGTCCCAATCTTTTTCCTTAACTTTATCTCCCATGGATTTGGAATTGGTTGAAAGATCAAACCTCAAAAGTAGTCATTAGTGAAAAGATACTGGATGATAATCATGATTTGAAAATATCTCAGTGCACCAAATTTAAATGGACTGAACATGATGAAATTCAGTAGGAACAAATATACATACTTTCCTATGAGTTTCAGCAATCATATCTTCAATAGAAATTTCAGAGTAAGAAGGAAAACAATAGGTTGAAATCAAAGTAAAACATCATATATTTAGAATTCAGTTTACTCCTGTTCAACTTTAAAAAAAAGACCCAATTTTACAAATAAAAGAAATATGGGACTCAAAAATCCCAAAGTCTGGGTTGGAAAAGGTCCTGAGAAGTCATTAAGTGATAGAACTGTAATACTCTGCCATAGCTCATAGGTTACCCCTTTGAGGAAGGATATTGAGAAGCCGTAGATGTTGTGTGCAGAGGAATCTGCTAGCAGGGATCATGCAAGACTTGGATTAAAACTGAAGTAGTTTTTTTAATTGAAAAAGGCAAGACTTTGTCAGGAAAGACACATGAATTGTCCTCGAAGATGTGAGTGATTTTTGCGTGAAAGACTTGTTCTTTTTGACATTCTAGGAAAGAGTGAGGAGTAATAGGAGAAAGGCAGAGAGAAAGATTTACATTTGATGTAAGTAAAAAGTGTATAACCATTGGTGCAGAGCTACCTTGACAGACAGTCACTTCTGCATGACTAGATGTCTTCATGCAAAGGCTGCATGATCACCTGTCAAGGATGTAGGAAAGTAGACTCTTGTTCAAATATGGCTTTCACTTAATGACTTCTCAGCTCCTTTTCCAACCCAGACTTTGGGATTTTTGAATCCCATATTTATTTTATTTGCAAAATTGGCTCTTTTATAAAGTTGAACAGGAGTGAACTGAATTCTAAATATATGATGTTTTACTTTGGTTTCAACCTATTGTTTTCCTTCTTACTCTGAAATTATCAAGTTATTTTAATCAGTGGATACTCTTTAGAAATTTCTTTTAAAAGAAAAGATCTTTGACTGGTTGATATCATCAGCTGAACTGGACCTCAATAACCTCTTTACCTAATATGATTTCCTGGTGCATGTTTGTCCCTAGGCAAAGGTTCTTCAGCTCCTTGTTAGATAATTATCAACCAGTCTTGTCTGCCAGCATTCCACAGGGACATTAGTGTATCAATAATGAGGATTAGAGATCCACTTTTCTCCCTTAACCCAACCTCCTTCTTAGAGAGAAAAAGGATAAAATCTGAGCCAATTATAGGCTGAGTCCATCAGAATAACAGGCTCATAGCATCTCAGAATTGGGACCTTAGACATCATTGTCCAACACCTAATCTGGTACATGAATCTCTGCTGCAACATTCCTGACAAGTGATAACCTGCCCACTCATTAAGCATCTGTATTATCATATTATCAAAGAACATCCTGTCTCTTGAAGAAGCCCATTTCATTTCAGGACAACTCTATCTTATTAGGGCTATATTCTTTTTCTCAAGTGATCATCTGTCTCCTTGCATTTTCTACCCATTGATCCTGATTCTGCCAAATGGGGCTAAGCAGTTTAATTTGAATTCCTTTTCTATGTGAAAAGCTCTGCAGAAAGTATATACCCTGCTATTCAAAACCACTCCTATTCTAGCCTGGTTTAAGTCTTCTTAAATTCAGTTTGTTTCCTTCTGAATAAATTCCAGATTTTCATAGTCTTTCCTAAATTTGGGAACCCATGGTACGCATCAGTGTAATTGGTGCTGGGGATAGGGAAAAAGTCTTTTATTGGGGAAGATAATAAAACTAGACAACATGTCTAATGTAGCTTGAAAATCTTAAAATGCTATGCAAAAGCTATCACTAGTATTGCTTCCCTACCTTACTTTCCTCCTCTTTTTCTTTCTTCAGTTACTTATGAAGTGGGCAGTGGGCAGGTGGTATACACTATGAACAGGAAATGTGGCATGATGGAATGGTTTTTAGAGTCAGAAGCCAAAGTTCAAGTCTCAGACATACAGTTTATTTCCTGTGATATCTTGGACAAATCTCTTAAGCTATCTGAACCTTAAATGTAAAATGAGCTAGTCAGATTAGAGCAGAGATGGGGAACCTGGGGCCTCAAGGCCACATGTGATACACATATATGTATATCTCCTTTATTATATATTTATTATATATCTTTTATATATGATATGTTACATACAGTATAGTAATGCAATATATAAAATACCTTAATAAGGGGTCCCCGACTGTGGGAAGCCACAGATGACCTTTAGGCCCTCAAGTGAGGCCCTTTGAATCCAAACCTCATAGAACAAATCCTTTTAGGAAGGGGATTGGTTCTGAGAAGTTTGGATTCAGTGAAAGGGCCCCACTTTAGAACCTAAAGGGCCATTTGTGCCCTGGAGATCATAGGTTCCCCACCTATGGATTAGATAATCTCTAAAATTCCTTCTAGACATAAATATCTGATGTACATACACAGATGATACAGAAGAATAAGCAAATTTATAACTGTGTATTGACTTGGGATGCTAAAGAGAGAACACATTGGGGTTTGGAAAGGCCTACTGAAGGACGTAACAGCTGAACCATGCATGAAGGAAGATGAGCAGGGGCTTTGTAGAGAGAATCACCTGTATAAAGGCACTGAGGGACAAGCTGTATAAGCATTTGTGGTGCACAGCAAATGGGCCTTATATATAAAGTCACAAAATCTCAAAGAATCATAAAAATAACCAAATAGAAGTACCTGTAGGACTTTATAGATCTGGTGAAAGGCTGCTATCTGTGCCAAAGGAGTCAGTGCTTACACTGGCAAATTAACACATCATTACATTGTGGTTATTTGTACTTGTGCCTTCTAACCTTACACATTCTAAATTCCATCAAAGTAGGAACAGTCATGACTAAAATTTGTTATCTCCTCTAGTGCCTAAATTTAGGTCTCTGTTAAAAATAAGCTCTTAATTTTTTTAATACTTAAAAAAATTGAGCTCCAAATCCTCTCCCTCCATCTATCCCTTCTTCCATTTATCCTTTCCTCTATCCATTGAGAATGCAAGCAGTATTATACCTATTCTACATGGGAAGTCAATCAAAATATAAAATAAGCACTTTTAACAGATGTTTCTTCAATGATTGAATCAAATGATTCAAATTTATGTTGAACCAATGTGAATCAGTATTCAGTCTCTGATTTAGGAGATAGCATTAGGGGAGGCTAGGTGGCACAGCAAATAGAGCACTGGCCCTGGAATCAGGAAGACTTGAGACCAAATTCAGCCCCAGATACTTAACACAAGAACTAGCTGTGTGACCTTGGGCAAGTCACTTAACCTCCATTGCCCTACCTTCCCCCTTCCAAAAAGAAAAAAAAAGAATAGACGATAGCATTAACATTGTCAGATAAATAACATCAAGCATTTATGTTAAGAGAATAGATAGTCAGTTTGTATTGGAAATAAAGTGGGTGAAGGAGAGACATGTGAAATAAGGGTGAGAAGGAAAATTGGAGCCAAGATAGAGCGCCTTGAAAGTTACACTGATATTACTACATTGATAAACAGTCTAGAAAATATGCCCACATCCAGATATACTTTTACTAACATTGTGAGATTTCATGAACAATATTACATAGCACATTTTGCGTTTTAAATGACAATCGTTGGTCTGTAATTTTGTTTATTTCTATTCTTTCCAAACTTCTTTAGTCTAAATATTGGCTTAACCTGGTTAACTTTTAATTCCTTATGAGGAATTCATGATTTGAGGTGAATCCTTGACTAGGATTCATTTCTTGAAAACAATAAATAAATTACTTATATTTATCTGTTTAAGATTATTTGACTAAAAATGGAAAGAAATGGTACTTTAGTAGATACCATTTCATGTGAAAAAGAGGAATCTGAGTTAATTTTTGTGATTAGTTTTGCAGCTAAATGGAACCTTCCTGATGATCTGGTCCAATCTCTTCACTTTACAGACAAAACTGAGACTTTACCAGTCATACAAGTGTCTTGCGATTTCACTTTAATTGCAGTGATTGTCATGGATGCTTTCTTCATCTCTTCTTCCAGCCTTCTAAAGGAAATTAGGTTTATTAGTATCTTTTGAAACACTATCTTCATGTGACTATATTTCCTTTTCCCCACTCTTTAACATGTGTGTAATATACTCTTTAGATATACGTAATTATTTATATTTACCCACATTTATGAATAATCTCTAAGCAACATGTCTGAGTCTACATGTACAACCTCCAAAGTAAGGTTGTTTTAACAGTGAGATAGAAGATAGTTTAAATCTTCAATTCCCCAAGTCGATATTGATGATTTTCTAAATACTTTCTTTTAATAGGAAGAATTTCATGGCTCTTTGCCTCATGAGGATTTGATTTCTAAAGTGAAGCAGTCTATTTAGTATTTTGGAAGTTTCAGAGAATTCCTCTTATTGGGAATCATTGGTTTTTAAAAAATTTCCATAGTACATTGCCCCTGACCATCATTTATGGGTTTATCTTGTTAGCTTGTGCCTATAAGGGCAGAAAGGATAATTTTTAAAATTACATATAAAATATATATGTATACATAAAATAAATTATATATGCATATGTATGTATACACACATATGAAGAAAAAGTATGTTTATTTTTAATTTGTTTGTCATTCAAGCTAAGCCTTTAATAGACAGAATTACCTGAGTGAGGTAAGGACCTTTTAAAACCTTATTAATAACATCTCTAACTAAGGATTACACCACCCATAAATAGAACTTCTTAGCTAGTACTTGTAAGGGCAAAAAATAACAATTAAAAAAATTATATCTCAAGTATATACTTATGGCAGCTAGGTGGCAAAGTGGATAGAGTGCCAGACTTCGAGTCAGGAAGATATGAGTTCAAATTGTGCTTCATATACTTAAAAGCTTTGTCACCCCGAGAAAGTCACTTAACTTTGTTTGACTCAGTTTCCTTATCTGTAAAAATTTTCTTGGGAAGAAAATAGCAAACTTCACTATCTTTGCCAGGAAATCCCAGACAGGGTCAGGCAGAGTTGAACATGACTGAAAAACAACTAAATAGTGACAACATATATATATATATATATATATATATATATATATATATATATATATGTATGTGTGTGTGTATGTGCATATATGTATATGCATATATAGGCACATACACATGTGTGTATCTGTATTATATCTGTATATATGTATATACATTTATGTATATAGCTAATCAATACATATATATTCATATATGGAGAGTTTATTTTTTAGTATGTTTTTCATTCAAGCTAAGCTCATCACAGGCAGAACTTACTGTGTTAATGACTTGTTTAAGACTCTCCTAATAACATCTCTAGCTAAGGATAATTCCAACCATAAATTCAACTTCATTGGCTATTAAGAAAGAAACAAGAAAAGCAACAACAACAAATCCTCCCTTAGCCTTCTATAAAAGTGACAATGATATATGCTGACTGAAAGTGGAATGCTGTTCGCAGAGAAACAACCTGTCCATTATGAAACCTGTCAAATCTAACATAGGACATAAAGGTTTCTGAAATCACCGCCTTGGCCCTTTAAAAATATTACAAAGCAAAAACGGGAAAAGAAAATATGTATGTGAAATCAATGATGGAAGCTATGGGTGGTTTATCTGGATTACAATATGGTGTAATTAGAAATATAAAGATAGCTATTAGCTACATTAAAAACAAAGAAACAAAAAAAACAACTTCATTTGGTGTTTTTCCTGGGAAGGAAAGTCAAATCTGCACTGGATCAGTATTTCAGATTGGTTTGTTTATTATTCTTACAGAAACCAGATTTTAAAATCAGTTTAAACTTTTGCATGGAAAAAGTTGCTTTCATGTCTCTAAATTTATTCTGACAGGTGGGATGCATTTTTTAAATTTTTTTATGAGTTGACCTTCTTTTGGAAAGCATTCATTTACACTGAGTTGAGTCATGACAGAGAGAAAAATTTATTGCTTACTCTTCCCAGAACAGGACAAGCATTTTCTACTCATCTCCTATCAGTGCCCCCATCCCCTCTCTATTCATGGCTCCCAGTTCTGTGTTGGGAAACCTGCCAAGGTGATAGCCACTGACACAAAAGTGTTTCTCATCTCTGGGAACATTAATTTGAACATGGAAAAGGATCCTGTCATTTCTCATACCCTAATATCGCTGTACTACAAGTCTCATCTTTAGTTGAGCATCTGTCACTGGGTTCATGAAGTCATTTTTTAAAATTCAAGTTGCAACGATAAAAGTTGCTCATGTGCTGGTCATGGTTAATAATATCAGATGATAGAAAATAGAGGTTATCCATGTGTTATGGTGTTTTAGTGTTATTTTTCATTTGATTCTTTAATGTGTACAGTGCGGAGAACTTCCAGAGTGGTAAGCTCATGTGTATCCATGCAGAATTTATAGTGTTAGTTACCTAGAATATAGGAATTTAAGCGATTTGCCCATGATCAGACAAGAAACCCAGGTCTTCCAAACTCAAAGCACAGTCTTCATCATACTGCCTCTTGCTATTGTTATTTCTTCTTTTATAATTGGAATCATTTTTATATTTAATTCCCATTTTACAGATGTGAAAATTAGAACTTGTGGGAAGAGTGGGAAAATGGTTTGCTTATCATCATAGAGATAAAAAAAAGCCAGAAAAAAATACTTCAACCCTTCTGACTCCAAATTCAGTATACGAGGTCATGCAGGCTTAATTATGCACACTATCAGCAAATAGATCAAATACAAGCATTAGAAACAAAGTTATTAAAAATAGTTTAATAAAGCATTGCTGCAAAGTAGAAATACTTCACAAATGGCATCATTATTAAGGTTTTTGTGCTATATCCACTACTAGAATATAAATACCAGGTTAACAAAGATAGCATCACATTCAGTTTTCATTTGGCCTCCCCCCCTCAAGCCATTACAGTGTCATTTTCCTATAGTACATACTTTTGGAATGTTATTTGAATAGAATTAAAGTTTACAATTGAAAAATTCAATGCCTTACCCAGGATTCCAGATGCAGTGTTAGAATAGAGTTAACCCAAGGCCTTCTTGCTCTAAATGAAATGATATCTCCATGGCAAAATGCATTTGACAATTATCATTATGAAAGTTAAAATTAAAAAATACTCTCAGATTACACAGAAGTACTAGATCAGAACTTGATCAGAATTCTCAAAATATTTATATTAGCTAATCTCTATTTCTTTTCCTGTACTTTTCAATTAAAATATCATTTTGCTTTAGTTGGGTTACAGTTTGGGACAGTCTCCTGTTTATAAGTGTGGTGAATAGATCCCACATTGTCATATACATATTGCCAGTCTAAAGTCTACTAAAGTAAGAATCTATAGTATAAGAGAAATATAGATAGCTTTTCTGGTAGAATGTTAGTAAATGGTGGCTTTAAAATAGAATTAGTTAAATTACAGGACCAAAGGAATTGATACAATATAGGATAAAAAGAAATTGGAATGAAATTCTCCTATTTTTATAAAAAGATTTAACAGGTAAATAATTGGTTTTACATCAAATAGCAGTAAGCTGGTTCTGTGAAAAATGCTCATTTTACATGGAGATCACAATCCATCTGTTTTTTTTCAATGTTCAGTTGTTTAATTTTTCATAATCTTTTAAAATTCTTTCAGTATTCATTTGCATTAATTGGAATTAAATAAAGTCAAGTACCTGGAATGTTTAAAGGTTATTTCATAACAATAATCTTTGACATGCTTTGAAAAAAGATAAGTGTATCAAAATTCTGAATGTATCAATGCTTAAGGAGATTGTAAAGGAGATAAGATTGGAAGTTGTGTGAAATTTGTCAGGTCAGTGAAATGGCATTATTTAAGATAAATTAAAATTGTCATGAATTATTATAACTTCACATTTCCTTTTGCTATATTGTAAGATAGAAAGTGGAAGTACCATTACCACTTTTCTATAAATAATGAAATTAACAACATTGTAGTTCTAGGTTCATGGTTCTACTGTCCATTATATTCTTCATCTCTGAAAAAACACACACATAAAACATAACAACATAAAAATATAGCAAAACAAAGCTGCTTTTTTTATGTTTGTTGTTTTACTTGAGCCTTCAAACAACTTTGGTCAAAATAATGTTTTAGTCAGCCTTAAATTCTCTTTCTAAAATTGGCACCAAGGGACCTTTTGTAGGAGAGTATAGTTGTTATATTCCAAAAACATGCCTTTAATATCACTAATTTCCATTTAATATTCCTTTATGGGTCTTTCATCTATCTCAGCTCTTCTTAAAACTGACTATGTAGAATTTCAGCCTGTAAGAGCTGTTAAGGTAATGTGATGTATATATTTAGTACATATTATGTAAGAGAGTACAGTTTATTCTAAAAAATGGTATTTCTGAAACACCAAGGGGCATGCACTGGACAATGTTTGGGAAATAGAAAAAGAAGTTTATGTTTACCATATCCACTCTGTTGATTTTATAAACATTGATCTATTGCTTCTCAGTCAATTTTTTTTCATGCTGAAGAGTTATATTCTATTTAATTGGACAAGTATATCAGGTACCCTCTTTGTGTGAAATTCTGAAGGAGATATATAGGACAAACTCTGCACCTTTATTGAACTTAGAGTCTACTGCAGAGTAGGGTATGATGAATAAATAGTTAATTACAGTGGAGAATAATATATAAGTTAATAAGGCATGTGCCAAATAGACCTCTGTGAAATTTGATGTCTGTATTGATTGAGAGAAGGGGAATAAGGGAGACTTCAAGAAGGAGAGAGAATGTGTGTAAGACTTCAAGGATGGGTAGAAATTTATGAGTAGTTTGGGAAAAAGAGGATTTTAATTCCAGCATAAATATAATGAAAAAAAGCAATGAATCTGGAGTGACGCTCCATCTCTGATACTAACTTTTTGACCTTGGGCAAAACATTTAACTTCCTTGTGGCTCAGTTTCTTCATTTGTAGAATGAAATATTTGTATTAAATGACTTCTTAAAGCCCTTTAAGTTTTAGGTATAAACTCTTATGTTTCTAAGTATGTAGAAGGGAGGTAGGGTAAGGTGAGTATAGAAAGGTAACTTGGTGTCAGATCATAAAAGACTTTAAACTCCAATTTGAGAAGTTCAAAAGCAACTTAGTAGGCCAAGAAAGAACTATTTAAAGGCTTAAGAAGATGAATGATTGTATCCCCTTAAATATAAATGCATATAGTAAAATATCTTTTAATTCTTATTCCATGAGAAAGTAATCAAAATAAAGAATATTATCAGAGTTCATTTTGAGAAAAAAGATGAGCATTCTCTATGCTTAGCCAGTCAAGAAAAGTTGAATAGTTTATTACCTCACATGATAAGAACAGGCATTTTAAAAGACAGAAATTGACAGCTGGAAGAAAAATTACTTATGCTAATGACTTTTAAATGAATTAATTCCTATTAATTATTTTATCACAAAATCATTTAGTATTGTACTCCAAGTCATTTTAATTAAGACAGTCAACAAAATTAGATAAACTGTAAGCATAATAAAATTATGGAACCTTTAATATTCTTGAATAATAAAGTACTATACAAGCAATAATATTAAAATTGTTATTAAATACTCTTGTATATATGCAAACAAGTATAGAAGCAGTAAACTAGAATAAAAATATACCAAGGTAGGAAAAAAATAAACAACTATTTAAAATAAGAGTATCATGGGTATGGAAAATCATTATTTCTAGGTAATTCAAACATAGGACTCAATTTCAGTTCTCTCTTGATTAATTTCAGTATGCTTAGTAATACTGAATTATATTAAATATATATTAAATATATATAATTTACATTTATATCGACTAATAAAGGAATGGAATCCACTGTTTCTCTGATAATGGGCTCACATATAGGAAAGGAACCTCCAAATATTTGGAAGTAGACTTAGAGACAATCTAGTTGAAACCTTTAGTCTTTGATCCTAAAAACTGAGGCCTCCCTCAAGAAAGCAATTTGATCAAGGTCACATAAATGTTTGTGTTATAGACAAGGATTTGAAACTCAAATATAGCTCTATATGCATGTATACACACCAAAAAAGTGGCACTATTATGTTTACAGTAAATATTTGTCTGTCTCCAAGTCACACACATATCTCTTATCTAAAGAACAAATACCAGCTCATGTCCAAAGCAGTAAAGAATAATCCTTTTTTTTATACTTCAATCAAATAAGGTACTTGTTTGCCACATAATTTTTTAAGCAACAATTTGAGACCTTGAATTACTACTCAATATATTAAACTGTACTTTTATTTCATAAGCATGCTTACATTTTACATTTCACCCAGAGAGTCAAGCTTAAGTAATATTTTGCTGCAGAAATGTATCTGATGAAGGCAAAGATGTGAAAAAGAAAAAGAAAAAGAAAAAAAATCAGGTGTCAGATTTCTCTTTTCTTTTTGGTGCCAGAAGAGTTGGATTAAACCCAGAACTCTATGCAGGAGATTTGTTCTAATGGAGCCTAATGGAATGCACATTAAAATCAAAATTTACTACAGGAGAAGAATATTCTCCCTATGGTGTACCAATGTCAAAGTCTGTCTGGTCTGTCTGTCAGTTTAGCCAGTGATGACTTCAGCTGGCTATTTTGGTGCCATTGGTTAGCCTTAAAATATTTTATGATGGCTTAGCTAATCAGGGATGGGATGCAAAGTATCTCTGGATTTATTATTAGTCTCTTTTACTATGTAATTGTAGGAGAGACATCACATCACTCAACTTGATCTACCACTGCTAATATTTCACATTGCCATGGTATTCAACCATTTGAAAATATTTTCATATACACTTTTTTTTATGACAACCCAGTGAAGACTTATCCCATTTTACAAATGGAAAAAGTGAGAACTAGAAAGGAAAAGTGATTTCACCAAATTCATATGGTTAATAAGTGGCAAAACCAGATCAGAAAATCCTGGTCTCAAGACTTTCCATCTGTTGTTCTCTCTAGTTGCTTCTCTATTACTTATGTACTGCTTGTTTCCCCATCGAGGAAGTACATTCCTAGAGGTCATATTTTCTCACATCTCACAGATAATCTACATTTAGCAAGGTGCAATGGAAAAAAGGATGACCTTGGAGTTTCAAATTCTTGTCTAGAACACAAAGATTTATGGGACCTTGATCAAATTGCTTTCTTGAGCCCTCAGTTTTTAGGATCCAAGACTAAAGGTTTAGACTAGATAGTCTCTAAATCTACTTCCAAGTATTTAGAGGTTCCTTTCCTATGTGTGAGCCCATGATCAGAGAAACAGTGCATTTCATTCCTTTATTAGTTGATATAAATGTAAATTATATATATTTAACCTGATTTTCTAAAAGAAAAAAATAACAAATGAAATGTTGGATTTCTGATCAAGAGTAGTGGTTAGATTAAGTTCTGGGAACCATAGTAACCAAGACTATAAACAACTTTCCTCATGGCTTAGAGTTTTATTTGAAAAGGAAACTATATTAAAAATAAACCTGAGACTTTATTAATGGTGATATCCCTTTCCAGTAATAAAATGCTCAACCCATTTAATTTCTGCCCATCCCATGTGAGTAATGTTTATAATTTACCATTAAAATGACCCGCAGAGGTCTCAAATTGTGTTTACATAGAAGTTACTAATCAAATATTTCATTTGGCCTATCCATCAGTTGTTCCTGGCTCCTACCAACTTATCTTTTGTTTCACTCAAAAATGTATTTTAAGTCATCCTTTATATTCTTTCTCCTGAATGACTGCTCATTCATAGTATGGTAGAACTTACTCATAAAGTCACCATTTAACCTCTCCATTATTCTTTGGTTGATCATATAGCTAAAAGCTATATGATAGGACTGAAACAATATCTTTAAAATGAGTCTGAGAGATAGTATAGCATAAGAGAGGGAAAGCTGATCCAGCTTTAGAGTAAGGAAGAGCTTTGTTACCCATCTCAAATGTGCTAGTCTTGCAACATGGGACCATTCAGCTAACTAATCTATGTTCCAAGGCAGCACTAACATGATAAGTCATACAGAATGTGTTGATCCATAGAATCAAAAAATTTTTTCACTGGGATATTAAAAAAATAATGACAATAAAAAGATGGACTTATGTCTTGGAGCAAAGTAGTTCTTAAGAACAATAAAGCTTTGTCATAATAATGAAGGGCGCTTAAAAAAAGAATGCTTTAAATATGGAAAATAAGTTTGATCTATTAAAAAAAAAGTATTTCTTTTCAATTACCAGAAGTTTCACATAGAATTAGAGGGCATTTACTTATTTGCACTTTTCTAAACGTTATTATTTTTTTTTTTTTGCTTTTTTGAAGGGGGGAATGCAGGGCAATTGGGGTTAAGTGACTTGCCCAAGGTCACATGGCTAGCAAGTGTTAAGTGTTCTAGGTCAGATTTGAACTCAGGTCCTCCTGACTCCAGGGCCAGAGCTCTATTTATTGTGCCACCTGTTACCCTCTTCCCCTGCCTTTCTAATCTTTCTAATCTTTCCTTTCCAGTCTTGAATTTTATGATTGTGGTGTGAGGTCTGTCCCGTTATTCTAGTGAGTTGTGAGGAATGGTGCACGGTCCAGGATGAGGTGGAGGTCTAAGTCCATGGATCTCTGGTTTCTAAGCACCTACCCATGATATAATTATTTTAAGTGACATTAAATCATATAAAGTTGCGTTTAATACACTATCATATGTTACAGTTTTTGGGGGTCACGCTGTATAGGTTTCACCTATACCCTTCCTCAACAGGCTTTGGGCGTCCCCGGCTCCCAGCTTCTGCTTTCTCCAGGAGAAACAGCTGCACAGAAAACTTAAGACACAGGGCTTGCTTCTTGTTACTTTCTCTTAGGCTTGGCGTGGCTGGAACTCCCTCTCATTCTCTAAGCTTGGCGTGGGACTGGAACTCTTCTTCAGAACACAACACTTGCTTCTAGCTCTCTAAGCTTGGCGTGGCTGGACTTTCTTCTGCCTCTGGGTAGCCTGTATTTAAGTCCTTTCTCCAGCGCCCCTTAGGGCCCCTCCCCTGGCCTTGCCCTTGCCACAGCGAGCCAATTGTGCATCACCTGGAAGGCAGAGAGATAATCCTGCTTATCGCAAACAGGTGTAACCTCTGCATTCTGGCCTGAGGTGATCATGGGCCTATTAATTGAGGACGGTTCAACCCATTACCAACAAGAGCCCAAACAATCATAGTATATTCTACAGACTTTATGTTTTCTTCACAAATCTGCTTTTACTGAAAAAATATTGAAAGGCATAGAAATACCTTCATCACAAAAATGAAATTCGAAAAGTTTGTCTTTGAGGAATTTTCACAAATACCAAAGAGGAGATATGGCATGATTGAAGGCATTTAACGGCTTTTAAGGAACAGAATCCAATATGTTGCTTTGCTGCTTCCTTTTTATCATCACAAGTTTTAGGGAACACAGGCAATAACAATCCAGTTATCTTTTCTTTATCTATTCAGTTATTTTAAAAAATGGTAAACGTTCCTATTTTCTCCACTTGTCAACAGCAGCTTCATCTTTCTCCCTGAAACAAAATAATACATTGAAAATAAAATAAAACAATAAACCTATTTTCTTCTTTCAGAGTAGGCAAAATAGCATTAAGTAATATACAAACCATATTTGTGTTACATTTCCCATCCTTTTGACTCTTACCACTCATTGTTTCTGAGGTCCTTAGGTCAATATTCCTTCAAGTGTGGTCTCAGGACCCTTAGAAGTTTTCAAGAACTTTTGAGGACACCTTTATTATCAAAACTATTCCCATGAAATGCTAATCCATTTTAATTTGTAATGTGGTAAATTGAGATAGATTTAATACACACACAGAAAAAAAAAGCTCTTTGGGGTTCTACCTTTTTTAAGATATAGGAGTCCAGAGACTAAAAAGTTTATGAACTTCTGCTCTGGATTTTGGATACTATGGGTGCCTGAGAACAAGATACCCACCTCCGACTATGTACCTCCCTCTCTAAATGAAGTCTTTTTTTCGCACAGCTCTCGAGTTTAATCCTTTAGTAGTGAATCACAGCTGGCAGCAGAGTTCTGATTTTTTTCTCCCTTTTCCCCATCACCACACTCAAGCGATGAATGCTTTGTGAGACTATATATCAGATACCATTTAAAACACACAAATTCTTGTATATACAGCAGCTTATGGTTCTATTGCTAAAGACACTTTTTTATCTCCAAAGTTTGGCAGAAATATAACGAATTCTGTACGATGACTCAGGACAAACTCCCTTGCTCAGACCATTTTTCCTCTCTCACTTTTTCCTTACCTCTCTATACTGCCTATTTTAGCTTCACCTTGAAAACTAAAGGAAAACCAGAAAGTAAACTGCTGGTTCTGGCTCCTACTTAGGAACTGGAGAGAGAAGCTATTATCCTCATGATATTTTATAGTAGGATAAGGAGAAGGAGGGAAAGTGGCACATGAAGATGTAGATTCAGAATAAGTATGGGAGTTTTATGTGGAGTCTCTCACAAAAGAGGTTGGTTGACATGTCAGTGCTGCCTTCCAGAAATGCTGTGAACTGATTGCATAAGTTTGGAGATATGTTTTTTTTCCCCCCAGACTAGCTGATAATAGTGAATGACTGATCGTACTTCTTCAGGGGATCCCTCAAAATCTAGAATAACATACTCACTTTGTTTAAAAAAAAAAAGGTACCTTGTTGAGTCTTATAATAAATGTATAGTTTTTAATTTTGTTTCATTTTTGTTTTTTTTTAATATTCTGAAGATTAAAGTAGCAGGCTAGAAATTCATATAGGGCTCTGCTGAAAACAGTTCCACTGCAAACAATACCCAACAGCACAGTGAAGTTTGAAAAACTCCCACAGCCTGAACCCTGCTAACCTCACAGACATTTTTATGGTGTTTTATGATAATAATGCTCCACACATTGCTGCAAATGTTTTTCATTTCACTGCCCACACTGAAATCTACATGAACATTTCCTGGGCAAACCCTTTATTCAGAAGCTAGAAATTGTTTAGTAGCAGGGAGATTCGGGGTTAGAACAGATCTGACAAGGATGCTGTCTTATTGTTCAGTAAAGTTTTGTGGAGTTTTGGAACATTTGTGCTAATGTGTCTTTTTTATTCATTCTTCCCATGGTACTCTTGTAGGAAGAAGGATCTTCTACTTGTATTTAATAGTGGTTAAATCAGGATAATGATGATTAACATTATAAATAATAGTAACTTCAGGTTAAGAAATTAATAGATCAATTTGCCTTAATTCCATCATTTAAATTCCTATTAAGAAATTGGACATGGGCCTTTTCAAAGCCTGGCTAATGTGAGAAAAATAAATGGAATATCCTTTAACTAGTCTCTCCTAATTTAAGAGCTTCCTTCCGCTGATCAGTTCTAAATTATCCTGTATGCAGCTTGTTTGCACATAGTTATTTGTGTGTTTCTCCCCCGTCTGATAGTGAGGAGAGACTCTCTTTTGTCTCTGCTGTATCCTTCCTCACCTCACCCCTTCCCCCACCTCCCAACTTAGCATAGTTCCTAAGACATAGTAGGACCTTAGTAGTTATTGTTTATTCTTTACTGTCTATACCAATAATAACATACTATAAAAATATTTTTATTCATGGAAAAAAACAACAATAGAAAGCATCGTTAGTTTCTCTGATCAATGTTACCTCCACATTTAGTATTACCTATCAGATAATCCTATTTTTGTGTCTCTTTTGGGAGTGTGAAAAAGAAATGATTTTTAAGGTAAGAACTGAGAGTGAAGTTTTTATGTAGCAATGATGTACAGATATTTGAAGCATGAGACAGAAGAAAGGCTGCAAGGCAATATGATCATCCTTGCTTCATTTTGTGATTGTTGAAACTGATGTCTTTGACTATGAGGTAAATGCAAAGAAAACAAAATAGCAAAAAAAAAAGTTAAAAGAAAGACAAAAATTTACATGGTGCTGGTGTTTAGGGGATTTTTTTTTTCCTGCAGGAAAGGTAAGCTAGAAAATTCAGGTGAAAGTTTTGTATTTTTTTTCATTGAAAAATAGATTAATACTATTTGAGTGAGAATGAAGGTAAAGAAAGTCTAGACAGAAGGGGGAAAAAAAGAAAAGGAATTGTTGCTCCTGGCTTAATTCCAACAAATAAAAAAATGGCTAGTGGACATTTTGAATGGGAATCCTGGGAGAAAGATATAGTGTCAGATGACATTTCTTAATTTCCAAGGAAGAAAATAGACCACCAATGTCCCATACTTCAGGAAAATAGATTTAGAAACTTCCAAGAAAATAAAAGTAAAACTTCTTAATCATATACCATAAAAGGGACTAAAGGATACTACACATAGTATATGCTAAAATAGAACATTTAGGTACTTCACAAAGTCACAAATGACTGTAACAGGGAGAGAAAGAAACAATGACTGCCGACAGTGCTCTCCAATGACCTTTGTTTTCAGTTAGAAATAGTAAAAAGAAGAGAGGATATAAAACTAAGAATATTCTCAAAGAATTTCAGAAGCCTTTAAAATTTGTCACAGAGGGATGCTTAATAGCTACGTTGTAATGATGAATGAAAAGTCAACCTGGAAATATTCAAAAGACCAATTATATGAGACAAAGTGAAGATAACACCTTGGGAAAATTCTTAAGCCCATTGATAGTTTTTTATTAAATGACTGAGGGTACAAAAATCTTTAATTATTATTAATTTCACCATAGCCTGTAATATTGATAACAGTAGCAAAGCATCTTGTAGATTTACTCAAAATTGAGTATTTTAATTTTGGGGTTTATTAAACTGATAGAGTTTTAATAGGATACAATTACATGTACCAAATCAAGTTAAAAATCCTATTGAAGGAGTAACAGATGGCTATTATGTACTTTATATTATGTTATTTGGGAAATATTTTTTAAAAATGGGAAAACTATCTCTGACTTTTTAAAGTATGACTTTTTATATGATATTTTATTATTTTTGTTGTTGGCAAGATGTCTAATGCTACTTCAAATAAATCCCACCATTTAGATGTTAATTTTCCTTATCTGATGATACTGACTGTGAGATCTGGGGCAAGCACCCTCTCCTACTCTTTAAGATGATAAATTGCAGGGGCGGAGCCAAGATGGCGGCATAGAAGCAGCAAAGCACCGCAGCTCCCACACAAACACGCTAAAAAACTCATAAAATGGGACGCTAAACAGATTTTCAAGCTCCAAAACTCTCCACAAGACAGAAAGCACTACGGGCAGCGCAGCAGGCGGGGCTCTTCGCAGCAGTCTGGGACCCGCGGCTGAAACCCCGGCCGGCTCAGGCCCTGGGGCATCGGGCGGGGAACCGCGGCTGCAGGAGAGCAGATCGGCTGCACTGGAGGCAGAGTTACCACATTTATCAGGCCAGAAGAAAAAAAGGCTAAGAGAAAGGTCAGTGGATTTTGCTAACTGGGGAGG